>ML660200.1:56610206-56776443 GCA_007570785.1 Antilocapra americana | reverse complement strand
GGTGCACCGAGATTTCCCAGGGGGAGGGAATCGGGAGGGAGGAGGGAGGGGGATTCTGGAGGGGGAGCATATGTAAACCCATGGCGGTTTCATGTCATTGTATGGCAAAACCAATAAAATAAATAAATAAATTTAAAAAAAGAGAGATGAGGCTAGGAAGTAATGTGCCATGTTTTTCAAGCTTTTTAGGACTTAAAGAGCACACACACTAGAATCTCAAAGAAATTAAGTATATGATTATGTAGGTTAATATACACGTCTTCTTTTTAATATAGATATGGAACTTCATTTTTGGTCTGGCTATTCAGCCAAAATCTATGCTTTACTTTGTTTTTGACCTATGCTTTTCTAGGTCTTTGGGAGGTCAAATAATCACCTTTACTGTCATTCCTGGCATTCCAGGTCTTGTGTGTGATGAGTGATTGTCACGAAGTTACCATCATTTATAATCAGTTTAGCAAAATCCATGATATAAATAAATGAACAATGCATATTTCTTGGCATACTGCTCATATGCAGACATTCACTTCCAAACCAGATTATCATTCTGGAAGCAATTTGAGGTCCAGATCTCTTTGTGGGTTTATTGTTGCAGCTATTCTCGCATTCAATTGTAAAATCAATGTACAGGTGCTTTTTCCTTAATACAACATGTATATCTGTGAAAAACTAAAAGCTTATTCAAATCTGCAAAATCACACACTGAACATAATAGGGAGTATGTGTGCATATATATAAATATATATATGCACACATATATATTTATGCCACTTGGCTTATGAAGTAGCCAAGTAGCTACTTCATTAGGGCCAGGCCAGTTCCAATTAATATCAAGATTTTTATTTACATAATAATATACATAAAATTTGTGGTTTCAGGCCATTGGTTGAAAATAAAAAACTTTAAAAAAATTTTTAAACTTAAGATTTTTAAATTTAAGTTTGAAGTGCATGGTCTATAAAATTAGATTCTTTGATTATAGCCATGGCTCAGATGGTAAAGCATCTGCCTACAATGCAGAAGAAACGGGTTGGATCCCTGGGTTGGGAAGATCCCCTGGAGAAGGAGATGGCAATCCACTCCAGTATTCTGGCCTGGAGAATTCCATGGATGGATGAGCCTGGTAGGCTACAGTCCATGGGGTTGCAAAGACTTGGACACAACTAAGCAACCTCGCTTTCACTTTTCTCTTTTAAACTAACTAATTTTGATGGTTAAAGTTAAATCCCTAGGCTCAGTTGTGATGATTCATTGGTAAAATTGCTGCTTGAATGGTTTGAGGGCCTACAGTGTCATGACTTTTATTAAATTGTCTTCATTTCCAAAACCAAACAAAACATAATAGGGTTTATAGGCAAATTATTATCGGAATCATGCCACTCAAAACAAGCAATTTCCACTCAAAATATACAAGACTTTGTAATGAGCTAACAAAAAGAATGGCATTTCTAATAAAAATACAACACAGCTTTAAAAAATCTATTATGCAGCTAATAAAGAAGTACTACCTTATAAGTAGGTCCTTGCATTAGAAAGACACACAAAATGACAGCAGCATCTAAAGGCACTTATAGAGGAGCTGGGGCTGCTGAGCAATGGAGACGAGGGCCAGGAGCACAAAGGTCAGGGCGGAACACCCAGAGCACTTCGGGGAAAGCCAGATGGCGCCAAGACGACGGAGGGCGGGGCGAGCCGGCACAGGGCAGCCTAGCCCAGGGTGTTCAGCTGCCCTAGTGTACTTTGCATTCAGCGGCTGTTACACAGTGGTATAAAGCATGGACATGCTGGGCAAAGATGGCAAGTGAACCAATACGACCTCCACGCTAACTTCGTTCCTCAACCCCGGCTACATAGGCGCTGAGTCACACTGCAGAACACACATTAAAACTGAAACACTGTCAGGAACAACAAGAACGATGATTCTGGAAGCTAGTGATTATGTACAAAAACAATTATGAGAAACTTTTAAATAGTTAAAACACAGGCAAAAGAGATAGTGATTAATCTGACTTAGAGGATGTATCAGTTAATTCTGTAAAGTGCATTATATTGACTGTGAGCCCATAAATGCTTATAGAAATATAAATAATGATAGGTATAACTAATGTAAACCATATATATGAAAAAAATTACAAAGAAAAATCATATACCCCCGAATATCTTGCTTTTCTACCAACTTCAGTCATCATTTGAAATCATGTGCACTAAAGCTTCTGTGTATGCTATTATTTCTGTATTGCAGTGTCAAACTTTAGAAACTTGACCACTAAACTTCGTATAATACATTTCTCTAACAACTATTGATAAGACTTTGCATTTATTCCCATTCCCCAGAAGTTAATCTATTAAGTTGGTGATAATATTCAGTTGTACTCAATTCCAGCTTAATGTTGATTTTAATATTCAGTCATTTGACATCTTTGATACCTTTGTCCTTAATGAAGAAAATGATGATGATTTCTCACCAATTTCTTATGAATAACATGACATAATTTAACTGCTGTAAAGTTATGTTGTCTAATATGGTAGCCGCTAACCCCATGAGACTATTCAAAGTGATTTAAATAAAAGTAGAAATGTAGTTCCCTCGCATTCAAATGCTCAACAGCCCACATGGGACGGTTGGCTAGTGCACTGAAAAACACAGCTGTGGAATATTCCCACCATCACAGAAAGTTCAGCAGCAGAGCAGTTATTCTGTTGACCTACACAGCTCTGCCAAATTTCTGAAAAAGCACAATAGTTCACAAGAGTTAGTGAACCTTTAGCCACCTTCTCCCTTGCCTCCATAGTGCTAAGTGTTGGAAGAGTCCTCTCTCCTGGTGTTTCCTTAGGTGATGGAGGAGAGAGAGCCTCTAAGGCACCCTCAGACACAATGGGCCAACTTTTGCAGAAGCTGTCAGTACCCTGCCCACATCTTTGGCTCTATGACTTCAGGATGCTGCAACCATCTTCCCACAGCCAGTATCTCCATTTCTGTGTCCAAGCCTTTTTCTGAAGGTGTTGTGAGATATTCTGCCTGGACCCCTGGCAGGTGCCAAGAAATTAACACCCAGTAAAAGAAATCTTCTACTAATATGGTTAAAAGTTAGAACAAAATTACTTTGGCTGTCCCATTCCTTAGGTGAGCTGTGTGTTTGGAAGCATCTTTTAGAGTGCCTCATGGTGCTGGCTGGCCCCCAGTGCTGACTACCTTTTCTCTCCTGCCTCACTTTCCATACCTCTCCTCTATTCCATTGCACTTCCAGATAAATCTCTTGCTCATAAATCATTATCCAAACTAAGACAACATCCACTTGATGAGGTAAAAGGGATAATCAGGAGGATCACGATACTAAAGATAACCAATATTTATATGTCATTAAATTGTGAATTCCTTGAGAGCAAGGATTGTATCTTGGGGGTTTCCTGTTCCCACTGGCTAGCACATACAAGGCCCTCAGTAGTAGTATAGGGTACACTGTTCCACATGTATTGTTTGACATCCCTACAATTCTATTCAGTAGCTATTGCAGCTCTTTCTCAGCTAAGCAAATTAAAGATCAAATGATTTAAATGAATGGCCCGAAGTCAAACAGTGAGTAGTAGTGTTCAGCCTAGACCCAGGGCTTTAGACACTAAGCCCCACGCTCGTCTGCCCTGTAGCTGGCTGGCGCAGCTGTGCTGGTCGTTGCTGACCACTGACTTGCCTTCTGGCCTCTCAGCAGACCTCAGCTACGCCCCTGCTGTGCTCTGTACTCCAAGCTCTGCCTGACTGAACAGAGTGAAGCATGTTCTTTATCTCTGCTCCTGTTCAGTGGGCTAAGTCTATATTACTAACATCTCACAGGAGTTTCTATTATCAGAGGGAATGGCTCTCGTCTCAAAGGCTTGATCCTAGGACAAAAAAAATGCACAGGGGACAACAGTGAATTTCTTGCTCTACCCTCTCATCTCTGCAAGTCCCAATTCCTGTCAGACTCACCCTCAGAAGTCTCAAGGCCCTACCTGATTGTATTTTGTTCTGGGCTTCCCTGCCCAGGCAGTGCCAAGATTCTGGAACCATCAAGAAAGGACGAGAAACTTCTGCATCTCCAAGCATCACTCCAGATTTTTCCCTTGACTTCCATCCCAACCCTTCTGCTCTCTGAATTGTTTTTGCTCAGACTATTATTAATATTTTAAATTCTCTAAGTTTCAGTATCCTGATCTATTGAATATAGATGATAATGAAAGTATCCATTCATTTAAAGAGTACCCCGAAGTACCCATAGGTTATGAGGATGAAATGAGAGCGTCCACATAAAAGCACTCAGTCAGTCAGTTGTGTCCAACTCTTTGCGGCCCCATGGACTGCAGACGCCAGGGCTCCCTGTCCATCACCAATTCCTGGAGTTTACTCAAACTCATGTCCATTGAGTCAGTGGTGCCATCCAATCATCTCATCCTCTGTTATCCCCTTCTCCTCCCACCTTCAATCTTTCCCAGTATCAGGGTCTTTTCCAATGAGTCAAGTTTTTTGCATCGGGTGGCCAAAGTATTGGAATTTCAGCTTCAGCATCAGTCCTTCGAATGAATATTCAGGATCGATTTCCTTTAGGATGGACTGGTTGGATCTCCTTGCAGTCCAAGGGACTCGAGAGCCTTCTCCAACACCACAGTTCAAAAGCATCAATTTTTCAGTGCTCAGCTTTCCTTATAGTCCAACTCTCACATCCATACACTCAGCACACTGTAGACATGTAATCACTATTAGAGGACATATATTCTATATGGCCCACCCTCCCCCTCCCCTCTATAAGTCTAGTTTGAACCTCAAGAAATCCAAATGTGTCACTAATGGGGTGGCCTGGGCCCCCATATATTGAGAAATTGAATTTAGATTAATATGTTCTCACAAGATTAACAGGAACTTTGGGACTCACAATTCCGTAACGGAAAGACATGCATTTTTAATGAGAGCAGTCTAGGAAGAAAGCCCATTTGCAAGCAGGGTGCCACAAGATGGTAGAAACCATTTGCCTCCACATAGAAGCCAAGTTGTTTATCTCCCAGCTATTTGCGAGACTGTGCTAAATGTGCAGTGTGGGTTAAACAGCACGTCCTGTATATGAAAGTGGCAGATACATTCTGATAAACACATATATGCATGTCTTCATACCCAAACCCTGCCAAAAGAAAGGGCGGGGCTTCTTCAAATTGAATAATTAAAGGCTGAGGGTATTTTTAAAATAGAAGTCATCCTGTGAGCTATTTTATCCCTCCTTATTGTGCTTATGTATTAGTCACTTCGGTCGTGTCTGACTCTATGTGACCCCAGGGACTGTAGCCCACCAGGCTGCTCTGTCCATGGGGATTCTCCAGGCAAGAATACTGGAGAGGGTGGCCATTCCCTTCTCCAGGGGATCTTCCCGACCCAGGGATTGAACCTGCCTCTCCTCCACTGCAGGCAGATTCTTTTACAGCTAAGCCACCAGTGAAGCCCATTATTATGCTTAGCAATGTGTAAAATATTGACTTCATATTTACAACCTTTTCCTTTTAAAGTATAGATAACTGAAGTCTTATGATACTACATTTCCTATCTAAAAAATTGGGATGCAAAGGCTAATCAATTTTTTTAATATTTTTATATTTATGCTGTAACTGCCACTGTTACAAATGCGTAAGAATTAAATTCCACTTGTCTATGCACTTAATAAAGCACCTAGTGGAGAATATAAACACTTGACATGAAATTGGAAAAGCCCCAGAAAATCTAGGCACTGAGGTGGAAAAGAGCGAGTGTTCTGCCTCAACTTCCCTTTCCAGGCTTTGCCACAAGAAAGCTCATCCTCCCGCGCACAGGTACTTTCAAACTGGAATGATTTCAAAGGAGAAATGGCCGCTGTCTTTCCTGTATCCTGAGATGAACTATAATTCTCAGGAAGACAAGAATTTAGGCCTACAATCAGAGTTGGTAGAAAAAAAATTTAAGCTTTCTATTGCCGAACAAGATGGAGTCAGTCATACTCCCTAGAAAAGTGTCCGGGACAGAAGCGCTCCTTTCAGTCTCCTTGGTTTTATAGTCTTTTAAGAAGCTGTCCTGAAGATGGCGCCTCATGCTTAGCTATGTTACAGCTTGCATCATTTTGTGATTCCATCTGCAACCAAGTCCCTAACAGCTACACAGATTCACGGAAAGATCTGTAGGAAACGCTACCTTGAAATTATATTCCTAAAGTCGGAAAATTAATCTAGATCACTCGAGGAATAATCTGATTAGATCATCTTTAAGATTTCAGTTAGGAAGAGGAGTTAACAGGAAAACATACAGCAAGTGCTATTTGGGTTACATGAACAGCCTGTTTGAAAAACTGAAATCCATCTGTGACCTTGCTCCTTCTCTTTTGTCCCCTCTTTGCAGTCAATGGTACCACCATCTATCACACTGCCAGAGCCAGAAATTTGAATGACATCTTTGATCCTTGTCTCCATTATACATCTCACCGTCAGCAATGCCTCATCCAATCTACCACCCAGTCCATAAATGTCTCTCAAGTGTGTGCTGTCTCTCCACTCCTTCTACCGCCAGCAAAGTCCCAAAGTACCATGCCCTCCTCCCTGTGCCCCTGCAGTAGAGTGTTTGCCACTTCCCTTATCTCGGTCCACTCTCCATCCTTTACCCACAATCATCTTTCCAAAGACAGGCTCAATCATGTACTCTCCCTGTTTACCATATTCCATAGCTCCCTAGTGCTGTCAGCTTCCCTGATGGCTCAGTGATAAAGAATATGTCTTCACTGGAGAAATACAGGAGACTTGGGTTCGATCCCTGGGCTGGGGAGATCCCCTAGAGGAAGAAATGGCAACCCACTCCCATATTCTTGCCTGGAGAATCCCCATGGACAGAGAAGCCTGGCAGGCTATAGTCCAAAAGGTCACAAAGATTCAGACACGACTGAGCACGCAACACTAGTGCTCTCAGGTCAAATCCAAGTTGGTTTTTTTTTTTGTAATTTAGTTGTCCTTGCCACTACCCATCTTCCTGGGCTTCATCTTGCAGCACTGTTGCTTTTGGTTTTTTGGCCTCCTCATAATAGATTCCTTCTCAGTTCCCGACCTGTTCACCTCAGGGTTTTCTGTTCTACAGCTGCTGCTGTGCCCCAATCAACAGCTGCAGCTCACCCCTCCACACACCTGGAGAATCACCACCTCCATCCATCTCCTTCCTACTTATCCTGTTGGTTTCAGTATAAACACCCTTTCCTCATGGAAGAGACCCATCCAGCAGATTTGGATCCAGCAATCCATGATTCCATAGCACCCTGTTCTTCCTTGCCTTGTTCACAGTCATCTCATTTTATCATCATCATCCATGTGTTTTTCCCTTGCTAGAGGATAAACTGAGAAAGCAGGAAGAGTGCCCGTCCCTAAGCAGCATTCTCACAGGGACCTCCGAGGTCTTTGGTCCTCTGCCTCTATCACCTAATCTCCTGTCCTGACCGCCTGTGGGTCTCCCTCATTTCTTTGCTTCTGCCTCCTTGCTTATTCCCTAACCTGCTTTCTCCAGCTTAGCCTCTTTGGTGCTCCTCTGACTTTGCACGCATGATCCTGCATCAAGGCCTTCGCACTTGCTACTCCCTTCACCTAGGATGTGCTTCCTCCAGTTTTCTTGGTGGTTCTCTCCCTCACCTGCTTTAGATTTTTATTCAAAGGCCATATTCTCAGTGGAGTCTTCTCTGACCACCGATTTATCACACATACCCCCAACATTCCAGTCCCTCTCGTGACTCTGTTGTTCTCCCTAGTTCTTGACACTGTCTGGTATACTTTCATGCTTTGTTATCCATCACTCTCCACTAGGAAGTAAGCTCCCTGAAAGCAGGGACTTTGGTCTCTCTGGTTGACTCTCCAGCATCTAGAGCTGTGCCTAGCACAGAGTGGTCAATGGAAGTTTTCATCCTAGTCTCACCTTCGCGATTTCATAAACTAAGTCTTTTTACTTTTTTGGCACTGAGTCATTCTAATTTATGAGTGGGAAAAATTTTATCCTCACCCCGGAAGTCTTCCCTCTTCCTGATTATTTTAGCTTCCTATTTTCAGAACTAGTATATGTCTTTTTGGTGGGAAATGAAAGCAGAACTAAAAACAAGTCTTCCCAAGAAAACATAGCAGTAGAAACTTGCTGATGTCCTTTAAGTTTCAGCTGTTTCCAGACAATAGTTTCCTGAAAACTAGAACATTTAGTGTGAGTCTTGTTCCTCCTGAACAGCTTCTAGAGTGATGGCTCCTTATCTTTCTGTTAATTTGATGAGACACTCAGAAAAAACCTTTGGTTCCCTCACATCGCTGGGGCACATGCTAAAGATTTTTATGTGGAAACCCATGGATTTGCCTGGCTGTCCAACCAGTCTGATTATTTGGGTCAAAATGTGAGGTTTCTAAAGCCAAGCCAGCTGTGCAGTTAGATGGAATCCAACTTCCTAAGCAGGAAATGGCAAAGAAAAATCAGCTTAAATGACTGCAATGTGGATACACAGTCCTTTTGTAAAATTTCAGGCCTTTGAAGGGATCAGCAACTCCAGGGGAAAATGGCACTCATTCTCACAATATGTAAGGCTGATTCATGGCTAATGATTTATCACGGAGGTTTGATTTGTCTTCCATTTTCAGAGTTATAAGATGAGCAAACAGATGCTCACCACCCTCTAATTTCAAGGGAATAGCATATTGCAACTGCAATTAAGCACAGTTTCTATAAGAACATGTGAAATATCATTATAGAAGAAACTGAGAATGATCATTTATAATATAAAATAGGAGTGAAAAAAATCTCCTACCCCAAAATTTGAATTTTTGACAAAGTTTCTAGTTAATTAAAGCCAAGGAAAAGGAGAAAGTCTGATACTATATTTGATAGAGAATGTGAGCACATGACTTGAAAAAGCAGCTCATGTTATTTCACCATTACAAGATAGCAGAAGTCTTGCCCACAAAAAGGAATTCTGTGGGCACAATGAGAAATGGGAACTGAATAGGCTGCTATTTGGTTAGGTATTCTCACAAAGGGGAAGATTTGGGTGACAGTTGGACTGTGAGTGGTCAAGATAAAGGTTGAGGAAAGAAGCAAGAGAAGAGCAGTCATCAACTGAATATTCCTGGAGTGAATTCTTCAGCAGAGAAGAAAATGAAAGTCTCCATGGTGATTTAATTAAAATAGGCATCTAGACCAGCAGAAATGGAGGCAAGAGAGAAAAGACAACTTACAGAAGAATTTCCCACAATGAGGAGAGAGCAGAGGTAGGGTCAGGGTTCAGAAGAAAGAATAAAAGAGTGACCAACGCATGAATAAAGTTATAAAAACTAAGCTGTGTAAGTATCTTCTTACTGATCATCAAAACTTGTTAAAAGGACTATGTTTTCAAAGATTCCTCAAATTAACAGAAAAATGAAGACCAAGCATAATGGAACAGACCTTCTGGAGTAGAAGTATTATCTAAAATTCAAGAGGAGTTTCTGCTCAACAGAAGCCTAAATGATAAAATTAGGATGATGGGTAATAATATGGAAATCTATAGCCATTCCTATCTGGTCTTGGAAGTGATTACTGGATACCTTGATGATAAAAAATAGTGTATATTGAGTCCCAGACTAGGTTCAAAGGAAAACTGGAAGGAAATGGCAAATCCTGGAAAAAAAAAAAAAAACCTACCTGGTCCCATGTTGGAAAAGCTCTCCCTTATATTGAAACTATTTTTTTAAAATGTTTTTTAATCCATGAAGAAACCTAAAATGAAACACACTGATCTACTTCTACCAAGTAGAGTCCAAAAGTATGAACAAATAGAAGCTGACACTCAAAATATGTTCCACTGCATGCTGTGTCTGGTTATATACACTGGAAACGTCAGTATTTAACAAAATTAAGTAGGTCTTGTTACTATTAGGCGAAGTCCTTGGGCATCCCTATACATCATTCTTACCAGCTGTGCCAACATTGCAAGATCTTTTCCTTTCCTTTCCTTTCATGATCATTCCTTTCCTGGGCCATTTGTCACGTGGTATTGCAGTGAGCAGTTTTGCAGCAGTCTCAAGGAAGGAGATCAAGTCTCCCTCTGGGAATAGACTTGCCAGAAAAAGGGTAGACTCCCCCAAGTTCTTAGGTGAATTCCTCAGCTGTAACATGCATCGGTAGGTATGCAGCATCACTTGGGTCCTCTCTGCATTTCCTTGTGGGTTTGGGGGGATGAAGGGAACAAACGCAAACATACTGCTTGTGCTGCTTGCTGTAATAAAGGTCTTCCTCTCTGACCCAAGAATCTCGTGATCTCCCAGCATCCATGAAAAGACAGTAAGCTATCTTGTTAGTTTGGAAGTGAGATAAAATCCCTGACACTTACTGTAGGATTTCTTAGGACCTTTATTCTGTTAAAGTCACTGTGACCTTCCAAGGAGATGGCATGGCACAAATCATCTCCCAAACTTACGTGACCATGCAAATTCATTCTCCTATTTTTACAATGAAGAGAACTAAGATTTTGTGCCATGCACTTGGGATACCCTATTTTAAGGACACTGATGCAGGTCTTGGTGACCTATATAGGACGCAGACCCTGATCTCTCTTTTCCTCACCTGTTTGTCACGGTCGTGTTACAATGAGCAACTTGGAGCAGGCAATCTCAAGGAAGGAGACAGTCTCCCTCTGGGACAGGAGCAAACTTGCTGGAGAAGAGCTGGATTCCCCAAGCTCAGGGGAGAATTCCTTGGCTGCAGGAAGACTTGCCTCCCAAATGCATCTCTTTCAATGTCCTGCGAAGCTACCCACAATTCCTACCATTTGAATTATCCCTTTGGTAGAACACAGTTTTTCCAGAATGTTCCTATTAAAATGCTAACGTGTTACCTGGAGGTGTGAGACATGAATGTATTAAGGCTTTAACTTAGATGAATATCTTAACACGGAGGAGATTTGAAGAGGGAGTTGGGCTGATGGGACCTGGAAGGTGGCCTTTGGGTTAGGAAAGGCCTTAGAATTGTGCCTGGACAAAAGAGGCAAAACAGGAGTCCAGTAGTGATGAGGCCTCTTTTGCCTTCCCAGCCCTTGTCCAAATATAGTACTTTGGGCCAGTATTTATGTTTTAAATGAATTATCAAAATATTGGTCTTGTCCCCTTTCTTCTCCTCTCTTAAATTTCTTCTTTTCCCTTTTGAACTTTAAATTTTTCAGCCTCACCAAATGAGTAGGTAAAAGTTTGAATATTACTTTTTAAAAATTGTATTTATTTGTTTTATTTGGGCTTTCATTGCCGCTCAGGTTTTTCTCTAGCCGCTGCCCGCAGGAGCTGTTCCTGTTGCAATGTGCGGGCTTCTCACTGCAGTGACTTACACTGTGGAGCACGGGCTCTAGGGCACGTGGGCTCAGCAGTTGCAGCTCCCAGGCTCTAGAGCACAGGCTCAATAGTTGTGGTGCACTCAGGCGCAACTAAGTTGTGGAGCTTAGTTGCTCCACAGCATCTGGGATCTTCCCAGATCAGGGATCGAACCTATGTCTCCTGCATTGGCAGGTGGATTCTTTACCACTGAGCCACCAGGGAAGTCCCTGCATATTGGCTTTTTTTTAGAGGAGGTTAGAGTCAGCATCATTTAGGGGGACAGGGGAGGAATTTATAGGCTATCAGGCAGATATTTTCAAAACAAACTCTTTTCATCCCTTGAGGACATTTTCTGAGGTCCTTTTTATCAATGAGCAGAAGGATGAGCCTTTAGCCTTACACGTCCCTGTTCTGTTGAATGCGTCTCTTGCTAGCCTGATGTCTTTAGTCATTTTGTTTGCTTTATGTGTTTTTGATTTTTAAGCAAGAAACTGGGAGTTTTATAGTAGGCATGGCTCAATAATTCTTTCAATTATAACAGTTTCTGCTTGAAAACCATGCATATTCTAATGCTTTTACTTGAGTCACAACTTTCTAGAAGCTGTTTATCACAGTGATTTAACTTGTACATGATTTTGCTTTGCTCTCATCACCATTTGGGGAAAGTTATTCAGAGAGAATGAACTAGGAGCTCCTGTATTTACTTTCTTTAAAAAAATAAAAATGATTGTGTGACCTTGGCACTCAGAGTGTTGTGCAACAGGAAACTTAGATTTTCCATGAAAAGAAGTCTTTCCCTGTGGTACTTATGGCATGTTCCACATACATCAGGTTTTATGCTACCTCAAGGACCAGCACCATGTTATCCTACCATGGCATTCCAAATATCACCATGGCAGATGGGCTATTACAAGAGGAATGTAAACTGTTCCAGAAAGTGAAAGTGAAGTTGCTCAGTCGTGTCCGACTCTTTGGGACCCCATGGACTGTAGCCTACCAGGCTCCTCTCTCCATGGGATTCTCCAGGCAACAACACTGGAGTGGGTTGCCATTTCCTTCTCCAGGGGACCTTCCCGACCCAGGGATCGAACCCAGGTCTCCCGCATTGCAGGCAGATGCTTTAACCTCTGAGCTACCAGGGAAGCCAGAACTGCCAATTAAGTTTCTTTGTGTTTACAACTAGATCTAACATACCATAGTCTCTCTGGAAGAAATATTCTTGTATCAACCAACTCTCAGTTCTTGGGTCATAGTCAGAGGTCATTTTCAGTCAGAGGAAGCCTCTAAGCAGTGAGCAGGAAAGCTTGACCGTGCTGTATAAAGTGCAGGGTGGTTTGGGTCTGATGAATTCTAAAGCCCCAGGGCACATGAGCCACCTTTTAACATAATCGTCTTCTGGATTCCTACATGGTCAAAGTTCAAACACAATAAGGAATAAATACAGCTGCATACAGACCCTGTGGTTCTGAAAAACAAAATTTCCAAGCAAATCGTGGAAAAGAAAACTGCTTGCAGGATATTTTCATTTCTGATTACAGTTGGGACACCCCTTTGGCTCCTTATAATTCATGTTACAACATACTAGTCTTTCTAGGGATTTCACAGAATTTTCTGGCCTAGGGAGGTCATTTGCCTTCAAGATCATCAGTGTATTGATTAGCATTGAACCTAAGATATCACTCACTGACAAATTATCACCAAAAAATACAAATATTTACTGTTCACTTGTTAAAGTCTCCAGAGAATTCTTTAAAAAGTTTTCTGGAATCCAGTGGTTAGGTCTTTGTGCTTCCTTTGCAGGGGGCCTGGGTTCAGTCCTTGGTCAGGGAACTAACATCCCATAAGCCACATGGTGCCACAAAAAAAAAAAAAATTTTTTTTTCCTTCCATTGAAATAGATGGAGCAAAATATTTTAGCAGTGGGCAGTTCTTTTTTTGTCACTTTGTTTCATTTTCTCTGGGCTTCCCTTGTGGCTCAGCTGGCAAAGAATTCACCTGCAATGCGGGAGACCGGGGTTTGATCCCTGGGTTGGGAAGATCCCCTGGAGAAGGAAAGGCAACCCTCTCTAGTATTCTGGCCTGGAGAATTCCATGGACTGTATAGTCCATGGGATCGCAAAGAGTCAGACATGACTGAGTGACTTTCACTTCACTTCATTTTCTTTAAAGAGGGGAAAATGCATTTTTAGTGTATGCAGAATTAAGAGTTAATACTAAAAACAGGAGTGGCTCTTCCAATGCCACTAAAATTGCACTTCTATAACATAACATCCCTTATGTTTAGGGCCAGTGAACATTTTTAATAACCCCTTCTTCTGGTGCCCAAGGTTTCCTGGAATGCTCTGAGTGACTGTAGATACCTTGTTTATTCAGAAGATTTCTTTAGGTTCTGTCTGGTCTCCTCTTTCAATGCCACTTACTCCTTTCTGGCTGCCTCCAGTGTATCCTGAGCCTTCCTGGCTTTGATTAGGCCCCATCTTCGTTGCTATGGATACCCTTCTCCTAACCTCCAGGACCATCTCATTGTAGAGCCTGCTCTGCCCACATGCATGGGAGCAGCCCTCAGTAAAGGAAACAACTTTAAATATCTTACAATTTTATGCGTTGATTATACCTTAGTAAAGCTGAGGTGTGGGGGGTGGGGTGGGTGCAGGAAAGGAATGTTGTGCATACATAGCCCAGCTGCCAGCTCCCTCGCCCTCAGTGGAATAACTCTGAGGTCTATGTTCTACAACAGCTTCATGATTTCTCTGGCAGTTTTAAGCTCCAGTTTCCTACAGTAGTAATTCCCTGATAACATGTCCTTTATTCACTGCCTTCATTTTCCTGTATTACTTCACCATTTCCCTACCTGTGTTTTTTGAGATAACTTCCCAAAGATCTACTTGGTTTTTGTCCCAGGGCCTGCTTTTGGCAGACCTTAATCAAGATACTGCCACTCTCAATATTATGTTTTTCTTATATACTTTCATCCTGTACTTAAGTGATGTCATACTCCGTCTTCAAACTAGGCAGCCAGATAACATCTTAGCTCCAGCATCCTGGATCCCTACACGTCTTAGGATAAGGCTGAGCATCAGGAGTCATATTTATACTAAAAAGGCATGATTTCATTAGCAATATAGTTTTCTTTTATTATATATTTACCTTCCTAGACAAATTGATCTATTATACTGATATGCTAATGATTCATGAGTATATGTCTCTAGGCCAGAGCTTTCTCTCTGTGTTTGAACATGTGTATTGAATGGCCTACTTGTCACTTGGATATACCCTTAACCCATCACATTTAGCATAAACAATCTTTAGTTCAACAAATTTCCTTTAAACCCTGTTCTGCCCTCAGGCTTTCCTGAATGATTCACCCAGTTGCTTAAGTCAGAAGCCAGGGAAAAGCTTTGACAATTCTGATTTAACCCAGCATCTAAGAGCAAGCCTTTAGCTACAAGTAGTAAACAACTCAATTTACACACAGTTTATTAACAGTGGCTTAACTGCTGCTGCTTTATTTTGCTCATGTAACACCTAGGTTCAAGGTAGGTGTTTGTGGTGTTGATTCAATAACTATAAAATGCCTGGCAGTACTTTTGCAATTCACCTGGTGTTGCCCAATGGGATCAGGACAGGGCTGCATCATTTTTTCCTTTCAGGAGGATAGAAAAAAGTGGCAGTGGCCACGAGTCCACTAGGAAACATAGCTTTCCCTGAAAGAACCTCCCAGCAGACTTCTCTATATGGCTCATTTGTCAGACAGGCCAGGTGACTGGCCCAGCTGCAAGGGAGACCAGAAAGTAGGGAGCAGATTATGATTAGATTACCCCATCAGGATCCGCTGACTTGAGATAGGCATGTTGGCACCTTAAAAAAAACAAACACACACAAGTAGAAGGTGAAAATAGATGTTAAGTCATTTGCAGCATCTGCAGCAACACCATCGTCCTTCCAGTCAAACATCAGGGTAAGTCTACTTTATCCTACGTGCATGAATGCTCAGTCGCTAAGTCTTGTCCTACTCTTTGGGGACCCCATGGTCTGTAGCCCACCAGGCCCCTCTGTTCATGGGATTTCCCAGATAAGAACAATGAAGTGGGTTGCCACTGCCTTCTCCAAGGGATCTTCTTGACCTAGGGATCAAACCGGTGTCTCCTGCATTGATAAGGGGATCCTTTACCAATAACCCACCAAGGAAGCCCAAGTCTAATTTATCCTACTGTATCTCTAAAATAGGTTTCATTTGTTTCTACCCCAGTTTATCATAAAGTACTATCATCTGTGCTCAGGACAAGACCAACAGACTCTTCATTGTTTCTCTGCTTTATAGTATTACTGTTTCCTTCAACTTTCTTCTCCAACTTTATCCAGCGTGTTCTTTCATGAAATTAAATCTGAACTTGTTATTCATTTGGCTTAAACCACTTCAGGTTTAAGAAACCAGGCAGTTTGTTTCCTCTGCTCATCTGGTCTGCCCTCCTTAGAACTTGCTTCACCAACCACTCCCACTTAACCCTCATGTAGCCAAACCCTAATCATCCTTTTAAGTTTTCTCTCATTCTTCCTATCACATCACTCATCTCTCAGCTTCACACTTCATGTGTTCTCAAATAGTATGTTTGTATTGAATAATTGTTCTGTTTAACACAATTCTGTTTTATCATTGTCTCATATCATTGTCATCACCACTGAACAGAGTTTCTTTAAAATAAAGCTTTTATTTCATTCACAGCCGGGTCCCTGCTACCCAGCACAATACCTGGCCCATAAGCAATCAGTTAATGCTTATTGTTAGAGCAATTGATATGAATTTGAGCAAACTCCAGGAGATAGTGAAGGTCAGGGAAGCCTGTTGTGTTATAGTCCATGGGGTCGCAGAGGTGGACACAACTTAGTGACTGAACAAAAACAACAATAATGCTTATTGAGTAACAGGTTGATTAATTAAAGAAAAATACTTGCATATTGTTAATTGGGCAGACACTAATGAAAGAATGAACAAGAGACAACATAACAAGATTATTGAGGGTGAACTCTGGATCCCTACGCACTAGCTCCACAAGGTCAGCTCTGTGACCTTCTGCTAGTTAAGTTAATCTCTTTGTGCAGATTTTTGCATGTAAAATGTAGATAATGATAATACTTAAAAGGCAGTAATCAGGATTTTAAAAGTTAATGTTTATAATTATAAGTAGTGCATAGAATAATACCTGACGCAAATAAGTGAATAAGACAGTCATGATATGTGTCCCTGCAGAACTTACAGTAGAGGTCAGTGCTGTCCAATAGAAATTTAAGATGGACTATATATATATATATACCAAATTAAAAATTTCCTGGTAGCCACATTACAAGTGATTAGATTACAATTAAAATTAATTTTAAGAATTTATTTAAACTAACATATCAAAATATTATTTTAACATGTAATCATTTTTTTAGTTATTAATATGATACTTCGCATTTTTTGTTTTGTAGAAGTCCTTGAAATCCAAAGACTATTTTATACTTACAGCACATCTCAATTCAGATGCTTAATTTTCATCGGTTACTGAACCTGCCTTTAGATTTGATAAACTTACAGTTGAAAAAGTAGGCACATATCTAAGTAGTTCTAGATATATTTTAATAAGTTTAAATGTATTAAAATTTAAGTTAGGGGTTAATTTCCTGAGTCATGCTAGTTACTTTTCATGTTTATCAGCCACATATTGGACAGCATAGGATTAGAGAAAAATATGGCAAGCAAGCAGACAGTTATAGAATGTGCTGAAATGCTATGTTAGGGCAAGAAAAGTGCTCTGGGAGCACAGAATCAGGGTGCTGACACCTCTTGGACAGAGGGAGTTTATGAAGGGGATTTGCCAGGAGAAAGCTCAGTCTATTCTGAGATCTCAAGATACGGAGGAGCTAGCAGGTGACATAGGGGAAAGAGCATCTGACATGAGAAATGGTGCTGGACAGGGGGGAAAGTGAGGCATGTTCACAGACCTGGGCATATTTCAGAGACATGCAAAAGGTACATGTTCATGTAAAAAGTGGGAAATGGTTAGAAGGGAAGATGTGGGAAAGGGAGACGTTGAGAAGGAGGCTAGAGAAGTAAGTGAGGGAGGAAATTTTGAGAGGTTTCATGAGACCTGTGAAGGAGGCCAGACGGTCTAGAAGGTAAGGAGGAGTCACTGAAGGATTTAAACAGGGTAGTGATGCAGTCACTGACTACATGATCACTCATCATTCTGACTACCTTATGAAAAAGGTTTGGAAGACAGAAACCAATGCCTGGCACCTCATGCCCATCAAAACAGAAAATAACAACAGGTGTTTCTAAGGAGTTGGGAAAATGGCAACCCTTGTGATTTGTTGGTAAACATGAAAGTTGGTGCATCCACTATGGAAAACAGTATGAAAGTTCCTTAAAAATGAAATTTGAAGTATATACCCAAAAGAATTTAAGGCAAGCTTTCAAAGAGATATCTGTGCGTTCATGCATAATTCACAAAAGCTAAAATATGGGAGTAACCCAAGTGTTGGTTAATGGACGAGTGGATAAGCAAAATGTGACATATGTGGAATGGATTATTATTTGGTCTTAAAAAGGAAGGAAATTCTAACACATACTACAACATGTATGAAACCTTGAGGACATTATGCTAAGTGAAATAAGCCAATCACAAAAAGACAAATATATGATTCCACGCATAGGTGGTATCTTGAGAAGTCAAAATATAGAGACAGAAGGTAGAATGGTGGTTGCCAGGAGCAGAGTGGAGGATACAGAGTTACTGTTTAATGTGAATGGAATTTCAGTTTTGCAAGATGAGAAGAGTTCTGGAGATGGAGTGTGGTGATGGTTGCATAACTATCTCAATTCAGATGTTTACTTTTCATCTGTTACTGAACCTGAATTTAGATTTGATAAACTTACAGTTGAAAAAGTAGACACATATCTAAGTGTATATAAATGTACTTCAATGCCACTGGATTGAATACTTGAAAAAGATTAAGATGATAACTTTTGTGTGCTCAAATAAATTTTATGTTATATATATTTTACCACCATAAAAATATGGCTGGACATTAAGTGAAGATCATTGTAATGCCGTCAAGAGATAAAGATGAATTGAGAACAGGACATTGAAATATATACATTACCATGTGTAAAATAAATAGCTAATGGGAAGTTGCTATATAATGCAGGGAGCTCAAGCTGGTGCTCTGTGACAACCTAGAGGGGTGGGATGGGGTGGGAGGTGGGAAGGAGGTCCAAGAGGGAGGGAACATACCTATACCTATGGCTGACTCATGTTGATGTATGGCAGAAACCAACTCAGCATTGTAAAGCAATTATCCTCCAATTAAAACTAAATAAATTTTTAAAAAAAGAGGTAAAGATGGTAGCTGAAATATGGATAGAAACAAGTGGGTCGATTTCAAGGATATTAGGGATACAATTAATAAGAATTTAATCACCAGATGGATTTTAATGAAGTGTGAGTGAAAGTCAAGAGTCAAGCTATATCCCAGATTTCTAGCATAAAAAACTAGAGTGGACAGAGATGGTATTTGTTAAGGCAGGAAATCAAGAGGAGACATAGAGTTGCCTGGGGCTGGGGGTTCACCTTCAGATACATTGATTCTCAGTTGCTTGCAGTGAACCCATGGGAAATTGTCTAGCAAGGAGTTGGCAGTATAGGTCATAATCTATGGAGGCAGATCTTAGAGCCACTCTCAACTGAAGTATAATGAGAGCTGTAGGAGTAGATGATATCCAAGGAGTATGCCGTGGCCATTTATGTTGTCTGCCAACACATTTCCCTGACTTTTCTTTTGAGTATCTGGCACTTCCTCATCAACATTCTGGGTGATTTGAGTAGCAGTTCCTCTCTGGCCTCAAGGGTGGAGTAGGAGACCCAGGTCTAAGTCAGGTTGAAGATCTCATACTCCTGGTCACAGCAATTGGGGTGTAGGAGTGGCAGCCTAAGCTAGTAAAATAAGTGGGAACCTGAAAACTTGTATAGGAGCTACTGATATTGGAAAAAGAAAGACCTATTCTGCTTGATCCCATTGGACTAGAACCTGGAAAAATAAGAAACTAGAGCTGGTGCTATTTTGCTACCCTAAGAGAGACAGTCATTGGAGGTCAACACAGATTTCAGATGAAGAAAAACAGTTCTATTTATGTCGTTTCAGGCACGAATACAGCCACAGCTGAATTAAGACCTTCCCTGGACATTTCAAGTATGTGAGCTAAAAAAAAAAGTGCCTTTTCCCCTCTTAATCTAGATTGAGTTGAGTTTTCTGTATCCACATCATAATGAATACAGGCAGATCCCACTTTGCATGATAGCGCAGGACCATAAAAATGACCTTGCAAGCTGAAACCATGCATCTTAATAATCAATAGGAAGAATTACAGTTGGTCTGTGGCCTTAAAATAGCTTTCCTAGTGGCTTAGATGGTAAAGAATCTGCCTGCAATGTTGGCGACCTGGGTTTGATCCTTGGATTGGGGAGATCCCCTAGAGGAGGGCATGGCAACCCATTCCAGTATTCTTACCTGGAGAATTCCATGGACAGAGGAGCCTGGTGGGCTACAGTCCATGGAGTCACCAAGAGTCGGATATAACTGAGCTACTAAGTATACAAACACACAAAATATATTTTAATCAAAACATTAAAAACATTATTTGGGGGAAATGAATTAGTTTTATAATATTTAGTACAAAGAAATTTAAAACATTAGAAACATTAAGAATTGAAGTGTTTTATTTTTTATGCAAAGCTTATCAAAAGGAGTTTAAATAGTCTTTGCTTTATTACTATAACTTAAGATACAGAGTGACTATCCTTTCTATGCCTTGGCGAGTATCATACTCCTTACTAAGTTTGGATTAGCTTCTAATATTTCAGCTTTTGCAGTTTCAGTGCTGTGAAATATCTCTGTAACTTCCTTTGGATTGAAGCATTTTTTGTTTGTTTTTGCCAACATCACTTCCTCTGGGAATCATTCTTTTTGTCACAGCTACTTTCCTCATTTATGTTAATGTGTTCCCTTTATTAAATTTCTGTGGCTGCATGTCTAGAGCCTCTGGAGCAGTGACAGCGTCGACATTCCCACAGTCAGCTGTTTCCTTTTGTGACTCTGTTTACCTTCAGCTTGAATTCTGCAAGATCATGCCATTTTCTGAAACAATGAAATCAGCCTTTACTGTCAGTAAAAGGTTCTTTTTCAGTCTTCTTGTAATTACTGTTTTCTTCCAGCGCAGCACCTAACGTTAATGTTTGGCCTAAAGTGCTAGTTAAACTGATTGGAGTTTTTCTTTACAGTCTTCAATCCAAAGTAGAAGTAAATGCACCATTTTCACCATTTGTGGCCTCTTGTTCTGCAGGCAACTTAAACTAAACAATACTGAAACCACTTTACCTTGTTTTTGATTTATCAGATTTGTTCAATATTGTTCATAGAGTGGCTTCATACAGCCCAGGTCTCATCCCGGCCTTATTCTGCAGTCTCCATTTTCAAATCTGATCAGATCCAGTTTCACTTCTACATTATCACTTTTAATTTCTTTGCTAAACTTTCATTTTGTTTCCTATTATTCACTTTTATTAAATGTCATATGGATTTATCACAGAGAAACATGGAGAGAACCAACTACAGATTTTGCTGTCTATGCCTGAACCGAATAACTGATGTACAGTGGCCAGTTACCAACAGACTTTGAAAGGAATGACGTGGTCGGTCACTATGATGCATGTCTGTTATTTATGTAGGGATTCCTAGGGCTATCCATGAAGCCATGAAGCTTATACTTTATGCAATTATTTACAGTTAATATACTGTGTAACTGAAATTTGAAGTATGTTATTAGGGGACTGGGTTATTTAACTAAACCATGGTCAATGAAATTTGTGCATGTCAAAATTCTTAGAGGCAATGACTGCCTTACTACCCAACAGAGATTGTATAAGGAGAAAATAGAAGAAAGCCTAAGAAAGAACCCTGAGGAAAACCAGGACTGTAGGGGACTGCAAAAGAAGAGAAACATGCATAATACATTATAAAGAATGACCAAAGAGGTAGTAGGGAAAACTGGAAGCATGTGGTATCACACAAGGCAAGAAATGAGACTGCAATAGCATCTTATACTTCTTCTTTAAATTGAGATAAAATGTTCATCCCATAAAATTCACCATCTTAAACTGTACAATTTAGTAGGTTTTAGTATAATCAGAGGTCTAGAGTAGTTCAGGCGGAGAAGGCATTTGCACCCCACTACAGTACTCTTGCCTGGAAAATCCCATGGATGGAGGAGCCTACAGTCCATGTGGGCTACAGTCCATGGGGTCGCGAAGAGTCAGACATGACTGAGCGACTTCACTTCCATGCATTGGAGAGGGAAATGGCAACCCACTCCAGTGTGCTTGCCTGGAGAACCCCAGGGATAGCGGAGCCTGGTGGGCTGCCGTCTATGGGGTCGCGCAGAGATGGACACGACTGAAGCGACTGAGCAGCAGCAGCAGCAGAGTAGTTCAGGAGCAACTGCGCCAGGCTGCGACAGCACAGGAGCGGCCGAGAGGAGCTTCTCCATGTTCAAGGTGAGGAGGGTCAGCTGTGAGGAGATACCCAACATCCAAGGTAAGGAGCAGCACCTGCGCTTTGCTGGAGCAGCTGTGAAGAGATACCCCGCGTCCAAGGCAAGAGAAACCCAGGTAAGATGGTAGGTGTTGCGAGAGGGCATCAGAGGGCAGACACACTGAAACCATACTCACAGACAACTAGCCAATCTGATCACACGGATCATAGCCTTGTCTAACTCAGGAAAACTAAGCCATTCCATGTGGGGCCACCCAAGATGGATGGGTCATAGTTGAGAGGTCTGACAGAATGCGGTCCACTGGAGAAGGGAATGGCAAACCACTTCAGTATTCTTGCCTTGAGAACCCCACCAGCAGTATGAAAAGGCAAAATGATAGCACACTGAAAGAGGAACTCCCCAGGTCAGTACGTACCCAATATATAATACTGGAGATCAGTGGAGAAATAACTCCAGAAAGAATGAAGGGATGGAGCCAAAGAAAAAACAACACCCAGTTGTGGATGTGACTAGTGAAAGAACCAAAGTCCAATGCTGTAAAGAGCAATATTGCATAGGAACCTGAAATGGTAGGTCCATGAATCAAGGCAAATTGGAAGTGGTCAAACAGGAGATGGCAAGAGTGAATGTTGACATTCTAGGAATCAGTGAACTAAGATGGACTGGAATGGGTGAGTTTAACTCAGATGACCATTATATCTACTACTGTGGGCAGGAATCCCTTAGAAGAAATGGAGTAGCCATCATGATCAACAAAAGAGTCCAAAATGCAGTACTTGGATGCAATCTCAAAAATGACAGAATGATCTCTGTTTGTTTCCAAGGTAAACCATTCAATATCATGGTAATCCAAGCTTATGCCCCAACCAGAAACGCTGAAGAAGCTGAAGTTTAACATTTCTATGAAGACCTACAAGACCTTTTAGAACTAACACCCAATAAATATATCCTTTTCATTATAGAGGACTGGAATGGGGAAGTAGGAAGTCAAGAAAAAACTGGAGTAACAGGCAAATTTGGCCTTGGAGTACAGAATGAAGCAGGGCAAAGGCTAGTAGAGTTTAGCCAAGAGAATGCACTGGTCATAGTAAACACCCTCTTCCAACAACACAAGAGAAGACTCTACACATGGACATCACCAGATGGTCAACAGCGAAATCAGATTGATTATATTCTTTGCAGCCAAAGATGGAGATGCTCTATTCTGTCAGTAAAAACAAGAGCAGGAGCTGACTGTGGCTCAGATCATGAACTCCTTATTGCCAAATTCAGACTGAAATTGAAGAAAGTAGGAAAATCCACTAGACCATTCAGGTATGACCTAAATCAAATATTTATGATGATACAGTGGAAGTGAGAAATAGATTTAAGGGACTAGATCTGACAGAGTGCCTGATGAACTATGGACGGAGGTTTGCAACATTGTACAGAAGACACAGATCAAGACCATCCCCATGGAAAAGAAAAGCAAAATGGCTGTCTGAGGAGGCCTTACAAATAGCTGTGAAAAGAAGAGAAGTGAAAAGGAAAGATATTCCCATCTGAATGCAGAGTTCCAAAGAATAGCAAGGAGAGATAAGAAAGCCTTCCTCAGAGATCAATGCAAAGAAATAGAAGAAAATAACAGAATTGGAAAGACTAGAGATCTCTTCAAGAAAATTAAGAGATACCAAGGGAACATTTCATGCAATGATGGGCTCAATAAAGGACAGAAGTGGTATGTACCTAACAGAAGCAGAAGATATTAAGAAGAGGTGGCAAGAATACACAGAAGATCTGTAAAAAAAGATCTTCATGACCCAGATAATCACGAGGGTGTGGTCACTCACCTAGAGTCAGACATCCTGGAATGTGAAGTCAAGTGGGCCTTAGAAAGCATCACTAAAAACAAAGCTAGTGGAGGTGATGGAATTCCAGGTGAGCTATTTCAAATCCTAAAGATGATGCTGTGAAAGTGCTGCACTCAATATGCCAGCAACTTTGGAAAACTCAGCAGTGGCCACAAGAATGGTAAAGGTCAGTTTTCATTCCTATCCCAAAGAAAGGCAATTCCAAAGAATGCTCCAACTACCGCACAATTGCACTCATCTCACACATCAGTAAAGTAATGTTCAAAATTCTCCAAGCCAGGCTTCAGCAATACATGAACCATGAACTTCCAGATATTCAAGCTGGTGTTAGAAAAGGCAGAGGAACCAGAGATCAAATTGCTAACATCTGCTGGATCATCAAAAAAGCAAGAGAGTTCCAGAAAAATGTCTATATCTTTTTTATTGACTATGCCAAAGCCTTTGACTATGTGGGTCACAATAAACTGTGGAAAATTCTGAAAGAGATGGGAACACCAGACCACCTGACCTGTCTCTTGAGAAACCTGTATGCAGGTCAGGAAGCAACAGTTAGAACTGGACATGGAACAACAGACTGGTTCCAAATAGGAAAAGGAGTAGGTCAAGGCTCTATATTGTCACCCTGCTTATTTAACTTATATGCAGAGTACACCATGAGAAATGCTGGGCTGGAAGAAGCATAAACTGGAATCAAGATTGCCAGGAGAAGTATCAATAACCTCAGATATGCAGATGACACCACCCTTATGGCAGAAAGTGAAGAGGAACTAAAAAGCCTCTTGATGAAAGTGAAAGAGGAGAGTGAAAAAATTGGCTTCAAGCTCAACATTCAGAAAACTAAGATCATGGCATCCGGTCCCATCACTTCATGGGAAATAGATGGGAATACAGTGGAAACAGTGTCAGGCTAATTTTGGGGGCTCCAAAATCACTGCAGATGGTGATTGCAGCCATGGAATTAAGAGATGCTTACTCCTTGGAAGGAAAGTTATAACCAGTCTAGACAGCATATTGAAAAGCAGAGACATTACTTTGCCAACAAAGGTCCATGTAGTCAAGGCTATGATGTTTCCAGTAGTCGTGTATGGATGTGAGAGTTGGACTATAAAGAAAGCTGAGTGCCAAAGAATTGATGCTTTTGAACTGTGGTGTTGGAGAAGACTCTTGAGAGTCCCTTGGACTGCAAGAAGATCCAACCAGTCCATCCTAAAGGAGATCAGTCCTGTGTGTTCATTGGAGGGACTGATGTTGAAGCTGAAACTCCAATATTTCACCACCTCATGTGAAGAGTTGACTCACTGGAAAAGACCCTGATGCTGAGGGGGTTGGGGCAGGAGGAGAAGGGGACGACAGAGAATGAGATGGCTGGATGGCGTCACCGAATTGATGGACATGGCTTTGGGTGTACTCCAGAACTTGGTGATGGACAGGGAGCCCTTTCGTGCTGTGACTCATGTGGTCTCAAAGAGTCAGACACGACTGAGTGACTGAACTGAAGTATAATCACAAGCTTGTTCACCTATTATCATGATCTAATTCTTAAACATTCTCATAACCCCCAAAAGAAACCCTAAACCCATTAGTCATCACTTCCCATCCCCTCCCTTTTCCAACCTCTGGAAGCTACTAATCTACTTTCTATGTGGATTTACCTAGTCTGGGCATTTTATATAAGTGGAATTTATACAGCATATACCCTTTCACATCTGACTTCTCTCACTTAGCACAATATCTTCAAAATTTTTCTATGTTGTCACTTTTATCAGTACTTGCCACTTTCATGGCTGAAGAAGGCAGTGGCACCCCTCTCCAGTCCTCTTGCCTGGAAAATCCCATAGATGGAGGAGGCTGGTAGGCTGCAGTCCATGGGGTCCCTAAGAGTCAGACATGACCGAGTGACTTCACCTTCACTTTTTACTTTCAAGTATTGAAGAAGGAAATGGCAACCCACTCCAGTGTTCTTGCCTGGAGAATCCCAGGGACGGGGGAGCCTGGTGGGCTTCCGTCTATGGGGTCGCACAGAGTTAGACACGACTGAACTGACTTAGCAGCAGCAGTATTCTATTGAATGAATATGCTGTATTTATTTATCCTTCATCAAGTGATGGAAATTTGAGTTGTTTCTACCTTTGGGTTATTATGAATAGTGCTGTAATGAACATCTGTATAAAAGTTTTTGTGGAAACATATGTTTTCAATATTTCTGGGGATATATACCTAGGAGTAGAATTGCTGGACCATATGATAACTCTAGCTAATTGAGAAACTGAGAAACCATTTCCACCATTTAATCTTCCCACAAAGTGTGAGGGTTCTTTCACTTCTTTTTAAAAAATCTTATATATGCATATTTCTTCTCATTTTATTCCACTTGTCTAGCTTCTCATTTAATTTCACCAAGCACATTTCCTCCTTGCATCTTTGACTTCCATATCCTACATTTGATAAAATTATCTTCTAACTAAACAAATAATATATTCTCTTTCACTGATGGCTTTCTTATCCCATACTGTATGGAATTAATTTAAACTATGCAGGGCATAAGGACTCTCACATATCTCAAGTCATTTGTCCAAGCTGCTTATAACCACCCAAAACATTTCCAAAGTTGATTTAGTATAAATAAGAACCCTTGCCTTCCCTTCCCCTTCAATTAAATTTATTTAATCCATCTCGGTACTTTTGGGATAAACAATCTGCATAATAATCTTATGTTGGTTGAGGGCAATGTGAAGCAAGTGGGCTTTTACTCTGAAAGAAGTATCTCCGTGTGCTCCACTCCATTGAACCCCCGGAAGTTTCATTGAGGTTTCAGCCTCTTCAGTTTTCCTTGGATATACTTCCCATCCTCTTCAAGACTGGCTGGCTTCCTCTGTATACCAAGAAGGTGAGTTTAGGGATCGACTCCAGTGTGGGGATTGAGTGAGCAGCCATGACGACATCACTGTGACTTGTCACAGGCCTCTATTGGATTTTATCACTCATATGTTGTTATCAGTATTTTGGTCTAATTCATTCCTTGGGATCCCATGAAAGTTTAAGCTACTACCACAGATTTCTCTCTTTTTTTTTTTTTAAATTTTCTTTACTTTATTGTGTTGGTTTTGCCATACAATGACATGAAACCGCCATGGGTTTACATATGCTCCCCCTCCAGCACCCCCCTCCCTCCTCCCTCCCGATTCCCTCCCCCTGGGACATCTCGGCGCACCAGCCCCGAGCATCAGTCCTGGGCTGGCGATTGATTTCACATATGGTAATTAACATGTTTCAATGCCATTCTCCCATATCATCCCACCCTTGCCCTCCTCCACAGAGTCCACGAGTCTGTTCTATACATCTGCGTTTCTTTTGCTGTCTCACATGCAGGGTTCTCATTACCATCTTTCTAAATTCCATATATATGCGTTAGTATACTGTATTGTTGTTTTTCCTTCTGGCTTACTTCACTCTGGATAATAGGCTCCAGTTCCGTCCACCTGAGTAGAACTGATTCAAATGAATTTTTTTTTTAATGCTGAGTAGTATTCCATTGTGTATATGTACCACAGCTTTCTTATCCATTCGTCAGTTGATGGGCATCTAGGTTGCTTCCATGTCCTGGCTATTGTAAACAATTCAGCGATGGACATCGGGGTACACGTGTCTCTTTCAATTCTGGTTTCCTCGGTGTGTATGCCCAGCAGTGGGATTGCTGGGTCATATGGCAGTTCTATTTTCAGTTTTTTAAGGAATCTCCACACTGTTTTCCATAGTGGCTGTACTAGTTTACATTCCCACCAACAGTGTAAGAGGGTTCCCTTTTCTCCACATCCTCTCCAGCATTTATTGCTTGTAGATTTTTGGATGGCAGCCATTCTGACTGGTGTAAAGTGGTACCTCATTGTGGTTTTGCTTTGCATTTCTCTGATAATGAGTGATGTTGAGCATCTTTTCATGTGTTTGTTAGCCGTTTTTATGTCTTCTTTGGAGAAATGTCTGTTAAATTCTTTGGCCCACTTTTTGATTGAGTCGTTTATTTTTCTAGAATGGAGCTGCAGGAGTTGCTTGTATATTTTTGAGATTAATTGTTTGTCTGTTGCTTCATTGGCTATTATTTTCTCCCATTCTGAAGGCTGTCTTTTCACCTTGCTTATAGTTTCCTTTGTTGTGCAGAAGCTTTTAATTTTAATTAGGTCCCATTTATTTATTCGTGCTTTTACTTCTCTGCTATCACCACACTAACTGTGCTTCTAGATTTTTATACTATGGTAAAAATTCCACTTTGCCTCTGCTTCTTACATGATGTTCCCTGGCCTGTCTATTCTATCCTCCCTCAACTAGTGTGTTCCAAATTTATTTCTATGCCTTTGCCCCTTACCTAGGCAAATAACGAGCAAAACTTTGCAATTATTGTCTAGCCTTCTCCTGAGCCTGGCATTGCTTTTGTCTCACTTGAGCCCTGCTGGGGTCTGACACCAGTCATAGCTAGAAGCACTGACAAGTAGGAGAAATAGGGTATGAAGAGAATTTCCAGTTTTTTGCAAGTTCAGTACTTCAGGGAAACCTTCACATGAACCTGGACAGCCTCACTGGATATGGCAGGAGGAGGTATAAGGTAGACATAAGTAGGACTATCAGTGCACTATCAGTGTAGTTTGAATATTTAGAGTACTTAGTCGCTTGGTTGTGGCCGACTCTACAACCCCATGGACTGTAGCCCTCCAGCCTCCTCTCTCCATGGAATTCTCCAGGCAAGAATACTGGAGTGGTAGCCATTCCCTTCTCCAGGGGATCTTCCTGACCCAGGGATCGAACCTGAGTCTCCTGCATTACAGCCAGATTCTTTACCATCTGAGCCATCAGAGAAACCTCCATATAGAGTGCTTGGAGCCATCTAAATTCTTCCAAATGTTGCCATGATAATTATTTTTCTCCTTTACAAAAGAGATTTGTTGGTGATTGTGGTGGAGTATTGGGAACCTTTAATGGTTCTCAAAAGTTAGCATGTATCAGAATCACGTGGAGGGCTTCTTAAGCCATAGATTTCCGGGTCTCACTTCCACATTTTCTGCTTTTGTAGTTCTAGAATAAGGCCCAAGAATTTCCTTTTCCAACAAGTTCCCAGTTGCTGCTGCTGCTGCTGCTGCTGCTGATCCTGATCCAGGGACCACATTCTGAGTATCACTGTACTATCTTGTAATTCAGCCACCTGTGTCTGATACCGGACCATATCAGCTCTGTAGTTATAAGTGATCAGGGTTTCTTTTCAGGATATCAGAAATTCTTTAGCTTCTTGACAGCATCTTGAGTAAGTCATATTCTTTCTTGAAGTTATTCATTGCAGCTCAGGGCAGGCAGCCCACCTCTACAACCCTTTTATTCCTGTGCTTCCATAACGGTCCATGGTAGCTACCACTCAGTGTGGCCCCTTCATTCCAGGTGATCAACTAACCCATTGCTGAGTGCCGTGGATTATTGTTTCTACTCCTTCAAATGCTTTTACCTAATCATATTAAAACAAATCAGCTGATCAGTTCATTCCATCTTTTTCATGTTCTGTTGCCCACAGACCATTCTGGTACCAATTACCAAAAAGGAAAGGGTCTTACTCACAGACAGTACAATCAACCACCTGGAATCAATACAAATTAATTTCATGATGGGTATAGACAATACCCGGAAATGTTAGGAGGTCTGAAGAAACAGACTCTAGCTTGAGATTCCAGGTGTGATAACAAATTGTATCATAGAGGTAAGCTATTAAGAAAACTATTGCCTTTCTCTAGGAAGGAAGTTGACAAATCAGGAAGCTGGCTTCAGTATCTTGCCCCAGAATTTATTCCAGCCAAATAAGTCGCCTGTCCAAGACTCCACTATTTAACTCGGTTCTAAATAGAAACCTAATGCATCTGATTAGCAAAACCATACCATATCTAGGGCATATAGAAAACACTGTAAATTTATTCCTTTATTCCATTCCAGCCTTTTCATTCTAGAAAATCTTACAAGAAGGGTATGAGTTGGGTGCTGAGTAAAGCAATCCATAATATCTGCTACAGGTTTAGACAGTGCATCATGAGTATGCATGGCTGAATAAAATAATGTGGAATGGATAGAATCCTCTGACTGAAAAGGAAAGTGTACCCGGATATATGGTGGGCCACAATATTTCCCCAAATACTTGCTATTCTTTATTCTTAATCAAATTGGTAGTCAAGTCATCTGAATAAAAGGAAAAGGCACCATCCATTTCTAGCTGTGTAACTTTGAACAAGTTACTTACCTTCTCTGTTTCCTCATCTATAGAATGTCAATAAAAATGAAAATAATAAGGCATATTCATAGAACTATTTTTATGATTAAATTACAGAACTTTTCTATGTTACTGAGCGCTATTCCTAGCATACAAATACTGGTTTAATGCTTATTAGGAAGTATCGCTGCACTCAGTATGCCAGCAAATTTCGAAAACTCAGCAATGGCCACAGGACTGGAAAAGGTCAGTTATCATTCCAATCTGAAAGAAAGGCAATGCCAAAGAATGTTCAAACTACCACACAATTGCACTCATCTCACATGCTAGCAAACTAATGCTCAAAATTCTCTAAGCTAGGCTTCAACAGTATGTGAACTGAGAGCATTAATGTGTCGAAGCTGGATTTAGAGAAGGAACTACAGATCAAATTGCCAACATCGGTTGGATCATAAAAAGAGCAAGAGAGCTCCAGAAAAACAGCTCAGATCAGTCGCTCAGTCATGTCCGACTCTCTGCGGCCCCATGAATTGCAGCACGCCAGGCCTCCCTGTCCAACACCAACTCACCGAGTCCACCCAAAATCATGTCCATCGAGTCAGTGATGCCATCCAGCCATCTCATCCTCTGTCATCTCCTTCTCCTCCTGCCACCAATCCATCCCAGCATTAGGGTCTTTTCCAATGAGTCACCTGTTCACATCAGGTAGCCAAAATACTGGAGTTTCAGCTTCAACATTAACACCCAGAACAGATCTCCTTTAGGATGGACTGGTTGGGTCTCCTTGCAGTCCAAGGGACTCTCAAGAGTCTTCTCCAAAACCACAGTTCAAAAGCATCAATTCTTCTGCACTCAGCTTTCATCACTGTCCAACTCTCACATCCATACATGACTACTGGAAAAACGGTAGCCTTGACTAGATGGACCTTTGTTGGAAAAGTAATGTCTCTGCTTTTCAATATACTATCTAGGTTGGTCATAACTTTCCTTCCAAGGAGTAAGCGTCTTTTGATTTCATGGCTGCAATCACCATCTGCAGTGATTTTGGAGCCCCCCAAAATAAAGTCAGCCACTGTTTCCACTGTTTCCCCATCTATTTCCCATGAAGTGATGGGACCAGATGCCATGATCTTAGTTTTCTGAATGTTGAGCTTGAAGCCAATTTTTTCACTCTCCTCTTTCACTTTCATCAAGAGGCTTTTTAGCTCCTCTTTACTTTCTGCCATAAGGGTGGTGTCATCTGCATATCTGAGGTTACTGATATTTCTCCTGGCAATCTTGATTCCAGTTTGTGCTTCTTCCAGCCCAGCGTTTCTCATGATGTACTCTGCATATAAGTTAAATAAGCAAGGTGACAATATACAGACTTGATGTACTCCTTTACCTATGTGGAACCAGTCTGTTGTTCCATGTCCAGTTCTAACTGTTGCTTCCTGACCTGCATACAGGTTTCTCAAGAGACAAGTCATGTGATTCACACATGTCAAAGGCTTTGGCATAGTCAATAAAGCAGAAATAGATGTTTTTTCTGGAACTCTCTTGCTTTTTTGATGATCCAGCAGATGTTGGCAATTTGATCTCTGGTTCCTCTGCCTTTTCTAAAACCATATTGAACATATGGAAGTTCACAGTTCATGTATTGCTGAAGCCTGGCTTGGAGAATTTTGAACATTACTTCACTAGTGTGTGAGATGAGTACAATTGTGTGGTAGTTTGAGCATTCTTTGGCATTGCCTTTCTTTGGGATTGGAATGAAAACTGACCTTTTCCATTCCTGTGGCCACTGCTGAGTTTTCCAAATTTGCTGGCATATTGAGTGCAGCACTTTCACAGCATCATTTTTCAGGATTTGAAATAGCTCAACTGGAATTCCATCACCTCCACTAGCTTTGTTCATAGGGATACTTCCTAAGGCCCACTTGACTTCACATTCCAGGATGTATGACTCTAGGTGAGTGACCACACCATTGTGATTATCTGGGTCATGAAGATCTTTTTTGTACAGTTCTGTGTATTCTTTTCACCTCTTCTTAATATCTCCTGCTTCTGTCAGGTCCATACCATTTCTGTCCTTTATTGAGCCCATCATTGCATGAAATGTTCCCTTGGTATCTCTAATTTTCTTGAAGAGATCTCTAGTCTTTCCCATTCTGTTGTTTTCCTCTATTTCTTTGCATTGATCGCTCAGGAAGGCTTTCTTATCTCTCCTTGCTATTCTTTGGAACTCTGCATTCAGATGGGAGTTTCTTTCCTTTTCTCCTTTGCTTTTCACTTCTCTTCTTTTCACAGCTATTTGTAAGGCCTCCTCAGACAACCACTTTGCTTTTTAGCATTTCTTTTCCACGAGGATGGTCTTGATCCCTGTCTCCTGTATAATGTCACAAACCTCCGGCCATAGTTCATCAGGGACTCTGTCTGTCAGATCTAGTCCTTTAAATCTATTTCTCACTTCGACTGTATAATTGTGAGGGATTTGATTTAGGTCATACCTGAATGGTCTAGTGGCTTTCCCTACTTTCTTCAAATTAAGCCTGAATTTGGCAATAAGGAGTTCATGATCTGAGCCACAGTCAGCTCCCGGTCTTTTTTTTGCTGACAGTATAGAGCTTCTCCATCTTTGGCTGCAAAGAATATAATCAATCTGATTTCGGTGTTGACCATCTGGTGATGTCCATGTGTAGAGTCTTCTCTTGTGTTGTTGGAAGAGGGTGTTTGCTATGACCAGTGCATTCTCTTAGCAAAACTCTATTAGCCTTTGCCCTGCTTCATTATGTACTCCAAGGCCAAATTTGCCTGTTACCCCAGGTGTTTCCTGACTTCCTACTTTTGCATTCTGGTCCGCTATCTACTTCTCCTTTAATGACTATGCCAAAACCTTTGACTGTGTGAATCACAACACACTGTGGAAAATTCTTAAAGAGTAGGAATACCAGACCACCTGACTTTCCTCCTGAGAAATCTGTATGCCAGTCAAGAAGCAACCGTTAGAACTGGACATGGAACAACAGATTGGTTCCAAATCGGGAAAGGAGTATGTCAAGGTTGTGTATTGTCACCCCGTTATTTAACTTACATGCAGAGTACATCACGTGAAATGCTCAGCTGGATGAAGCACAACCTACACAGCATATTAAAAAGCAGAAACATTACTTTGCCAACAAAAGGCCATCTGGTAAAATAAATGATTTTTCCAGTAGTTATGTATGGATGTAAGAGTTCGACCATATAGAAAGCTGAGCACTGAAGAACAGATGCTTTTGAACTGTGGTGCTGGAGAAGACTCTTGAGAGTCCCTTGGACTGCAAGGAAATCAAACCAGTCCATCCTAAAGGAAATCAGTCCTGAATATTCATTGGAAGGACTGATGCTGAAGCTGAAACTCCAATACTTTGGCCACCTGATACAAAGAACAGACTCATTGCAAAGAACTGATTCATTGGAAAATGCTAGGAAAGATTGAAGGCAGGAGGAGAAGGGGATGACAGAGGATGTGATGGTTGGATGGCATCACTGACTCGATGGACTTGAGTTTGAGCAAGCTCCAGGAGTTGGTGATGGACAGGGAAGCCTGGTGTGCTGTAGTCCATGGGGTCACAAAGAGTCAAACAGGACTGAGTGACTGAACTGAAGAGGTATAGTTAGAGTTTTCAAATTATTGACACACTTATAAGTATAGAATATTGACATCTCACTTGAACAGTTATTTTTTGGTGAATTACAACATCTAAATCCCTAAGCAACCTAGAGAAAAATTAATTTTTTCCATAGCAGTGTACCATTTAGCTATTACTGCATGTCAAACCACCCCAAAATGTAGTGTGTTAATGCAATAAACATTTATTATTTTTCAACCATCTGGGGGTGAGTTGAATGCTTCTGCTGATCTGGGCTGGATTTGTCAGGATTCTATTTTTCGTGGTCTCTGTTTCAGCTCAGATCACATTGCTTTAAAATTACTAGTTTCTAGGAGTCTCCTGTGTACCAAAATTGATGTTTGATTACACACAGTGGCTTGTAGATACTTGTATAATAAGAAATAAGAAATCAAAGCAACCACAACTGTCAAAATCCTATTGTTAAACTCATTTTAAAGTATTTATAAACATCAGTTTATAGTCTTCAGATAGAAAAATATTCATGTAGCATATCTGGTTGTTATCAATGAAAGAATTCTATTGCATTGAAACAGAATGAGATTACTTGTCAGTTCAATTACGAACGTAAAATAAAAAACATTAAGTTCCCATAGCCAAGATAGTATAAATAGGCAAACCTTTTGTGGCTTATTCAAACTTGTGTTTGAGTAAATTTAAATAAAATTCTGGCATAAGAAATAGCCAGAAAAGTTATACAGGAATTGAGGGAAGGCAAGACTTTACTGACCAGATCAAGGATAAATGGGGAAAAGATTACAAAATGAGACATACACATCTGTGTGAGTGGAAGCTAGCACATGGAGGGCATTATTGGGCCTGTGTATTTCATGTAGAACCAAAGAATATTGGCATTTAATGTACAGTATATCCGTGAAGATCACATTCAGTGTAGTTTCCAAAAGACAACTTCTACAACGTGGTTTCCATAAAACTGACAATGAATTTCATTTGTGTGTGTGTGAGTGTGATCTACTATAGATTTTTGGTTTGCAGTTACCATGAGGTTTTGATGTAGCTGTCTGTGTGTGTGTGTATGTGTGTGGGTGTGTGTGTATACACACACACACACACACACATACACATACACACACAAGATTATTTTAAGTTGCTAGTTTCTTTATTTCAACATGTTGCATTTCCAACATCTTGCATTTGAACTCTCCTCACAGTTGCTGGTAGTGATGTGATATTTTTGTGTGGATGATTTCCTACCTTTGCTGTATGTGTGCCTTTACCAGTGCACTTTCCCATTCATAATTTTCTTGCTTCTCATTGTGGCCTTTTGTTCTGCACTGAGGGAAATTCCCTTAGCATTTGTTGTAAAGCTGGTTTGGTGGTGCTGAATTCTCTTAGCTTTTGCTTATCTGTAAAGCTATTGATTTCTCCATCAAATCTGAATCTAACACCAGCATCCTTGCCCCCACAGTGAGTCACAGCATAACCCCACCCTCCCAGGAGGCCCTCCAAGACCTGAAGGTAGGCCTGGCCTGGGCTCCTGAAACCTTTTGTGCACCCTCCAAGAGTAGAGTCTCTGTTTCCCACAGTCCTATGGGTCTCCTCATGTAAACCCACTGTCCTTCAAAACCAAATGCTCTGGGGGCTCTTCCTCTTGATCCAGACCACCAGGCTGGAGTGCCTGATGTGAGTCTCAGAACTCTCACTCCTTGAGAGAACCTCTGTGATATAATTATTTTCCAGTTTGTGGGCCACTCACTCAGTGGGTATGGGATTTGAGTATATCTCAAAAGTGTCCCTCCTACCATCTTGCTGTGGCTTATCTTTTGTCTTTGGGTATAGAATATCCTTTCTGGTAGGTCCCAGTCTTTTCTGTCAGTGGTTGTCCAGTGGCCACTTGTGATTGGTGTTTTCATAACAAGAGGTGAGCTCAAGTCCTTCTACTCTGCCATCTTGTCTCCTTCCTGAAAATGACTTTCATCACAGAAGGAAAAGTAACTTTTTCTGCTTTTAAATTATGCATTTGAGGAATCTGCTAATTTATCACCAAGATTTAAATGCATGTTTTTTGACTTTTGGTATCTCTCCATGTTTAGAAGCTAAGATCAGCGATGTTTTATTCTTTTCCATTGTGGTTTACTACAGGATACTGAATTGAGTTCCCTCTGCTATATATTAGGACTTTGTTGTTTATCCATTCTATAAGTAATACTTTGGATCTGCTAGTCTCAAACTCCCAATCCATCCCTCCCCCAACAATAATTTAATTGTATTAATAAGAGATGCCAACATTTCTTTTTGCCCTCTCGCCATCTCCATGTGAAAATGTACTACTTTAGAAGGGTTCAAGCAATGAATATGCCACAGAATAAGACCCGAGTTATAACTCAGTTCAGTCACTCAGTTGTGTCCAACTCTTTGCAACCCCGTAGACTGCGGCATGCCAGGCTTCCCTGTCCATCACCAACTCCTGGAGCTTGCTCAAATTCATGGCCATCAAGTCGGTGAGGCCATCCAACCATCTCATCCTCTGCCATCCCCTTCTCCTCCTGCCTTCAATCTTTCCCAGTATCAGGGTCATGTCCGATGAGTCAGTTCTTCACATCAGGTGGCCAAAGTATTGGAGTTTCAGCTTCAGCATCAGTCCTTCCAATGAATATTCAGGACTGATTTCCTTTAGGATGGACTGGTTTGATCTCCTAGCAGTCCAAGGGACTCTGAAGAGTCTTCTCCAACACCACAGTTGAAAAGCACCAATTCTTTGGTGCTCAGCTTTCTGTATGGTCCAACTCTTACATCCGTACATGACTACTGGAAAAACCATATATCTGACAAGATGGAATTTTGTTGGCAAAGTAATGTCTCTGCTTTTTAATATGCTGCCTAGGTTTGTCACAGCTTTTCTTCCAAGGAGCAAGCATCTTTTAGTTTCATGGCTGCAATCACCATCTGCAGTGATTTTGGAGCCCAAGAAAATAAATTCTGTCACTTTCCATCGTTTCCCCATCTATTTGTCATGAAGTGATGGGACTGGATGCCATGATCTTAGTTTTCTGAATGTTGAGTTTTAAGCCAGCTTTTTCACTCTCCTCTTTCACTTTCATCAAGAGGCTCTTTAGTTCTTCTTCACTTTCTTCCATAAAGGTGTTGTCATCTGCATATCTGAGGTTATTGATATTTCTCCTGTCAATCTTCATCCAGCCCAGCATTTCACAAGTGTATACTGCATATAAGTTAAATAAGCAGGGTGACAATATAAAGCCTTGATGTACTCCTTTCCTGATTTGGAACCAGCCTGTTGTTCCATCTCCAGATCTAACTGTTGCTTCTTGACCAGCATACAGATTTCTCAGGAGGCAGGTCAGGTGGTCTGGTATTTCCATCTCTTTCAGAATTTTCCACAGTTTGTTGTGATTGACACAGTCAAAGGCTTTGGCGTAGTCAATAAAGCAGAAATAGATGTTTTTCTGGAACTCTCTTGCTTTTTCAATGATCCAGTGGATGTTGGCAATTTGATCTCTGGTTCCTCTGCATTCTCTAAATCCAGCTTAAACATATGGAAGTTCATAGTTCATGTACTCTTGAAGCCTTGCTTAGAGAATTTTGAGCATTACTTTGCTAGCCTGTGAGATGAGTGCAATTGTGGGGTAGTCTGAACATTCTCTGGCATTGCCTTTCTTTGGGATTCGAATGAAAACTGACCTTTTCTGTTCCTGTGGCCACTGCTGAGTTTTCCAAATTTGCTGGCATATTGAGTGCAGCACTTCCACAGCATTATCTTTTAGGTTTGAAATAGCTCAGTTGGAATTCCGTCACCTCCACTAGCTTTGTTCATAGTGATGCTTCCTAAAGCCCACTTGACTTCACATTCCAGGATGTCTGACTCTAGGTGAGTGATCACACCATCATGGTTATCTAGGTCATGAAGATCTTTTTTGTATAGTTCTTCTGTGTATTCTTTCCACCTTTTCTTAATATCTTCTGCTTCTGTCAGGTCCATACTATTTCTGTCCTTTATTTTGCCCATCTTCGCATGAAATGTTCTCTTCATATCTCTAGTTTTTTTGAAGAGATCGCTAGTTTTTCCAGTTCTACTGTTTGCCTCTATTTCTTTGCGTTGATCACTGAGGAAGGCTATCTTATTTCTCCTTGCTATTCTTTGGAACTCTGCATTCATTACTGACAAGATGGTGGATCAGAAGGACATGCACTCATCTCCTGTTAGAACTCCAAAATTACAATTTGATGCTGAACAACCGTTGACAGGAGAATGTCGGAGCCCACCAAAAACAGATAACCCACATCCCAGGGCAAAGAAGAAGCCCCAGCAAGATAGTAGGAGGGGTGAAATCACATTTAGAATCAAACTCCATACCCTCCAGAGACACTCAGAGGGCTCAAACAAACCTTTTGTGCACCAGGACCCAGAGAACCCACAGAGGCTGTGCCAGAACTGTGTTTCGGTATCTCCTGCGGAGGTAGGGACCAGCAGTGGCCTGCTTCAGGGGCAGAGACTCTGGGTGTGGCATAAGCCCTCTTGGAGGAGGTCGTCATTAATCCCAACACAGAGCTGCCAGAGCTTACACAGGACTGGGGAAACAGACTCTTGGAGGGCAAAACCTTGGTGCACCATGACCCAAAAGAAAGGACCAGTGACACCCAAAGAGACTGATTCAGACTTGTCCGTGAGTGTTCAGGAGTCTGAGTGGAGGCATGGGCAGGCATGCCTCCTTTGAAGGAGGTTGCCATTATCTTCATTACCTCCACTATAGTTTGGCCTCAGATGGTGATTGCAGACATGAAATCAAAAGATGCTTATTCTTTGGGAGGAAAATTATGGCCAACCTGGATAGCATATTAAAAAGCAGAGACATTACTTCGCCAACAAAGGTCCGTCTAGTCAAGGCTATGGTTTTTCCAGTAGTCATGACCCAGTGAAAAAGGCTGAGCACCAGAGAACTGATGCTTTTGAACTGTGGTGTTGGAGAAGACTCTTGAGAGTCCCTTAGATTGCAAGGAGATCCAACCAGTCCATCCTAAAGGGAGATCAGTCCTGGGTGTTCATTGGAAGGACTGATGTTGAAGCTGAAACTCCAATACTTTGGCCCCCTCAGGCGAAGAGCTGACTCATTGGAAAAGACCCTGATGCTGGGAAGGACTGGGGGCAGGAGGAGAAGGGGACGACAGAGGATGAGATGGCTGGATGGCATCACCAACTCGATGGACATGGGTTTGGGTGGACTCCAGGAGTTGGTGATGGACAGGGAGGCCTGGTGTGCTGCAGTTCATGGGGTTGCAAAGAGTCAGACTGAACTGAACCGAGTTTGGCCTCAGGTCAAACAATAGGGAAGGAACACATCCCCACCCATCAACAGAAAATTGGATTAAAGATTTGCTGAGCATTGTCCTGCCCATCAGAACAAGACCCAGTTTCTCCCTCAGTCAGTCTCTCCCATTAGGAATCTTGTGAAAACCAGAATCACACGGATGACAGCCTTGTCTAACTCAGTGAAACTAAGCCATGCCGTGTGGGGCTGTCCAAGATGGACAGGTCATGGTGGAGAGGTCTGACACAACATGGTCCACTGGAGAAGGGAATAGCAAACCACTTCAGTATTATTGCCTTGAGAACCTCATGAACAGTATGAAAAGGCAAAAAGATTGGACACTGAAAGATGAAATCCCCAGGTCGGTAGGTGCCCAGTATGCTACTGGAGATCAGTGGAGAAAACTTCAGAAAGAATGAAGGGATGGAGCCAAAAAAATCAACACCCACTTGTGGATGTGACTGGGGATGGAAGTAAAGTCCGAAGCTGTAAAGAGCAATATTGCATAGGAACCTGGAGTGTTAGGTCCATGAGTCAAGACAAATTGAAAGTGGTCAAATGGGAGATGGCAAGAGTGAACGTCAACATTTTAGGAATCAGTGAACTAAGATGGACTGGAATGGGTGAATTTAACTCAGATGGCCATTATATCTACTACTGTGGGCAAGAATACCTTAGAAGAAATGGAGTAGCCCTCATAGTCAACAAGAGAGACCAAAATGCAGTACTTGGATGCAATCTCAAAAACGACAGAATGATCTCTGTTTGTTTCCAAGACAAACCCCATTCAGTATCACACTAATCCAAGTCTATGCCCCAACCAGTAATGTGGAAGAAGCTGAAGTTGAATGGTTCTATGAAGACCTACAAGACCTTGTAGAACTAACACCCAAAAAAGATGTCCTTTTCATTATAGGGGACTGGAAAGCAAAAGTAGGAAGCCAAGAGATACCTGGAGTAACAGGAAAATTTGGCCTTGGAGTACAAAATTAAGCAGGTCAAAGGCTCACAGAGTTTTGCCAAGAGAATACACTGGTCAGAGCAAACACCCTCTTCCAACAACACAAGAGAAAACTACACATGGACATCACCAGATGGTCAGTACTGAAATCAGATTGATTATATGTTTTGCAGCCAAAGATGGATGCAGCTCTATACAGCTCTATACAGTCAGCAAAACCAAGAGCAGGAGCTGACTGTGGCTCAGATCATGAACTCCTTATTGCCAAATTCAAACTTAAATTGAAGAAAGTAGGGAAAACCACCAGACCATTCAGGTACAACCTAAATCAAATCCCTTACAATTATACAAAGGAAGTGACAAACAGATTCAAGGGATTAGATCTGACAGAGTACCTGCTGAACTATGAACGGAGGTTTGTGACATTGTACAGGAGGCAGTGATCAAGACCATCCCTAAGAAGAAGAAATGCAAAAAGACAAAATGGTTGCCCAAGGAGGCCTTACAAATAACTGAGAAGAGAAGCTAAAGGGAAAGGAGAAAAGGAAAGATAAACCCACTTGAATGCAGTTATAACTAAATATGACAGTTTTTCCAAATGAAAACAAATGTCTTTAATTCTTTATCAGAGGCTAACATAAGGTCATGTTTAATAAGGATTACTTATTTTGAACTAGATATATCCAGATGCAAAACAATTTGAACCCCTCAAGAAGAACACACTCTAGTGTAATTCTTGAATAGTGTGCTTTTTATGGGAAAGGTTATTTCTATGATGTAGAATAATTTATCTACATAATTTCCTATGTCACTGGGTAACACCCTTCTCATTACCTTAGAACTCTACTTCCTCAGGAACCCTCTCACTTCTGTCTTTGTTGAGTTCCTTTGTCCTCAGCTTTTTGGGGTTGATGTGTTTTATTTTCCTTTCCTATGCTAATCTCAAGTAAGATGGGTGTGCACTCATGCTCAGTCATGTCCAACTGTTTGCAACCCCATGGACTGCAGCCCACCATGCTCCTCTGGAATTTTCCATGCTCCATGGAATTTTCCAGGCAAGAATACTGGAGTAGGTTGCTGTTTCCTCTTCCAGGGAATCTTCCCCACCCAGGGATCGAACCTGTGTCTCCTATATCTCCTGCATTGGCAGGCTGATTCTTTACCACTGAGCCACCTGGGAACTTGAGAGTGAATCTTATTAAAGTACCTCTCTTTCACCAAATAGAAGGCTTTGAGAAAGCAGAGAGTAATGTCTGTTTCTCTTTACCCATGTACATCTAGTACTTTGCAGTGCCTGGCACATAGATTTGATGAATACATGTATTACTCAGCGAAACAGGCAGATTCTGAAATGCAGGGAATGAGGACAAAAGCTACTTTAAAGCAACTTTAGAGCCTTTGCTTATGCCTGGCTCTGGATCTCCACATATCCTATACCACAGTGTTGTGGGCCAATGTGACAAGTATAGGATGGTTTTCCCATCAGATGTGATAAATCTTGTCCATATCAAGCCATATGAAGTGGGATTCAAGAGTGAATTCAAAAGAGAAAAAGGCATATTTGACTTACTAGAGGGCTGCTTTAAATTATAGCTGTTCTCTTGAGCTTTTAAAATTTAGTTCCTTAAATTATTCACATCCAAGATGAACAGATAAAAAGACCACAAAATGCAGACCTTTTCCTCTCACCAACAAAGCACCTGAAAGGTTCAGTAGACGATGGTTAGAGACAGCCTCCCTAGAGGCTGTACCCTTCTCACCCCCAGCCACATTTACCGTTGCCTCAGGACAAGTCAGGAAGGCAGGCAGACTGCTACCTGCACAGCACAACTGCAGCAGAGCATGTTGCCCCAGTCTCCATCCAAAATACACCTCCCTTAGACTTTACTCATCTCTGAGCCGGAACATTAAGCACTCATTCCTTTTTATTTGTGCCCTGTGACTTTTCAAGCACTCCTGGTAGGACATCAGATTAAGCATTTCTCTAAGTTCTTAAGAAGCATGAACTCATGGATATTTATCAACAGTAGGCATGGACCAGGAAAGAGCATCAACGTGCTGAGAACACCTGCGGGGACTTGGAAAGGTGTCACCAATGGCTAGAAAACAAGGGAATATAAAGAGTTGGTGGGAAATACAGAAGACACCTGGGTCTAATTTATAATCTTGGCAATACTCACTGTAACCTGCCTCATCAAATTAAACAGTTTTCAAGGAAAAGTTGTATAGAAGCTCATATAGTTACCCATGGAGAGGGGAGAGTTTGTCTCATATCAGACAGCTGTGGGTATCTGACCTCATAGCTTCTCACCATATGCTGGGATCGAAGGGGTGGTCAGTTCCCTTTGAGATGGCTCTTGGCATTCATGCCTCTCCCTCAGATGCTTTTCTGTCTCTCTTTTACTTCCTGAACAAGCTTGCTTGCCTAGGAAGATGAGTCAGCGGATGAGTGATGAAAGAATCTCAAGCTACCAGACCATCTCACAAAGGAGAAAAGACCTCACAAGAGGAAAATAGACTGCAGTGTGTATTCATAACCTGGGAAGTTGTTTTAAAAATCTGGTCCCATTACAAGAAGATCCTTTATTATAACATCATTGTCTGCAAAATGTCTAGGCTTTTCTGGTGGCTAAGATGGTGAAGAATCCACCCGAAATGTGCAGACTTGGGTTTGATCCCTGGGTTGGGAAGATGCCCTGGAGAAGGGAACAGCTACCCACTCCAGCATTCTGGCCTGGAGAATCCCATGGACTGTGTAGACCATGGAGTCACAAAGAGTTGGACATGACTGAGTGACTTTCACGCTAGGCACATTTGTGTCATTTAGGTGTGCGTTTGTGTGTTTATTTACTTGTTTATTTGTTATTAGAACCTAACCTCATAATCAGATTGTCCTATTTGGGCTCCAAAAGTGGCTTGTCACTGAGTGAAAGTAATTTCCCATGGCAGGTGCTCCCAGCAGGTGGCTGCTCATGGTACCTGCATCAGAAAGGTAGGTTTAGTTAGAGATTTTATTTTAATATGAAATCTGTATTGCAGCCTGAGCCTCTACTGGGTGATGTGCCAAAATTCATGTCTGCAGCATGATTTATTATGTGAAAATACCACAGAACTAATCAGTGGAGTTACTAATTAATACAAATCTGCATTTTTTGCATAAGCAATTAGTGCAAGGAGAGCAGTGAAAGAGGAAGTTCAACTCCTTTAATCTCAGTGCCTACTCAAGCGGAAAGACCCACCAGGGCCAAACTCTGAGATCTACATTTGGAATTTTCCCCCTTTGATTAGTTAAAGACATAAAAGGTCAAATTATCAATATTTAATTTATGTGAAAATGTATTTGTTAAAGAGGAAAGAAAACATGTTATTTTAAAAAGATGAGCCTCTAGGGATAAATTCTTGAATTAAAAATAATTATATTTTCCATTTCAACAAAGTCTGAATAATATTTAATAAGGATTCTGATTGCTCATAATATTTGAAAATTACATCCATAATTGGGAGAGGTGTATGGTATACATTTCTAAGGTATTTGAATTACCAAAGGTGCTTGCTCTACTCTACAGGACTTGTTCCAGTTATTTTGGATGTGGTGTATCCAAGCAATATTCTAAGTCTGGTATGATTTAGATAATTGTGTGGCTCACCAAATCTAAGCAAATAATTCCATTTAGCTTTGGTTGATTTCCCCACTAATTTAATAGAAATGTTTATAGTATGAAATAACTGGACAGTTGATACGATGATGGGGATGGAAAGAGATTTCTATTACCAATAAAATGGATGCTCATTAAAACAAAAATAAAATCATTTTTATTATTTTTTTACTTCTGTGGACAAAAATGAATTTATTTTGGTTTAGATGTGATATGTCAGGTAAGTGCAAATATTAGGACAATGACTATCTTTCTGAAAGTTATTCAATGTACAGTTTCTTTGTTTCAGACTCGCTAGTTCAAATTATAATTTAAACTTCCCTCTCCCCTAAACCTGGATATCTAGTTTTCCAGGAAACTTATCCTGAAAAGGAGGTTGCTAATTAAATGCAGATTAACAGGACTCTCTGATTAAAATTTCCGGATGTGGGAGTCAGTGGCTTTGTTAAAGAAAGCAAACAGGGAAAAGCGAAAGCTGCTGGAAGGGTAGTCGTTTTGCTGAACCTTCATACTGTGAGTTTCAGAAGTAGGAATTGTCCACGGTGCTGATACCCTGAGGAAGCCACTTTTCCTACAAGCTGCCTGGGGCTCTAAACCAGGCTTGCCGGGTTGTCCTGGTTTTGGAAACTTGTCAGACCGCCCCCAAACCCCTGCAGCAGCATTGCTCAAGAGAAGCTCAAGTGCCATCGGTGTGTCTCTGCTGCCCACTTAAGCAGCAACACCAACTACCAGGGATTTGCGTTGGCCTGTTGCTCTTTGTTAAGGCAAAGGTTGGCAAACAATCCTCCGTTTGTTGGTTATCCAGCCCGTTGTGGTTCCCTTTAGACAGCATGCTGTTTCTCAATCCAGCTGAAACAGGTGTGAGTCCTCTGTTTACGGTCCTCACCTGAGAGCAGGAGCACCCACGAACACACACTCGTGCACACTCACCCCCCCATGTACACTCACATAACTTACACATTCACACTGACAAATCACACAGATATTAACAATCACATAGGCTCATACGCACATAATCACATATTCTTTTGTACACTCAGTCACATACACTCGGACACTTAAGCACACTCACACAGGCACACACATAGCCCATCTGACACACCAGGCCTTGGGCAATTTTGTCAGTAACCTGCTCCAGCCAGTACTTGGAGATGAGTTAATTTTGCGTTGGTGACACGGGTGTTGGATGGGTGGTTTAAGGAAAGCCCCTCACTCCTGACTGGGAATCAAAGATGAAGTCCCTCGGGGTCTGTAGGCGCCATGAGGGGAGCTGCCCACGCCCTGGAGGGATTAGGAGCTCGTAAATAATAAATAAAAGAGCCCGGGTGGACCGAGTTGAGGAAGCCTGGTGCTAAATCACTCCCCAAATCACAGCCGCGTCGAGCTCCATCCAATAGCTCTAAGCAATTTGTGGGGTTGGGGGTTGGAATCAATTTTTTTCCCCCGCTCTCGCAGGTGCAATATGAATCAATTATCTTAATTAAGATTATTCCGCAAGCCCAGGAGATTTGGGGAGGACGGCTTTGCGCTCGGGGCGACGGCGAGGCATTTTAATAGCTACTCTCTTGCTCCTGGCTCTCCCCAGCCGCTCGCCTGTCGAGCCCGGGCAGCTCCAGCCTCTGGCCAAGATCTGGGCGCACAGTGGCCTCCCTGGAGGCAAAGGCGCAAACCCCGCGCTGAGCCCGCGATCTGGGCAGTACCCCCAAGGCCTCCCGAGGGCTTCTGGGCCACGGGGCCTGGGAGGGACCGGCAGCTCTCAGTCCTCCGGCGGACCCTGCACCCTACGGTCTGGCTCGCCGCTCACCACCTCCCGCGCCTCGAGCGTGCCCAGGCCGGCACATCCCTCTCCTGGGAGGGGTGGGGAGAGGGCGCTGGGGCCGCTGGAGTTCAGTGGGGCCGCCCGGGTCGTGCGTAATACTTTCATTGAACGCAGACTTCCCTCTGCTAGAGCGAGCATCTGTTTCCCCGAGAAACAGGTCACCGCCGGGGACGCCAGCCCGGCCGCAGCTCTTTATCTCAGCCCAGCGAATGCGCCGCACCACCCCTCCCCGCCAGCCCCGCGCCTCCCGCCCCCAGCCCCTGTCTCCTCCCCCCGCCCCTCCGCACGCGGGGCCACACGCCTCCCCGCCCCTCCTCCCCGCCCGGGCCACGCTCCCCTCGCCGCCTGGCGCTCCCCTGCCCGCCGGCGCTCCGGCCGCCGCCGTAACGGCCGGGACCGCCCGGGCGGCGCCGCGCGCTCCCAGCGAGGGCCCGGGGCTGGGGCTGGGGCTGGGGCTGGGGGGCGACAGATCCGGGGCATTGCTCGAGGGCAGTGAGTCGTGAAAGCGGCTTTTGTTGCCCGGCGCGTGCGGTTCGCGTGCCGCTCGGCGGCCTGCAGCGCCCGGTGGGGACCGGAGCTGGAAGGTCTGCCGCTAACGGGCTGTGGGGACAGAGGGACGGGAAGAGAATTTAGAGACTCGGGAGGGGGACAGTGTGCAACCGTCGAAACGAAGTCCAAAAGAGGAAGAAGAAAATACGGAGGCAGGACGGGACCGCGACTATTCCGTGGTACTAAGCCAGCCGCGCCGGCCGGCCGGCCTCCCTGAGCGTTGCGGCTGCCACTGTCCTCTGGCCCCAATTTCTCTGCCCCCTCCCCCTCCCAACAAAAGGCAATTCAATCTTGGCCTCTTCCCTTCCAGATCCCGCAGTCTCCCGGGGCGGAGGTGGCAGTAGGAGGGTAGGGGGACGGAGTGGGGGTAAGGGGAGTGGGCAATCTCCCCCGCGAGACGCAGTGGGTAGACGTTCCCGGCGCGCAGGCGGGTCGGCCCAGGGCGCCCGGAGGCTCACTGAGAGCGGGATTAAGGGTGAATTTATTAAGAGAAGGAGGGAAGGAGTCTAGTAATTCCCGCACCGGAGTCTCTCGGCTGGCGACATACCCACGTTTCCCTTCCTTGCCTGCCCAGGAACATCTGGGCCCATCAAGAATCTCCTGTACTCCACAGGGTGTCTCAAACTGAGGAAGTTTCCGCCTCTGGGTGGGGGATCCCCCTAGGCCATCCGCAGGCCTTCGGGGTAGCTGAAATCCTCTTCCGTTTCGCCCCCAGCACCCCCTCTGAAGCTTCCCTAAGACTGAGAAACGAGGGCCAGGGCACATCCCCGCGGGCACGGTGGGCTAGGCTGTCGGGGCAAGCTGCTGGGAGAATGGCAGCACTTGGTCCACCCGCGTGTGTCCTGGGACCTCCAAGCTGGGGACCGGGCCCTGCAGGCTGTTACTCAGATGGCCCCCAAGTTTTAACCCATCTCTTAAGATAAAGACTGTACAGGGTACATACTAACACTAGGCTCCTGGGTGAATTCTTCTGTCCTCTTCTGCGATCCTGGTATACTTATGAGTGAAGGCAAAAGCCAAAACTCTGTACAGTTTTGCCCTGGAAGCTCAGCATGGTTCATGCTATGGTTTGGGCCACGGGATCTCCCATCCCTTATTCCTCTTTCAGATGTGCACTCGACCAGGAAGGCTGCATGGCAGCCTCCTAGACACCAGCGATAATGTTAGGACCCTCTGCCACTCCCCACCGCATCCCCCCCCCCCCGCCCCCGCTCCTGTTCCCAGATGCACCCAACTCCAGCCGCTCAGCCCTGACACTGTTTGCAAACTCAAGGGGCTTTTAGAGCAATTGCCTTTAAATAAGCAATTCAAGTTCACAGCATTCATTGTAAGGGGACACGGGTCTGGGAGGGGATAAGGGGTTAGATAATGGAGGATTAGAGGAGAGTCTGTGGAGAAAGAATGGGCAGGGAAGAGATACAGCCAACTTATATATATATAATATATACATATATATAATTCTGAAACATGCGTTGGTGGAAACGGGTAGATAAAAAAAATCACCATTTAAACACAAATATGGCTCCTTTAGAATTAGGAAGCTCTGTGGTTTTTGCTTGACCTGCAAGGTAAAGGGTCACATCAGAGTCTTTAAGGTCTGGAAAAATAACCATCAGCCCTTCCCAGAGTTGTACTGATGCCCTTTCTAGAAAGAAGAGTAAAAAAGACCCCTTTAGAATAGGCCCTTTGCATCCTCCCTTTGAGAAGGCTTGTCTCAACTAAGTTCCTATTTACAAGCCTGTAAGTGGGGACTAAGGGGGACAAGGCAGCCCGTGGCAGGGAACCAGGGTGAGAGCACACTTTACAATCCATCCAATGACCTTGTTTAAATGGCAGAATCTTAGCGTCAGAGAAGTCCTCTAGTTTTCATGCTAGAAAGCTCCAGAGGCCACCAAAGCCAAGGCCTAGCAACGATCTGAGGACAAGGACTACAGGCAAGAGGGGTATATGGACAGAGTAAGGAGTCTCCAGGGACAAGGGTAGGCGAGGATCACGAGGACCCAGTTGCACGGACGGTGGAGTGACCAGTACCAAATTTTCTCTGCTGTTGGGGCTGGGTGTGGGCGATCCAGTTAAGGAGGTTAGGGACTAGTCTCACAGCTGCATTTACAGATGAAGCTGTTTTAATACGGAATATATGTTGCTTAAGGGGCTGGTGGAGACTGGGAGAAGCCACCCTTTGGGGCCAACGAACAAAGCGTCTACTAAGAGGGAGAAACTGGCATCTTAGAGAGGGCAGGGGGTGCCCAGAAAGCCTGTGCCTGGGCGAGGGAGGAGTCCAAAGGAGTCTCCGCTTCTGCTTCTCTCACCTTTGCCCTACTTACCGCCCCAGCGCGGGCCACTCACTCTGATCTAAAGCCAGTCGGTGTTCGCTTTCCCGCTCTCTTCTCGCCAACTCCTCCCCCCCTCCCCACCCCGCACCCCTTCTCCCTTCTGCCGCCTGAAAGGGTTAATCTCTCCTGCGGGTAAAAACAGGTCCGCGGAGTCTCTAACTGGCGACAGATGGGCCACTTTCTTCTGGCCACAAAGGGGCCGGAATGGAGCGCTCCGCGGCATACAAATGGGCAGGTCACGTGGCTCCCGGCTCTTGGCTGGACTGGGAGGACCATATGGCGCATGCCGGGGAGGAAGGAGATGGGGCGGGGTAGGGGTGGGGGCGAGGGGAGCTGGAGTCGTTTGCGGGTGGGAGAGGAGCGCGGCTGAAGGGGCGGGGGCGGGGGGAGGAGGGCGGAAGGGAAGGGAGCGCGGAACCCCGGCGCGTGCGCAGGCGCGGGGCGCTGGACCCTGCTCGCCGGCTAGGCTCCTGGCCCCGCCCGCGCGCAGCATCACCAACTCGGCTATATAACCTGAGCGCCCGCTCGCCCGGGACACGAGGAATTCGCCCCACGCAGAAGGCACGGCGCCCAGAGGCCCCAGGGTTATGAGACCATCACTGCTCAGGACTTACTAACAACTACAGGTAATTAAATCCTTTAATTTTTATTGAGAATAAAAGCAATTGAAGCTGTACCTGCATATTCTGTAAGTGTGCCTCTGTGAGCGCGTTTATGCGTTGAGACAGGCATTCCTTTTCATAATTGCAAGGCAAGTACGCACACAGTTTGAGTCGCATCACTCAAATACCCGCTGAAGGCCTAATAATTTAAAAAAATGTTTTACTTTTTTGTTTTGTTTTGTTTTTTGGAGGGGGAAAAGTATAGGAGCATCTTTGGATTTTTTTTAATGTAATGTCCTATAACTCTATGATTATTTCCTAGTGGCGATTTCAAAGTTCTGAAAGCAGATAACTACTTCAGTATTTCACTTGTATCAATAGGGCGAAAAACAGCCCATGTTACCAAGATTTATTTTGTAGACATGTATTTTATGCACATTGGGAGTAACAAATTATTTTTTCAGTGAATGAAAGGAGTACTGATACTTTGAATATACATACCCCAGAAAATAAACCGAGTTGAGAGGTAGTTTAGTTGAGAGGGGATAAAATGTGGAGAAAGAGAGAGGGACCCACTCCTGCTACCTGTTACTGCTGTCCCAGAGTCGGCCAAGTCCCCAGCAGCCACTGCAGGAGCCAGAAATTCAGTTGTCTAACTAAAGGCTTTTTATTTTCCTTATTAGAAGCAGCAACTTCGCCATTGCCATTCGCTGGCCATTATAATTACTCAATCTTTTAAAGGGAGGTTTGAGGCGAACTTTGAAAAGCCCCAATAAAGAGCGGGCGGCCCTTTCAATGGGCTGTTTATTAGAGAGGAGCCTTTCGCACCTGATCCCCGGCACGCGGAGGAGCGCTCCTCGCCGCGCCCCGGGTTCTGGCCGGGTAGCAAGCGCTTTTATTCAAGGTGGAAATTCAGCAGAGGGTCAGCGGGGTGGGAGGTGAGAAAAGAAAGGCAAGGGTGGGATGGAAACCCCCCGCCCACTTTTGTTACCAAATGTTTCGTTGATGGTGAAATAATTTTGTGGAAAATACTTTTTATCCACCGTGTATTTGCTTTTCAATCTCCACTCCGTATAATCTTCTTAAAAACCACTGTCAGCGTTAGTAAATTATGTAACGGATCTTCAACTTTAATCGCCGAGTGCGGGGAGGCCAGAACCGAGATGGAAACATAATTGCAATTTTCAAACTCGCCTTTTTTTGGTGGAGTTGTGACTTTGAACTCATGCAAATAAACATGAAGTCGCCGAAATACACACTCATTTTCACACACATTATCCTACCGGATAATCACCATAAACACACTTAGTCACAAGGAAAAATACACGAGAAGTGTACTTATGATACCTACTCTCGCTCCTATTCCCAGCCCTGTCCTGTCTCCTACGTACCAGCGGGGCACACACAGGCCATTATAAAACTGCATTTAACTTTATCTCGGAGGCATTCATTTTGTAATCAGCTGGTAATTCTTTTCACATGCATTTCTCTAGGGTTAGTGAGAGCTGAAGACCTATGTGGTTTTTGAATGTAGCGTTTTTCTCCTTCTCTGTTTTCCCCTCTCCCCTGTTGAATGTAGGAAACCTAAACATGACCAAATCGTACAGCGAGAGTGGGCTGATGGGAGAGCCTCAGCCCCAGGGTCCTCCAAGCTGGACAGATGAGTGTCTTAGTTCTCAGGACGAGGAGCACGAGGCAGACAAAAAGGAGGATGACCTGGAAGCCATGAACGCGGAAGAGGACTCACTGAGGAACGGGGGAGAGGAGGAGGAGGAAGATGAGGACCTGGAAGAGGAGGAAGAAGAGGAAGAGGAGGACGATGATCAAAAGCCTAAGAGACGCGGCCCTAAAAAGAAGAAGATGACGAAGGCGCGCCTCGAGCGTTTTAAGCTGAGACGCATGAAAGCCAACGCCCGGGAGCGGAACCGCATGCACGGGCTGAACGCAGCGCTGGACAACCTGCGCAAGGTGGTCCCCTGCTACTCCAAGACGCAGAAGCTGTCCAAAATCGAGACACTGCGCTTAGCCAAAAACTACATCTGGGCCCTGTCGGAGATCTTGCGTTCAGGAAAAAGCCCTGACCTGGTCTCCTTTGTACAGACGCTCTGCAAGGGTTTATCCCAGCCCACCACCAACCTGGTTGCCGGCTGCCTGCAGCTCAATCCTCGAACTTTTCTGCCTGAGCAGAACCAGGACATGCCTGCCCACCTGCCCACCGCCAGCGCTTCTTTCCCTGTGCACCCCTATTCCTACCAGTCTCCGGGGCTGCCCAGCCCGCCCTACGGCACCATGGACAGCTCCCATGTCTTCCACGTCAAGCCGCCGCCTCACGCCTACAGCGCAGCGCTGGAACCTTTCTTTGAGAGCCCTCTGACTGATTGCACCAGCCCTTCCTTTGATGGACCCCTCAGCCCGCCGCTAAGCATCAATGGCAACTTCTCTTTCAAACACGAACCGTCTGCCGAGTTTGAGAAAAATTATGCCTTTACCATGCACTATCCTGCAGCAACCCTGGCAGGGGCCCAAAGCCACGGATCAGTCTTCTCGGGCGCCTCTGCCCCTCGCTGTGAGATCCCTATAGACAATATTATGTCCTTCGATAGCCATTCACATCATGAGCGAGTCATGAGTGCCCAGCTCAATGCCATCTTTCACGATTAGAGGCACGTCAGTTTCACCGTCCCTGGGAAACGAACCCACTGTGCTTACAGTGACTGTCGTGTTTACAAAAGGCAGCCCTTTGAGTATTACTGCTGCAAAGTGCAAATACTCCAAGCTTCAAGTGATATATGTATTTATTGTCGTTACTGCCTTTAGTAGAAACAGGGGATCAAAGTTCCTGTTCACTTTATGTATTATTTTCTATAGCTCTTCTATTTTAAAAAAAATAATACAGTAAAGTTAAAAAAATGCACCACAAATTTGGTGCAGCTGTATTCAGATCATATTAATTATCTGATCGGGATAACAAAATCACAAGCAATAATTAGGATCTATGCAATTTTTAAACTAGTAATGGGCCAATTAAAATATATATAAATATATATTTTTCAACCAGCATTTTACTACTTGTTACCTTTCCCATGCTGAATTATTTTGTTGTGATTTTGTACAGAATTTTTAATGACTTTTTATAATGTGGATTTCCTATTTTAAAACCATGCAGCTTCATCAATTTTTATACATATCAGAAAAGTAGAAATTATATCTAATTTATACAAAATAATTTAACTAATTTAAACCAGCAGAAAAGTGCTTAGAAAGTTGTGTTGCCTTAGCACTTCCTTCTTCTCTAATTGTTAAAGAAAATTGCACAATTTGAGCAGTTCATTTCACTTTAAAGTCGTTCTCTCTCCTTAAAATGAAAACCAGATCCATAATTCTTAAGAGAATGAATAAAAACAAGAGATGTATTCCCTATCAAAACATATCAATTCAGTACTTGCACAAGCTTGTATATACATATTATAAACAAATGCCAACATACCCTTCTTTAAATCAAAAGCTGCTTGACTATCACATACAATTTGCACTGTTTCTTTTTAGTCTTTTACTCCTTTGCATCCCATGATTTTACAGAGAATCTGAAGCTATTGATGTTTCCAGAAAATATAAATGCATGATTTTATACATAGTCACACAAATGGTGGTTTGTCATATATTCATGTAATGAATCTGAGCCTAAATCCAATCAGGTTGTTAATGTTGGGATTTTATACCTATTGTAGTCAATTAGTACAGTAGCTTAAATAAATTCAAACCATTTAATTCATAATTAGAACAATAGCTATTGCATGTAAAATGCAGTCCAGAATAAGTGCTGTTTGAGATGTGATACTGGTACCACTGGAATCAATATGTACTGTAATCTTGTTTGTAATCCTGTATATTATGGTGTAATGCACAATTTAGAAAACATTCATCCAGTTGCAATAAAATAGTATTGAAAAATCTGAACAATTGTTGCATTTCTTCTTAAAGTGATTTTTTAAGTATAAATAATTCCTAAGGAGAATAGTTGCTTAACTTGCTGAGTTAAAAAAATATTAAGTTCTATTTGTAGAAAAAAATTAAAAAGTTTAGTTTAACACAAACTCTTTTGTCTGTTTATCTTGCTTAGGGAGTCATCAGCTCTTTGTAGTTAAGGAATGAACCTAACCTAAGTTTCATTACTTGGACTATGAGGCTGGGGTTGGGTAAGGTTTGTGAGGAGACCAACAGTTGTATTTTTGGTTTTGGTTTCCATCCCTTTACATGAGCTTGTATTTTCTTCTATTTTTTAAAAAGGGAATTCAGTTAATGCTTAATAAGCAAGACCTGACAAGTATCCAAGCTTAGTTTATCTACATATCTAAGAACATACTATTTTTTTTTACCTTTTTCTTTTCTCTACTGCAAAATAGTTCTGTCCTGAAGAGAAAGTGATATACCTTTAGAATATGGGAGAGATGATTTGATTAAAGAATCCAAGTGGCATTTTATCATTGTTATGTAATTGTGATGATTTCAGTAATTTTTCAGGAAAAAGTAGTAGTGAACTACTTATACTCAAGAACATACTGTTTGTACTGTGATATGCTTTTGGATAGTCTGTTTCCTCACCCCCTTTGGTGTACTATTCTCCTGTTTCATAAATGGAACTTACTGGAAAAAACTTAGAGATGATTCTGTCCATTGGTAAGGCCACTAAAAAAGTTTGGCATTTCTCTCCCTCTGGATGTGTTGACCGACAGGAGCAGTTTCTAGGGAATAACATGTTGGCACTTGTGCCCTGGCTCTACTGCGGTGTTCTGATTACTGTCATTAGTGACTCCATTGTTCTTCCTCTGATTCGGATGCCACGTTGGATGACTACCTCCCTTCCCAAGCTTGTTCCTTTAATCCCATTCTCATTGGTGATTTAGGGGTTCCAGAAAGCTGACCTCATTTAGCAAACTGCTCCAGAAAAATGTGAGTAATCTAATGGACAGGAACAATTAGCCATACTAATAACATTGCCAACGGGGCTACATCAAGCTGTGACAGTAGCGGTAAGGAATATTTCAACATTAAAAAAATGTTTGAGTGCAATTTAAAATATATCATTTTAGCATGTTTTCCATCAGCCTTCATCACATGGCAGAAATACTTTTAAGTTAGTCCCAACTTTATCCAAAATGCAATCATCTCATTCCAAGTGAAACAAAGTTGTTATTTTGGAATCAAGCTGTTGCTTCCTATATCCAAGATTGCTTTCACTGTTCTTTCTTTAAGAGACATAATGCTGAGATGATATGTGAACACTGCCAGCCTTCCAGCCTAGGAGAGCATGAAGTGAACATTCAGATCTTACGTGATCGAGCAGCTCAGTTTCACCTATAATTAAAATTAGACTTCTTCATGCAAACTAAAAACTTGCTGCAGTGAACAGAAGAAGTAAGAGGATGCCATTTTAAGAATTCCAGCTTTTAAAACAGCAAGCAGCGAAATCTGTGGATTACTTTTTGTAAGGTAGGAATGAAGACTCCAAATTAGGTTTGATAGTGCCCCCCCCCCTCATTTTACATGTATAACTTCATTCTAAGCTTAGAGATTCTTTCAGTCAGTCAAGGAGTAACTCACATGCCACCATCTTTTATTCAAAGGCAGGCACAGATGTTCCTTCTGCAGGGGAGGTTTTAATTTATGAAAATGATATTGTTTATGCATGAATGAACTGAATGCACTCTGCATATACACAGCACTTCCATCTGATCAGAGAAATACCACAGAACCAGTGCCAATGTCAGAAACATATTCTACAAATTTACTCACTTAAATGTTTAATGAATATTTGGAAGGCATTTTCAAACCACAAGAAACCTTTTCAATTATCTTTTTCTTTTCTTTTGGAATTGCTAGGCATATTTAAAAGAGACTTGCAGTTTTCATAATTGGCCAATGCCTATATCTAGAAAAAGAAAATGTTTTACTAAGTGAAAAGTGACCAAAAGGAAGAAACATCGGCAACTATAGCTTCATTGGGGAAAACATTTCTTTTAGTGCTGTTATATATGTCTGTTTACCAGTAGTATTTAGGGTCCTAGGTGTTCCCTCATCTTGAATAATTACTATTCCCATCAAATAAGATGTTTAGATCTACTTATTTAATGTGAAAATGCTCTGATGAGTTATTTCCAGAATAAGGTGGTGTTTAAAATTAGTAGACAATTTCAGTTGGAGATGAAATATTTTAACTAAATGTTTTAACTGGTACAGAATTTCTTTTGAATAGAACACTGCATAACTTAGATTTCATTTACATCATCAATGACAAATACAGTATGATCTGTCTACTTTTACTCTTAAAAAGACAATAAAATGTAAATTAAATTGAGTCATATCTTAGGAATGTTTTACTAAGTTTATATTTATAATATGTTATAGAAAATTAAAGTGAATCATAAGCCTTATCATTTATTAATCTTAAAAAAACTGTTTTCACATTTGAAAGTCTATAATTCTTATAAAATTAATGCATTTCTGAAAGAAGCTAGCAATTACTAAAATGATACATGGATCATTAGCTAACAGTTTGAACCAAGCTGTTTTGCTTCTATAATTAAACAAGAGATTTAAAATGAAAATATCTATTAAACAATTAATAAAACTAGGTTTCAAAACACAGGCTGATTTCATCCTAATGGGAATCACATAATAGCAAAGCTATTTCTTCAGCTACACTAAAATCTCCTCTTTTCCTTTTCTACCACCATGACTTATTTCCTGAAAGCCATCTAAATAAAATCTTTAATTCCAGGATCTGATAAAGAATAAAAGAGCCAATGCAACATCTTGTGGAACACCAGGACTGAGAACTCTTGTTGTTACCATGCACAGAGGCGTTCTGGCATCAGATGCACAGTGATTTGTATGGTGGCATAGCCACTGGCTCCTGGCCAGGCATTATGTTTCAGAGGACACTATTGTCAAGAGCCATTCAACCAGAAATCTGCACTGTATGCCCTCAAAAGTTGAGATCATCTGCCTTCCTATGTCAGGAAGAATTCTGTGCTGGCAATTGACTCACGGACTCTCTTCACACACACCAACATTTGGTTCAATGGCTCTGATGGAATTATCTGTGTAACCAAACTAGTGGCATCAACAAGACCAGGCATCAGCCTCTGGGGACTTCTGTTTAAATTGCTAATCTTTACATATTTTACAATGCAGAGTATCATGTTAATCCTGGACTAATTCTTCAGATACATTAAATGTGATTTGGCTATCTCAACGTATTGTGCTAATTGCCCAGCTAACTTAGAGATAGGTGAGTAGTGACAGTAACTATCTTTATGAATCCCCAGGTATGGAGTGATCTAGAGGGGCTGGATTGTGAAATGACATCTAGAGATGAGAGGGTAAATTTAATCTCTCATTCTTGACGTAACTTGGTAACTTGGTTGTTGTTTAGTGGCTAAGTCATGTCCAACTCTTTTGCAACCCCAGGGCCCACTAGGCTCTCCTATCTATGGATTTCCCAGGCAAGAATACCGGATTGGGTTGCCATTTCCTTCTCCAGGGGATCTTACTAACCCAGGGATCAAACCTGCATCGACAGGCGGATTCTTTACCACTGAACCATCTGGGAAGCCCTAACTCGGTGACTTACTCTACTGTTAATAAGATTAAAAGCTAACTCTGCCTTATGCTTTGATGTCATAAGGAACAGGCAGTCACAAGAAAGGTTTCCCACACTTATTAGGTAAGTACTAAGTGTTTTTCATTCCCATATTTCATCATCAGAGTAGCCCTGTATCTTATTTCACAGATGGAGAAATGTTGAGAAGCTGGGATATGTAGACATTTCATTATCGAATTCCTTCCTTTAGGTTCTAACTCAGAAGCAACTTTCCTCAAGTTCTTCCTGATTCCCATTTAAAGTACCAACCAACCAAACCAAAAATCATTGTTTTCACCTTCATCAAAACCACTACTATATGGTTCCTCCTGTTTTTCAGAGCATTTATCCATCTGATGTTATGTTGCTTATTTTTAAATTATCTACCTCTCTCAGTAGAATGTGGGCTTCACAAGAAAATGAACCTTATCTGATTTGTTAGTTGCTGTTTCTCTGATGCTTAGAAGACCCACAGGTCCTCAATAAATATGAACAAATCATGTTATACTAATCTGATGCCAAAACCTTAACCACTATGCTACAAATTAAGTCAGTTGAGAATGGAGAGCGCTACAGATGATACTCATCCCAGTGAAAGTTATAAGCATTAATTCTATAAAAGGAGAACAATTGATGACACCATAGCACCAAACTCCCCCCACCCCACCCCTTCTGAGCATTAGTAATCATGAGTTACCAAGAATCTTTTCTTTTTATTAATATTGATTGGTTAAATATAATTTGGAATCAGAGTAAAGGAGACCTAAAATGTTACAAGCTCTGTCCAGATTATGCTATTAAAAAAAAAAAGTTAAGAACTCGAAAGCATGCTACTTCCCCCCTTTCTGTTCATCATTTTTCAGCAATAGTTCTTGATTTATTACTTGTGTTATGTAAAATTGCCCCAAACTTCCTTATCATCACTGAAGAGTTTAGATCACAGCAGATCAAAATCTAATCCACCATGAGTATGTACTCCAACAGTGAGTTTGAAAAGTTGGGTAGCATTTGACAAATTAAAAATAAGCTAAACAGAGGCAGATGATGGGACAGAAATAGAAATCCACAATGAAAAGGAGTGCTTTATAGTCACAATAGTTGTTGGTTAAATTCATCTTTCTCTAATGTATCAAATAGATTAGAAATGCCACAAGTTTATGGGAAATATGATCTCCCTTGTCAATACAACACAATTAAGGGAAAACATAGAGTTATTATTCTCAGTGACATTGGGTGGTCACGTTAATACTACACATGAATTATTCAGAGAGCCGTTTAGGAAGAATAAAAAATGGAAGAATCAGTATTCTTGGAAGGTGATTTAGTATAAAATCACTGAAAACTGAAGAATAGTGTTCTTTAAAATAATTATATACAGAATGCTCTATTGGTTGAGATAAATATTGCTGAATTATCTAAACTATAATATCTACTTCAAAATGTTTATTGTATAAACTTAGCACGTCAATAAGATTTCTTTAGTGTTTTCTCTGGATGGTGTCAGTTATGACGTCCATGAAAGGGAATGACCATGAATAAAACAATGGTTACTTCCTTATCCCTCTTGTCACTAAGGATTACAGTTTTTGTCTACTCATGGCAGGAAATTATAAATTTGTAATCTGTGGTAGGTTGCAAGTATGGGGCCAAGAAATGTTCATATCCAAGAACTGAGTGGAAAATATACCAGAATTCTAAAAGGAGACTTGGGATCATCTCACTTGCCATTGCTAGATAACTGAATAATTTTCAGCAAATGATTAAATATACAATAAGCAGTAGTGAAATGCACACAAGAGACAACTAGAATCTAAGTATGGATATTTACTTAAATTATTTTTACTGAAAGAATTCCATAGTTAACGCAGGCAAGGCTACTTCTTTAGATATTTTGAAATCCCAACATATGATTTTTGGATAAAGAAACTCTATTTTAATGTTTATTTGACTCTGACGAGCATATTAAAAATGTTAAAGCAGTATTTTGCTCCTCAAGGTTTCATTTTTAATTAACTAAAAATGCATTTATCTTACTTTAAAATATAGTGTTAAGGAAAGACATATTTGCTGTACTGAGTTCAGTAATGCGCTCCTTCCATTCCCCAAAATTCATGCCCAGCCAGAACCTCATAATGTGATCCTACCTGGAATAGGGTTCAAATAATACATCTTAAGATGTAGTTAAGATGAGGTCATAGTGGATTAGAGTAATCCTTATAAGAAGGGGACTGTTGTCCTTGTAAGGACAGACAGAACACGCAGACAACACATGTGGAGAACAGAGATGTAGGCAGAGATTAGAGTGACAGGTCTCTGTGCCAAGGGAGAATTGTTAGAATTGCCAGCAACCATCAGAATCTATGACAAAGGCACAGAACTGATTTTCCCTCTGAGATGCCAGGAAGGAACCAACCCCACAGACACCTTGATTTGGGACTTCTGGTCTCCAGAAGTGTGCATGATATATATCTGTTGTTTCAAGCCACCCCAGTTTGTAATCATTTGCTATGGTGCTTCTAGGAAACTAATACAAAAGTCTACAATGAATTGATATGTTAACTATACATAAATATAGAAGAATTCATTTAAAATCTTGTAAAATTTTACCATGAAGTTTTAATGACATAATATATAACTACCAGCATATTTTAGTTAGTACCAGGTTTGATATTTAAACAAGCTGACAAATAGTAGCTATTTAATTAGCCTCTGAATTATGTAAAAGTTTTATTGGTTTTTACTCATTTGAATTAACTTAAGCTGACATCCAGATTTAGTGAAGTGTGAACAGACATCCAATAAACTAAGAGGGATTTTGTTTAAAAGCCTTATTGTAGAATGGATAAAAAGTATAGACTAGACTATAAACTTATTAATTCTTCATGTGAAAAATGCCATATTTATTCTGTAGACAGGGCAGTATGTATGCTAAGAAACAGACCTCTGAAAAAACAAACATAGCATTTTCCTTGGGTCCATCAATATGCATTCAACACACAATTTTATGACCTGTAAAATTACATAATCAAAGAAATTGACTGTGGTCCAAGTGAATGTAAGTACCATGACTTCTAAAAGCTCTCTCTCTTCCAGGTTATATAGGGCCTTGGGCCATGACACCTTTGGGGAACTTAAAACCCAGCAACTAAGAGGCCAACCTTAGTTATATAGGACTATACATCTCATTATCTGACTGTGTGATTTCTCAAAATACCAGCTAGTGATTGTTTCTTCTGAAGGTATTCAGTTAATCAGAAGTTTTAGTTTACATTGATCTGGGACACTATCTTGTTTTAACATTTTTTGTTTTTGAACTGTTGGTGCTTGTGTCTCTTCTGCTTAATTCTTCTTTCAGTTTCCTGGCTCACCCTCACGTGGACATGAGTAAGAAATAAACCTTCATTGTTTTAAGCCACCAGATTCTTTCAAACCACATTGCAACTCTGCTTCTGCTGACTGATAAAGATGTTGACTTATGAAGGTAAAATGACATGCAAGACGAGTTTACTGTGACTGGAAAAGAGAAACTTCCCTGGTTTATGCGGGGAGTAGCAACGGAGATATGCGCTCCTCTTCTGACAAATGTATTTGGATTAGAGACCTGGAGTGCAGCAGCCGTTCAACTGTTTGGAAGAGGAGAGTGGAGTAGATGGACACACGGGGCAGAGAACGATACATTACAGAAGGCAGAGGGTAGAAGAGGAGAGGAATTAGTTTTTGCCTTGTATGATTTGAGCCACTGGATCAGTTCTCTTCATAATCTTTCCCCACCTCTCTAATTAGGCTTTTTTTTTTTAAAACCAGTTTGAATTGGGCTTTCTGTCACATAAGGAGAACTGCTTGATACAAAAGAGATTGTGATTTTGTTCTTGCTTGGCCTTTTATACATAAAGATGGAGAAAACTGTATATAGTAAAGATGAAACTGAATAAGATGTGAGATGTGGGTGTGTCTGATGGAAGAAGTTGTTGGGCAGACTGGAGGGAAGAAGGTCTGGAACATAAACAATTCTTTTGGACCACAGAGATACCTTTTCTAGAGACAAGTCAGGGTGGAGAAAGAGAATTTCAGGACTTAGGATTAGAGAGTATGGGAGTTTATTCTTAGCAGGCTCTTTCATGTGAAGATGGAGGCATGGTTACATGCTAAGTGAGAGGGAGTTGAATGAGCAAACTGAAGGTGTAGGGCAGCCTCTCCAGGAGTAAGGAGAATGAGCTCCATGAACACGGGTCAGTTGTAGCAGAGCAGGGCTTAGAGCCGAGCTCAGTTTGAGGTCTGTAGCACTGCAGTAGTTTGAGGTAGCCTTAACCCACATGCTTCAGGGGAAATCTCTCAATAGCCCATATTTGAGAGTGGAAATAGAAGACAGTTGCAGGTTTTCATGCATTTGGATCAAAGAGGTGGAGGTGCTGTTAAGGGAGAAGTTGACATGATGTACCATGGAGCCCAAGAGAGCAAAGAGTGAATCCACTGGGTAGGGTAGATGGGCAAAGATGGCCCTGATACTTCGGCAATGGCTCGGAAGTAGGAAGAGCATCAAGTGAATTTGTGGATATGGCTAAGGAGATTTTTGGCAGAATATTTTAAGAACCAATTGGCTTCTTTTAAGGTTTTACAAGGGAGTAAATAAGTCAGTGTAATTTAGAGGAATTAAAGAAGGTGCAGGGCAGATACTCTGACTAAAAAAACAAAAAAAAAAAAAATCCAAAGCAAAAAATGTCCTCAAAGCAAAGATAAAATGTAGGCTGCTTGCAGTTAAACATACTCTCAAGTCAAGCTGCAGTCAAGCCTGTAGCTAGAAGACAGTTTACTCGAATAAAAGTACTTCTAAGAACATTAAGTATTATACCCTAATTCCCTGAATTGGTGTCCAAGGTACGGAGGAACCGATCTTGAAGAGATTTCTGGGAATGGCTTTTGTATAATATGACCTAATATATATATGAACCACATAAACTTCACAAGTATTTTTTTTTTGCATAAAAGAAATAGTTTGTGTCAAAGTATAACTAAAGCAGTTCTATCCACTTGGACTAAGAGAGACAGAAACAGTTCAAAATTAAAAGAAGCCTCTGGACCTCCAAATTTTAACAGATAGTAAAAGGCTGTAAAACTACTCAGCTGTTACCATGGGCCATTTTATTGTTGAAAAGTAGGGAGGGCAGAACCAAAAGCCCAGAGGCTGAAGCTAAGAGCTATTCATTAGGGGAACTACTTATTAGGGGACCACTCCTAGGGAGCAGTACTGGATGCAAGATAAGGAATGTTCTCTTTATCAAAGTGTTGGGACTAATGGCCCATACCTGCTTGGAATTCAGAACTGCTGTGGACAGGAGACTGTGATTTGCTTTCCAGTGCTCCCCACCCCCATTTGAGCATCTACTGTACTTATCCTCCGCCTGTCTCATCATTGTATGTTGCCATGTGTGGGAAGATAACCTATTTTTAGTTTCCAGGCTCCCAGAATAAGAGAAGCACATCCAAAGAACCTCATCTATGAGATCTTGGACTTTGCATCTGATTTTGTAATACGGTGAGATTTTGAGGAGTCTTGAAAGGGAGTGAGTGCATTTTACATACAGAAGGGATGTTAACCACTGTGGCCAGAGGGACAACTGTGTTGGGCTGTCTGCTAAGGGGATTTCTGCCCCAATATATGTGCTCTTTTTAATCTAGCTCCCATCAAACGGCAGGCTCTGTTTCCCTTTCTCTTTATGACTACCTTTGACTGACAGCAGGTAGCAAAAGTGGTGCTATGTCAGTCCAGGTCTAGGCCTTAAAAGACCTGGAAGCTTCTGATTTGGCTCTTTTGGGGATACAGCCTCATTTCAGAAAGCTCAGGCAACATGACTGAATGACAAGAAACCAAATATAAAGGGATAGGTCCAGGAAGGCTCCAGCCCTTCCAGCTGTCTCAACTGAGATGTCAGAAAGACGACTGAAGTCATCTTGGTTGTCTCAGCCTCAGCTGAGCTTCCAGTGAAATGCAGATGCATCCGGCTGATACTCCACGGAGGAGCAGGCCTACCTGGCAGCTGACTCACAGTCACAGGAAAAAGTAATCAATCATTGCTTTAAGTCAGTAAGTTGTGTGGGGTGGGTTGTCTTGTTAGGCATAAATGTCTGGAAGAAAAAACAAGAGATGACACTGTTAGCTGCCAAGCCAATACTCACCCACAGCTTCTTCTAGGCTGTAAACACTTTGCCCAGTCTCTCCAGAAGCTACAGCACAGGCATATTGCCCACTTCTAGTCAATGGTATTGACAGGAAATCTATTGGATGGGATTTTGGAAAACATTTTCTTCCCTATTAGAAATAGGACTGCCCAAATAGAAACTGCCCTTGCCACTTCTATACTCACTTTTGGACATTTTGGGGGAGATAAAATGATGCAGCCATCTTGGAGCCACCAGTCAAGTCCTTGTGGATACCGGGGCATAGCAAAATAGAAAGTTGAAAGGCCACTGATTTCTTTTTTGTTGTTGTTTTATGACTGACAATAGTAGATTTGTAGCATTGTGGTAGTTTCAGGTGTACAGTAATCTTTTCCAGATTCTTTTCCATTATAGGTTATTACAAGGTATTAAAGTTAAGTCCCAGTGCTACACGATAAATGTTTGTTGTTTGTTTTATATACAGTAGTAAAGAGGAACTGAAGACCCTCTTAATGAAAGAGGAGAGTGAAAAAGCTGGCTTAAAACTCAAAATTCAAAAAACTAATATGGCATCCAGTCCCATCACTTCATGGCAATAGATGGGGAAACAGTGGAGACAGTGGCAGACTTTATTTTCTTGGGCTCCAAAATCACTGCAGATGGTGACTGCAGCCATGAAATTAAAAGACTCCTTGGAAGAAAAGCTATGAGAAACCTGGACAGCATATTCAGAAACAGAGAGATTACTTTGCTGACAAAGGTCATCATAGTCAAACTATGGTTTTTCCAGTGGTCATGTATGGGTGTGAAGGTTGGACGGACTATAAAGAAAGATGAGGGCCAAAGAATTGTTGCTTTTGAACTGTGGTGTTGGAGAAGACTCTTGAGTCCCTCAGACTGCAAGGAGATCCAACCAGTCAGTCCTAAAGGAAATCAGTCCTGAATATTCATCAGAAAGACTGATGCTAAAGCTGAAACTCTAATACTTTGGCCATTTGATGCAAAGAACTGACTCATTGGAAAAGACCCTGATGCTGAGAAAAACTGAAGGCAGGAGAAGAAGGGGACGACGGAGGATGAGATCGTTGGATGACCTCACTGACTTGATGGAAATGAGTTTAAGCAAGCTCCAGGAGTTGGTGATGGACAAGGAAGCCTGACGTGCTGCAGTCCATGGGGTCGCAGAGTCGGACACGACTGAGCCGCTGAACTGAACTGATTGTTGCTCTTAATCCCATATTCCTCGTTTATCCCTCCCCCTTTCTCTACCTGATTTTCTTAGTATGATAATCTGTAGGTTCATCATTGCTGCTACAAATGACATTATTTCATTCTTTTTTAAGGCTGAGTAATATTCCATTGTGTATATATGCCACATCTTCTTTATCCATTCATCTGTCCATGAACAGATGAGTGTCTTGGCTATTTTTAGGCCATTGGGGTGCATGTATGTTTTCAAATTAGAGTTTTTGTCCTTCCTGGCTATATGCCCAGGAGTGGGATTGCAGGATCATATATCAACTCTATTTTTAGTTTTTTAAGGAAACTCCATACTTTTCTTCATAATGGCTGCACCAGTTTACATTCCCTTTAACAGTGTAGAAGTGTTCCTTTTCTACATGCCCTCCCAAGTATTTATTATTTGTAGACTTTTTGATGGCTATTCTGACCCATGTGAGGTGATACTTCATTGTAGTTTTGATTTGCATTTCTCTGATAATTAGTAATGTTGAGCATCTTTTCATGTGCCTGCTGGGCATCTATGTGTCTTTGAAGAAATGTCTATTTAGGTCTGCCCATTTTTTTTATTGGGTTATTATTATTATTACTAATTTTGAGTTGTAAGAACTATTTATATATTTTGGACATTAAGTCCTTATAAACAGCATCATTTATAAATATTTTCTCTTATTCTATGGGCTGTCATTTCATTTTGTTTATGGTTTCCTTTGCTGTGCAAAAGTTTAAAAGTTGCTTAGGTCTCACTTATTAAAATCCCTCAATTTCTTTTTCTTTGCCACTTTATTTTTAATTAAAGGATAATTACTTTGCAGAATTTTGTTGTTTTCTGTCAAACATCAACAAGGACACCCATGTCCCCTCCTTCCCAAGCCTCCCTCCCATCTCCCTCCCCATCCCACCCTTCTAGATTGTCACAAAGCCCGTTTGAGTCCCCTGAGTCAAACAGCAAATTTCCATTGGTTATCTATTTTACATATGGCATTGTAAGTTTCCATGTTACTCTCTCCATGCATCTCATCCTCTCCCTCCTCCCCTCCCACTGTGTCCATAGATCTGTTCTCTATGTCTGTTTCTCCATTGCTGCCCTGCAAATAAATTCATCAGTATCATCTTTCTAGATTCCATATATATGTGTCACTATATGATATTTATATTTCTCTTCCTGACTTGCTTCACTCTGTGTAATAGGCTCTAGGTTTGTCCATCTCATTAGAACTGACTCAAATGCATTCATTCCTTTTTATGGCTGAGTAATATTCCATTGTGTATATGTATCACAGCTTCTTTATCCATTCATCTGTCAATGGACATCTAGGTTGCTTCCATGGTCTAGCTACTGTAAATAGTGCTGCAATGAACATTGGAGAACACGTGTCTTTTTCAGTTTTGGTTTCCTCGGGGTATATATCCTTGGAGTGGGATTGCTGGGTCATATGGTGGTTTTATTCCTAGTTTTTTAAGGAATCTCCATACTGTTTCCAGAGTGGCTGTATCAATTTACATTCCTACCAGCAATGCAAAAGGGTTCCCTTTTCTCCACACTCTCTCTAGCATTTATTGTTTGTAGACTTTTTGATGATGTCCATTCTGACTGGTGTGAGGTGGTATCTCATTGTGGTTTTGATTTGCATTTCTCTGATAATGAGCCACCTTGAGCATCTCTTCATGTGTTTGGTAACCATCTGTATGTCTTTTTAGGAGAAATGTCTGTTTAGGTATTTTTCCCATTTTTTGATTGGGTTGTTTGTTTTTCTTATATTGAGTTGTATAAGCTGCTTGTATATTTTGGAAATTAATTCTTTGTTAGTTGTTTCCTCTGCTATTATTTTCACCTATTCTAAGGGTTGTTTTTCACATTGTATTTTCCTTTGCTGTGCCAAAGCTTTTAAGTTTAATTAGGCCCCACTTGTTTATTTTTGTTTTATTTCCATTACTCTAGGAGGTAGGTCATAGAAGATCTTGCTTTGATTTATGTCATCACGTGTTCTGCCTATATTTTCCTCTAAGAATTTTATATTTTCTTACATTTAGGTCTTTAATCCATTTTGAGTTTATCTCTGTGTATGGCACTAGGAAATGTTCTGACTTCATTCTTTCATGTGTAGCTGTCCAGTTTTCCGAGCACCATTTATTGAAGAGGCTATCTTTGTCCCATCATATATTCTTGCCTACCTTGTCAAAAATAAGGTACCCATAGATGTGTGTGTTTATCTCTGAGCTCTCAAGCTTGTTCTGTTGGTGGTCTATATTTCTGTTTTTTTTTTTTTTTTTTTACCATTCTCTTGATGTCTGTAGCTCTGTAGTATAGTCTGAAGTCAGGAAGGTTGATTCCTCCAGCTCCATTCTTCTTTCTCAAGACTGAAAAAGCCCTCAATTTCTTAATGGGCAACCTAGAACAGCCTGACTCTGGACCTTTGTTTATATGACATGTAAGATTGTATTTTGAAAATGATTTTAGCTGGATGTTCCATTACTTGTTAAATGATAGACAAATGACAAACCTTGTGGTAAAAAGAGCAGGAGTGAAGGGCAGGACAAGCAAGAAGGAACTCACTGATTGTCAAAACACTGTCCATGTCAAAAACATGCAGAATCACTTGTTGTGTCTGTTTAAAACACATGCTTCTGGGAATAGTTCAGTTACAGATTCAAAAGCCTCAGAGCATCAGTAGGGTGTACAGACTGAGAATTTTCATTTAAAACAAACCAGAGATTGTTAGTTTCCCTGGTGGCTCAGTGGTAAAGAACCTACCTGCCAATGCAGGAGACATGGGTTTGATACATGGGCTATAAAAATTCCCCTGGACCCTGAAGAAGGAAATGACAACCCTCTCTAGTATCTTGCCTGGGAAATCCCATGGATAGAAGTGCCCAGCAGGCTACAGTCCATGGGATTGCTGAAGAGCTGAACATGACTTAGCAACTAAACAACAAAGATTCTTAAGCATATCCAAGTGTGAAAAGAACAAGAGTCCATGTTCCAAAAGAGTGCTTTTTGAGTTTTAAGTATTCAAGAAGTTCTACAAGTTTCAGAAGTTGTTCCTAGAATGAGAATGTTTAAGAATGTCCTGGGCAACAGAAGACACCATAGGCTATTGGGATGAGGCTGTCATGGAAACGTGTTCAAAATGGTGATGGAAAATGGTGTATAAATCAAAGGCAGTGAACCCAGTTCCAAACTCTTTAATACGTATGGGTAAGCAGTCTGAAAGCAGTGGGCTATTTTCAATAGTGAGAAGGGATGTTGCCTCCTCTGTATCATGCCTTTTTCACAGTTGTAATAGTGTGAGCTCTAGAGAGTGAGGATAGATTTCTGATTTAAATTGTCTGTTTTATTTGTGTATCTGCTTATATCTAATTTAAGATCGATTCTGCTACAGAATTGCCACCAGTCACTGTGAGAATCTTATAAGTTTTCTATTTGGTGGAAGTCCAGGTGGTACTAGTAGTAAAGAACTTGCCTGCCAGTGCGGGACTTAAGAGACATAGGTTCGATTCCTGGGCCGGGAAGATCCCTTGGAGAAGGAAATGGCAACCCACCCCAGCATTCTTTCTTGGAGAACTCCATGGACAGAGGAGCCAGGTGGGCTATAGTCCATGGCGTTACAAAGAGCTGGACATGACTGAAGTGACTTAGCACATTTCAAATTGCTCCAAGTTTATGAATGTTCGAACCTGCCTGTTAGTTCAGTCACTCAGTTGTGTCTGACTCTTTGTTACCCCATGGACTGCAGCACACCAGACTTCCCTGTCTATCACCATGTCCATTGGGTCAATGAGGCCATCCAACCACGTCTTCTGTCATCCCCTTCTCTTCCTGCCTTCAATCTTTCCCAGCATCAGGGTCTTTTCCAATGAGTCAGTTCTTTGCATCAGGTGGCCAAAGTATTGGAGTCTAAGCTTCAGCATCAGTCCTTCCAATGAATATTCAGGGCTGATTTCCTTTAGGACTGACTAGTTGAATCTCCTTGCAGTCCAAGGGACTCTCTAGAGTCTTCTCCAACACCACAGTTCAAAAGCATCAATTCTTTGGTGCTCAGCTTTCTTTGTTGAGGGGCTTTCAAAACTGAGGGAAAGGGAAGACAGGCCTGTTCTTTTTTGTGTTATTTATTGTTTGCCATTGTTTACAATGGTCATTATCATCCTATAATTGAGATGGGTTCTAAAACACAGCTGAGCAATTCATTTTAAGCAGAGTTTCAATGTGAGTTTTAAAAAAAAAAAACTAGCACATGAAGAAAATGTGATATTCTGAGTTGGTGGGATTATACAAGTTTTTCTGTTTTCTGTATACTTCTTGCAGGGACATATGGCCCTCTACCTTTTAGGCAGCAGGAGCCTGAGTAGCAGGAACACTCTGACAAAGTCTCCACTCAGCATGAGAGGGAAGCAGTCCCCTTGACAGTGTGACAATGTGCTCATTTAGCTCAGGAATGAATGAGAAATGGACACAACTGAAGCTCACTTCATCCAAAATATATGTTGACTCGAAGAAATGAAATATACTTTTTAAGTTTTCTTTATTTTTCTCACCACAAAGAGGAAACATGGGTGAAGTCAAGGATTTTGATGACAGTTATTTGCTGAGATTTAGAACATTTTGGCAAAAACAGGTTTGTGATAGAAAATCATGTTTGGTTTTAGACATTATACTTCAGACTCTTGTTCAATGGCCAACTAGCAAAGGTAGGCAGTTGGACATGGCATCTGAAGCTCAGGGGACTGGTTGGGAGTGACCATATCACTCGAGGAGCCCGGAATAGTATGTAAAGTCATGGTATTGAGGCTGGTGTAGATGGATCCTGTGGCTAGATCCCTGGGAGAGAACAGTCCATCAAAGGAAGAGAATGGGACATAACCAGTACTTTCATCCTCAAGAAAGGCAAAGCCAATGTTTTTGGCTGTCTGGCCTGACAGAAGCTTGAAAAATGGCAACTTGCCTCTTGCAAAGGTCCTAAGAAGTAGCCACTGCCTTCAGTGAGCTTTTAAAATGCCAAGGAGCTCTAATTGTGTTGATTTCCTGACAGCTGTGAATACAAGATGCTGACTCCAGAATTGCAACTCACTCTGTTGAAGGCGCTCGCCTCCCCAACTAATGAGTGCTGAGCTAAGCCACCTGAAGGCTGCGTGGGGTTAGCAGCAGCTGGGCTTCTACCCCAAGAAACAGCTCGCTGCCATTAGATCAAACTGAGGCTCTTCCCTGCCTTGCCTGCAAGCCTGGGTATTTGTTTTCAGAGCATTAAACAGTAAGAGTCCTAGCTTAACTGGCACCCAGGAGCTTTGTGTCTGAAAGGGATTTGGCTAGGTCTCTGGTCTCCATCCTCCGGTTTTTGAAATCTAAGTTTGAGCAGGGAACTTTGAGAAGCTCCTCCTGCTACCATTAGCTTCTGTCTGACTTTGCTGCCAGCTGAGGCCCAAGGGGAGAATGAGAAGCAACTGCCTTTCAGAAGTCACTGGTTAGGCACCAGCACCGTGGAGCTAGGTTCACCACTCAATAAATTTAATTTCTCCCCAGGTTTTCCTTAATACAATCATTCTGATGGTATCTATTTATCTGTGTGTATCTCTATACATCATATTGGCCTGCTGATTTACTTTCCACTCTGCTCCTCCTGGGGAGAACTCACTTTCCCCCTGTCTCGCCATCACAAATTGTCAGTTTCCTGTTAATACACTGCTTAAAGTACTGATACTAAGCTCTGGCTGAACACAGCAATCATCTGGAGAGCTTTAAAAGCTCCTGAAGTCTTGTCCCATCCCCAGAGATTACAATTTCATTGTCTTTAAGTGTAGCCTGGGTATCTGGACTTTAAAAAACTCCCCAGGTAACTCTAACGTGCAGTCCTGATTGAGAACCACGGACCAGCAGCCTCTGCGCTTTCCAAATTAACAGCCAATTTCGTGAATCTCCGTTATCGTTATCGTGAAATAGTGCCCCCCTCATTTCCAGGTAACACGGTATTAAAGCAGTAGCCTTTAGGAGAACAAGCCCTGATGCTTGTCATCTCTCTTCGGGGAGGGTTAGATCCAGGCAGAGACAAGGCTGCAGAGATACCTTGCAGAAAAGTGGGACCTTTAATACTTACCTTGATAGAGGCATCTTCCTTTAATACTAAATTTGTTAGAACGAACTTTTGTCTGCTTGAACCAGGGACTTATCTTTGGCTTTCTTTCAGGGTTTGGGGGATTGAGTTTTCCATTACCAGCTGCATATAGATCAGCTAACTCCTGAGGGCATGCAAGCGTGGTTATGAAGCACAACCCCTAGCATTCCAGGGGAGCCCGCGGGAAACCAGGTGGAAAAACAGAGGGCTTTGAAATTCAAAGTGTGTTCCGAGAGTCAGCAGCGTCACCTGGGGGCTTCCCAAAACGGGCGTCGGGGCCCTAGCCCAAGATCAATTCAGTAAGAATCTGCATTTTAGCGGGATGCCCGGGGGGCGGGGGGGTGGGAGGGGGGCGGAAGTAGGCAAGTCCACGTGTGAGAAGCGCCGGCCTATACTTTGGCGGGTAACGTCTGAGCAAAATCTCCAGGAACCGTAGGGACGAGGCGGAGGGAGCCACTCACTCCTCCCCCAGGACTGGGGTCCTTCGGCGGGCAGCCGCAGCGGCTGGGCGGGCGGGCCCCGGGGCCGCGCTAGGTCCGGCGGCCCCGCCTCCCTCCCGGTTTCCGCCCCGCGCGCGGTTGCTGTGGCAGCACGGGACGCCGCCAGAACCTCGGAGGCCTCCCCGGGACCCCGGCTCGGGCCCAGCCCGCGCTCCGCCATGCCCCGAGGGAGGCGCGGGGGCCGCGTGAGCGCCCTGGAGGGCGGCCGGGAGGAGGAGGCGCCCCCGGCGGCGGGCGCCGCGCCGTCGGCGCTGTGGGCGTCCGGGCAGCAGCCCGAGGCGGCGGCGGCCGAGCCGATTCTGCTCCGGGGCATCTTCGAGATCGGGAGGGACAGCTGCGACGTGGTGCTGAGCGAGCGGGCCCTGAGGTGGCGGCCCATCCGACCCGAGCGTCTCACAGGTGCGTGGTCCTGGCACAGGGTCCCCGCGCCGCCTCCTCCTCCTCCCGGCGCCGTCCCCCCGCCTCCCGCAAGCTCCTCCTCCGTCCCAGCGGGCGGCCGCGTCCCCAAGCCGCCGCCTCCGCCCCCCAGGCCCGGGAGCCCGAGCCGCCCCCTGGGGCCGCTGCCTACCCGCTCCTGCCGCCTGGGTTGCCGTCCCGGGACCCACGTCACACTCCGCCCGCCTCCCCCGAGCCCCCCGAAGGGCGCTGCTTTCCAGATGCGGGAAGGTCCCCTACTCCTCCCCTCCACGTCCGAGGGTTGCTCAACTGCTTAGGGCGACGCTGCAAGTCTGAGCGTTTCCGAGTATACCTCCACGTGGGTTCCGAGTCCAACTTTCGTTTTGCTGACTTCTGAAAATTTCACCTGAGCTTTTGGTCCCTCTGGACTTTTCCATCCCTCACATTCCTTGCCATTGTCTCGAATCAAGTCCAAGTTCTAGAAGCTGTTGGTGTTTAATATGGACTTTAGAATCATCGTGTTGTTTAGGAGTACTTGCCTTTTGATCTAAAACTATTTAGAGAGTGTTATCATTCTGTACAACAGAAGTATTTCAAGACTTAGTCTGGAGATAATATAGAGAAAATCTTGGGATGTAGTAAACATTTCTTCTAAACGATAACTTCGGAAATTCAAACAAACAAACAAACAAACATGCTTTGGCCTTGTTTCCCTTGTTGGAAAACAAGATCCAGTGTGCTGTTTACCTTAAAGACTAGAGAAACGTCACTCTTTTACAGTTTCTTGTACAAAAACCTATCAAAACGGACTAGTCAGGGACTCAGAGCTCATTCTGATAGGCCATTTCTGCTGCACTTGGGGGTGCTTGCCTCAGTTCAGTTCAGTCGCCCAGTTGTGTCTGACTCTTTGCGACCCCATGGATTGCAGCTCGGCCGGCCTCCCTGTCCATCGCCAACTCCTGGAGTTTACTCAAACTCATGTCCATTGAGTTGGTGAGGCCATCCAACCATCTCATCCTCTGTCATCCTCCTCTCCTCCTGCCTTCAATCTTTCCCAGCATCAGGGTCCTTTCAAATGAGTCAGCTCTTCGCATCAGGTGGCCCAAGTATTGGAGTTTTAACTTCAGCATCAGTCCTTACAATGAATATTCAGGACTGATTTCCTTTAGGATGGAATGGTTTGATCTCCTTGCAGTCCAAGGGACTCCCAAGAGTCTTCCACAACACAGTTCAAAAGCATCAATTCTTTGGCCCTCAGCTTTCTTTACTGTCCAACTCTCACATCCATACATGACTACTGGAAAAACCATAGCCTTCACTAGATGGACCTTTGTTGGCCAAGTAATGTCTGTGCTTTTTAATATGCTGTCTAGGCTGGTCATAACTTTTCTTCCAAGGAGCAAGTGTCTTTTAATTTCATGGCTGCAGTCACCATTTGCAGTGATTTTGGAGCCCCCAAAAAGAAAGTCTGCCACTGTTTCCCCATCTATTTGCCATGAAGTAATGGGACCAGAAGCCATCATCTTACTTAACTGAAACTGCCTTTGACTTTAAAATGTTTTCAGGTGTGTTGAAAAGCAAGATGGGGTATTTTCTACATCTTTGGGTTAAAAACTAGGGATATGGGCATAGAATTCTGTTTAAGTCTGTTCGAATTTGGGGGACATAGAAGTTTACCATTAGAGCTTAAATTGGCCTACATGGGGCTTTTTAACCTACAACGAAGCTGAAATTCTATAGGAATAAAGTGAGATATTGCGAAATGAGGTATTCAAATCTGTGTTGCAGTAGTGGTACTTGAAAAGTCAAATGATGGTATGAAGCAGTAAAATGCTCTTTTATATACGGAGTGCTGGTGGAGGAAAAGCAGGCTGAATAAGTATTCCTGGCTGTGTAAAAGACATCTGGACAATTATAACTCTAAAGGTTGTAAGCGTTGATCTTTAATTTTGACCTAAAACATGTTGGTTTTCTTTGCCTTCATTTAGATGTACCGCCTTTTCTTTGTTCACTAACACCTAGTAAGCAAATATTGGAATATTGGAATATTGGACCTCCTCCCTGAATATTGGAGGTCCAAAAGCTTAGCACCTTAGCACTTACATTTTAGGAGAAACTAATTAGTAAACCATTATTTTACTTAGTAAAATAAAAGTGGGAAAAGTAAAGAAAAGTTTAGAGATATGTTTAAATGTGAGAAATATTCTCTGTCGTGAAATTAGCCTAGTTGGGTGTGGTGGAAGACAAATGAAATTGATTCAGGAAATGAAGGAAAACTACAGCCATACCTGGAAGGAGGTGGTGTGGGAGGACATTGGGGGAGATCATGTCCCTTGCAGGCCAGTGCCTGGCTGTTCCAGGAAAGGGTTGGGTGGGGCTAGATCGCTGTTGGGCATTATCATCATAGCAGATGTTTTCAAGACTGTTCAATTTTTAAACCTCATAGTGCCTTAGTGGTTGTTTTTTTTTTTTTTTTTAATAGACTTTATTTTTAGAGCGGTTTTACATTCAGGGCAAAATTAAGCAGAAGGTATATATACCCTCTGCTCCCCACAATGCATAGCCTCTCCCATTACAAGTATTTCCCACCAGGGTTGTACCTTTTCCCACCAAGGTTGTATCTTTGCTAAATCTGATGAACCTACATTGGGATCATTATCATCCAGAGTCCATAGTTTACATTAGGGCTCACTCTTAGTGTTCTGCGTTCTCTGGGTTTTTCCTTATTTATAATGACATGTAATAGGCTTCTTCAGAGAAAGAGAACTGTGAAAATATATATATGTGTGTATGTGTTTGTATACAGACACAGACAATACAGTGTGTGTGTGTATTTATATATATTTGAGGATATTATATACTTGAGTGTAATATATGTTTATATATATTATGGGAAAATATGAAATTGATTATGGCTTCCCTGGTGGCTCAGACAGTAAAGAATCCACCTGCAATACAGGAGACCAAGGGTTCAATCCCTGGGTCAGGAAGATCCCCTGGAGAAGGAAATGGCTACCCACTCCAGTATTCTTGCATGGAGAATTCCATGGATAGAGGAACCTGGTGGGCTACAGTCCATGGAGTTGGGAAGAATCGAACATGATCGACTGACTAACACATGCATTGTAGGAACTGGAGGTTATGGAGGCTGAGATATGCCATTCTCTGCCATCTGCAAAGTTCAGAACCAGGAAAACTGGTTGTATAATTCAGACAAAACTGGAATCCCTGAGAACCCAGGGAGCTGATGGTGTAGCCCCTAGAGATGGAATCTACCTGGAGAAGAGGGAGGATGATCAGAAAATCTGTTTTGTTTACTCTCAGCACTTTGAAAAGTGCCGGACATATAAACATTTGTTACATGGATGAATTTGTTAACTAGTCTCATGAACTTTAGTTTTGTCCATTGCTTTGTAATCTGATTACTACATTGCTACTTAATGACTTTTCATCACCTGTAGCAATTTCCCCCATCCCTTTTGTTAAAGCATTAGAACTCTTTTCACAAAAACATTCTTCAGCTAATGTGGGCCCACTTCCCCACTGTGAGCATCATGGTCAGATGCTTAGCTCTGGGATGGAAAAGAAATCAATCTATGGCTAGGGCATGGATTGACCAGGCTGTCACATCTGTAATACAGACTGTATACACACAAGGGCATCATCTGCTCAGAAAACTTCATTATTGCTTGCAGTGGTGCCTAAATGATCTTTCTATTGGAATCTCTAATTATGGTCGTTCTACTTGTGGAATCATGCGTTTATTCATGTTAATTACCAAGTTAGCTGTCTGTGCCCTAGGGTGGTGTGAAATCCTGAAGAAATGGAAGAGGGGTCAGGTGAGGATTTTCAGGTCAAATGAGAAAGGTCAGGCATGTCTGGGTCACAAGACCCTATAGGCAGAGCAGGCCGCAGTATTAGCCCCCAACGTAGTGCCTGGGACCAGGCGTAAGGTGTCAAAAACTGAGAGCTCAGAAAGGGACTGTGGGCAAATGCCGTGGACCAATATGTGTGTTTTGTCATTTAGTCCTTAGTCTCTCTTGTTACTGGATCAGATATTTTCAGAGTTCAACATTTTCAAAATGATTGCTGATGGCCTGTGGGCATGATTCTAAATCTCAGTCAGGGACCAACTTCTAGCAGTATATGTTTACCAAGTGGTAAACTTCTATCTGAAATGTTAGATGGAAGCAGAAAGTACAGGCATTTTTGTGCATCCTCAATGTAGGATCTGCTTACTGAACTGTAAGATTTGGTTATGAGGTTTTCTCATAAAGGAAAATCTACTCCTAGGGAGAGTTAGCAATTGGCAGGATTAGACTATACAAAGCTTATATATATATATTTGAAGTACGTATATATGAAGCTCATATGTACACTTCAGAATGATCAATGACCATTGATGGGATGGGATTCAGGGATCCCACTGATGAGATGGGATTCTGTGATCTCTATGACCAGAATGCCAAATGCCCACAAGTCTTTCTCTGCTGTCTCACATTGGGCACCTTTATCATTTACTAATGAATAGCACCTTGAAGTATGAAAAACACTACAGGATATCCTACAGGCTCTCTACTCCAGCTGTCTGCAGTTTCCCATCTGGTGAAGGAAAGGTTTCAAGATTGGGCACCAAAGGACCTGAGGTCCTGTCTGCACCTAAGGGTGTAACTGACTCAAGGCAGGTCATTTAACCCCTTTAAATGACAGTTTATTCATCTGCAAAATGAAGCATTTGCATTATATGATCTCTAAGAATCATCAACTCTGAGGTTGCATTTTATAGAAAATATCCATTTTTATAATATCCATTTTTATAGGCTTTTGATATTAGGACATCGTAATAACTCTAAGTAAGGTTTCAATGATCAACTTTCTGGCATGTGTGGAGTTGTATTTTACAACAAAACTTCATAGCCCTAATGAATTTCTAATTGAAATAACTACGTGGAAAAATATGGGCCAAGTTTCTTGCTCCCCTTCCCTGGCTTCAAGGCCAGATAATGAGAGGTGGACTGTTACCTCAGCCCAGATTCTGTCTTTGGAAATAAAGAAACCATTTTCTGATAGAAGATTGTGTGTCAAGGCTAGTCTTAAGCAGATTTTTCCTGATGGACAAAAGGACTAGCTTATCCCTTTTTCAACTTAATTTCCTGTACCTGCTAACTAAATTCCTGGGCAAGGATCTTACAATATGCTCAATTATCATGAGAATATTATGTTTTAAGTATTTTTAAAAATACAATGAAATTAATTGTTTGTCCGGTTGCTTCATTGGCTATTATTTTCTCCCATTCTGAAGGCTGTCTTTTCACCTTGCTTATAGTTTCCTTTGTTGTGCAAAAGCTTTTAATTTTAATTAGGTCCCATTTGTTTATTCGTGTTTTTATTTCCAATATACTGGGAGGTGGGTCATGGAGTATCCTGCTTTGGGTTATGGCAGAGAGTGTTTTGCCTATGTTATCCTCTAGGAGTTTTATAGTTTCTGGTCTTATGCTTAGATCTTTGATCCATTTTGAGTTTATCTTTGTGTATGGTGTTAGAAAGTGGTCTAGTTTCATTCTTTTACAAGTGGCTGTCCAGTTTTGCCAGCACCAGTTGTTAAAGAGGTTGTCTTTTCTCCATTGTATATTCTTGCCTCCTTTGTCAAAGATAAGGTGTCCATAGATGCGTGGATTTATCTCTGGGCTTTCTATTCTGTTCCACTGATCTATATTTCTGTCTTTGTGCCAGTACCAAACTGTCTTAATGACTGTGGATTTGTAGTATAGCCTAAAGTCAGGTAGGTTGATTCCGCCAGTTCCATTCTTCTTTCTCAAGATTGCTTTGGCTATACAAGCAACTCCTGCAGCTCCATTCTAGAAAAATAAACAACCCAATTAAAAAGTGGGCCAAAGAACTTGACAGACATTTCTCCAAAGAAGATATAAAAATGGCTAACAAACACATGAAAAGATGCTCAACATCACTCATTATCAGAGAAATGCAAATCAAAACCACAATGAGGTACCACTTTACACCAGTCAGAATGGCTGCCATCCAAAAATCTACAAGCAATAAATGCTGGAGAGGATGTGGATAAAAGGGAACCCTCTTACACTGTTGGTGGGAATGCGAACTAGTACAGCCACTATGGAAAACAGTGTGGAGGTTCCTTAAAAAGCTGCAAATAGACCTGCCATATGACCCAGCAATCCCACTGCTGGGCATATACACCTAGGAAACCAGAATTGAAAGAGCCACATGTAACCCAATGTTCATCGCTGCATTGTTTACAATAGCCAGGACATGGAAGCAACCTAGATGCCCATCAACTGACGAATGGATACGAAAGCTGTGGTACATATACACAATGGAATATTACTCAGCATTAAAAAAAAATTCATTTGAAGCAATTCTACTCAGATGGACGAAACTGGAGCCCATTATCCAGAGTGAAGTAAGCCAGAAGCAAAAACAACAATACAGTATATTAACACATATATATGGAATTTAGAAAGACAGTAACGAGAACCCAACATGGGAGACAACAAAAGGAACGCAGATGTATAGAATAGACTTGTGGACTTTGTGGATGCCAGAGTGAAGTAAGCCAGAAGCAAAAACAACAATACAGTATATTAACACATATATATGGAATTTGGAAAGACGGTAACGAGAACCCAACATACGAGACAGCAAAAGGAACGCAGATGTATAGAATAGACTCGTGGACTTTGTGGATGAGGGTAAGGGTGGGATGATATGGGAGAAGGACATTGAAACAAGTTAATTATCATATGTCTAATCAATCGCCAGCCCAGGATTGATGCTCAGGGCTGGTGCAGCAAGATTTCCCGGGGGGGAGGGAGGAGGGAGGGGGGTTCTGGAGGGGAAGCATATGTAAACCCATGGTGATATCATGACATTGTATGGCAAAAACAATAAAAAAATTATTTTAAATAAATTTTAATACTTTAAAAAAAATAAAAATACAATGAAGGTTTCAAATCTTAAGTATGGTTTCCAGTTCTCTTGGTATTCTTAGACTTCCTACCTCACATTATACCATTTCATGTTGTGTTTTTTCAAAGGGTTGTTCCTGCCATGCCCTTGAGCTCAGCTGAATTAGAGAAATAACCAGAAAATCTGAAAAGGGTGGGCTTCAAAATAAGATCTTGGAAGTGTTTCTTTTTCGAGGGAGCTAATGATTTTCTCATGCTTTAAGTTTATATAAACATTTATTTGTTAGAAACTTTGCAAGATGAAAGGTAATGTGGAAAAATGTGAAAATGAGAAAAACCCAATCAATTTTAAAACAACAAGAGTTAGTGATTACTGGGACTTAGCAGAGCTGGGTCCATTCTAAGTATTAATCTGCCTAAGCCGTTTGGGAACAGATGTACATGAAACAGATCCTGGGCTTCTGTTGTGTACACCCAAAGTGAGACATCTGTTGGTGAACCGTTGGTCAGGAATAATGGAAGTAGGGGTTAAACCCCAAAATGACCCATTACTCATGTGAATTATTAAAGGACTAATTACTCAGTAAAACACAGTGCTTTGATCCATCAGTCTACATACGAAGAAAAAAAAAATCTCAAAAAAATTATTAGTGTGTTCCTAAGCTGTCAAAATTGAAGGAATTTGTAAAAGATGGGTGTGAAAAATCAAGCTTACCAAGGAACTGCATATAATGTTTATGAAGTTTTTAACTGCTTTGACAGTCCTGTTAACCTATTGTGTAAATACTGTATAAAGCACATATGGCAAAAATACTTAGCTTTTTCTTAATGTACATTAGTCCACACAGAAAAACAAAATATAGAGTGGATGTCTAAGTATGGCAGTTCTGTTAAAATTTCTGTGCGGACTGAATACTCTGTCTCTACACTGTCCACTGCAGTCACCATCAGCCCCTTTTGACTGCTGAACACTCAAAATATGGCTACTGTGACTGAGGAACTGAATTTTAAATTTTATTTAATTTTAACAAATGTAATAGCCACATGCAGCTAGTGGTGATCAGATTTTAAAACATAGCTCTAACACATAGACATATGAAGAATTGAAAACATTTATTACTTTGGTTCCCAGGCATGGGTTTTCATCTTTATTTCTATAGTAAGGGATAGTTTTCAAGTAATTAATCTCAACATAGAATTGAATTACCATCCAATCTGAGCTGCTGATTTAAAGATAGATCTCTGAGTTCAGAGATTCCCAAGTGGCAGAACCTTTTGACATATTTTGTGACCCCCCCAAAACATGCTTTTATTTGTTATTATGAATTAATTGGCTGATTTAAAGTTTTGTCTGTAAAAACCATTGTCTTATTGCTCAGGTCATGATTTACTTAAATTTTGGCAAGCAATTGGTTTCTTACTATACGGATTGTAGCTTTGAAACAGCCATCCTAGCCTGTGTACACTGACCTCATGAAAGTCTGCATCCTACCTAGTGTTGTTCCTAAATATACCACAGCCGTGTGGCGCCATATGAACACAAGCACTTAAAAGAAACTTCTCTACCTTTGTGTCCCCTTCCTCTCACTCCTCCTCCATGTGGGGGTATTTAGGGTCACAACTGTCACAGAAATATGCTCCTAGAAGAGGTACTTGCACTGAAGGCAAAGGATGTACAAACTGAAAATGGGGATGGGCTGGATCAAGGTCGGTAAATTAGAGAGTGGGAGCACCTGAAGTGAACTGCAGGAGTATGAACATGATGGAGCGAAAGAACCAAGGGCCATGGCAGTAAATATTAGGGATCGACAGATAGCTTGGGTGTACCCAGGAAGATGCCACTTCCTAGACTGGGCATTTCTGTGCTCTCTGTAACTTGGGAAGGTGAACATCTTTGTTCAAAGGGCCAGGGATGTAGAAGATGTAATTCACTGTGATTTAAATACTAGAATACTCATTTTGAATCGTATCCCAAATCCTGCCTGCTTCATCACTTGACTAGGTTATTTGATTGCATTTCAAATATTGACAAGTCTACAAGCATCATCAAAATCCTCAACATAGTCCTCTCTGATTCCTTCCATGTGACTGTATCCCTGCCAAATTTTGTGCCCCTGATGGAGGTAGTGTGTGCTGGGCAAGTGAGTTCCAGTCATGTATGCGGTGAGCAGAGGGAAGGCGCTCTTGGTGGCCACGGTTCTTTATATGCTCTTGTGTTTGCCAGAGTCAGTATGTATTGAGATAAGAGGGAGAGGAGGGAAGGAAGTGAAGTTTGAGGGAAACTAAACCTTCTGCTGACTTTTAGCATGTAAACCAGAAGTTGAAGACCCACAGGGTAATGGATAACAGAATCCAGAGACAAGGAGGCAGGTAAAGTGGACAGGTATGGATATATTAAAAAACAGTTGACATAGTGCTATGGACTTACGCTAAGCCTGCAGGCAAGTCTTAAATAATGTACCAGCTGACATTAGGGAGTTCCTATATACATTCCAAGATTTTCATCAGGAACAATGTTCTGGAAACTACCGCCGTTGCTCTGGATCCACGTCCAGTGTTTGATTGAAAATATCTGCATGCTCCGTTGTGTCTGGCTCTTTGTGGCCCATGGACTGTAGCCCCCAGGCTTCTCTGTCCATGGGACTCTCCAGGCAAGAATACTGGAATGGGTACCTATTTCTTCCTCCAGGGGATCTTCCCGACCAAGGGTTCAAACCCACATCTCCTGCATTGCAGGAGGACTCTTTACCGCTGAAAATAGTCAACGTTTAGTCCTGCGTGAAGTGTATTGCCTTGTTTAATCTTCCCAACAAGACTGCGGAGTTCAGATAGGATTTTTATTTCTGGGACCCGGAGATGACCTTTCTTGCCCAAGGCCATGCTGATGATGGAATTGCTGGGATTCCAGGCCAGGCAGCCTGACTCCAGAGTCCACACTGTACCCAGGAGGTTATGCTGCTTCCTCAGTTCAGTAGGCAAGAGTTCTCCCTAACACCTTCAAGAGTCTATGTGATGTCAGAGTAAGTGGGTAGTATCATGGTTCAAACCAAAATAACAAGCCTTAATATGACAAGAATATCTGATTTTTTCAGGCCTTCATGACAGTTCCACTGTAGAGAGCATATTCTGTTGCTCTCATCACTTATAATTCCTGAGTAAATGACCAAATGAAAGTTTTTAAAACCCAATATTTTTATTATGGAAAACATCAAACATAGCCAAATGTAGAAAGAATAATAAGCCTTCATGTTCAATCCAGTGAGGGTAAGGCTCAATGTGACATGTTCTTGAATTTAAATGGTTTTCAAGGTCAGTCTTGTTCCATTTATGCCCTAACAACTTCTCTCCTTTGTTTGGAATAGTTGGGAGCAATTCCTAAATATCATATGATTGCTTCTATAGATATCTTATATGTATCTCTAGAAGATTAGGATTAAAAAAGCATAGAACACAATATAATACACAGTATAGTCACTATTCCAATATAAAATAATCCTGTGTCCTTAAATATACAGTTAGTGTTCATTGTCTTCTGTTGTTTCTCTTTCCCTTTTCTAAATCTGAGTCAACATTTAAATAAGATCCATGTTGCAGCTGGTTGCTGTGTCTTTATACCTTTGATTCTGCAGATTCCTCTTTTAAAAATTCTCCCTTGCTAGTTATTTTCTGGGCAAACTAGGTTGTCTGGACTGTAGTTTTTCACAGGAAAATGAAAGGTTCTTTGTGGGGGCAACTGACTGTGAAAGATAAAAGGGGCAGAAAGCATGTTGGGAGGGATAACCTCCAGGCTGTGATGCTAGTTTGACACCTGTAAAGAGGGATGAAGCAGGCAGGGAGAGGGAGAACCTCAGCCTATGGTGCTTATCTGAAAAGCTGCTCATTAGGAGTCCTGCCTTAGGTGGTGGTGGTATTCAGTTGCCCAGTCCTGTCTGACTCCTTGTGACCTCATGGACTGCAGCTCTCCAGGCCTCCCTGCCTCTCACTAGCTCCCAAAGTTTGCCCAAGTTCATGTCCATTGCATTGGTGATGTCTTCTAGCCATCTCATCCTCTGATGCCTCCTTCTCCTCCTGCTTTCAATCTTTCCCAGCATCAGGGACTTTTCCAATGAGTCAGCTGTTTGCATCAGATGACCAAAACACTGGAGCTTCAGCTTCAGCATCAGTCCTTCCAGTGAATATTCAGGGTTGATCTCCCCTTAAGCTTGACTGGTTTGATCTCCTTGCTGTCCAAGGGACTCTCAGGAGTCTTCTCCAGCACTACAGTTTGAAGGCATCAATTCTTTGGCATTCTGCCTTCTTTACAGTCCAGCTCTCACAACCATATGTGATCACTGGGAAGACCATAGCCTTGACTATATGGACCTTTGTTGGCAGAGCAATGTCTCTGCTTTTCAACACACTGTCTACGTTTGTCATAACTTTCCTGCCAAGAAGCAAATGTCTGCTATTTCATGGCTGCAGTCACCATCCACAGTGATTTTAGAGTGCAAAAAGGAGAAATCTGTCACTACTTCCACCTTTTCCCCCTCTATTTGCCATGCAGTAATGGGGCTGGATGCCATGATCTTAGTTTTTTTTTTTTTTTAATATTTAGCTTTCACTCTCCTCCTCATCAAGAGGCCCTTTAGTTCCTCTTGGCTTTCTGCCGTTAGGTGGTATCATCTGCATATCTGAGGTTGTTGATGTTTCTCCCTTCTGTCTTGACTCCAGCTTCTAACTTATTCAGCCTGGCATTTCTCATGAAGTGCTCAGCGTATCGGTTGAACAAACAGGATGACAGCAGACCGTCCTGTTGTACCCCTTTCTCAATCTTGAACCGATGTGTTGTTCCATACCAGCCTTGGGTAGAAGTGGCCAAATATTGGTTGTGTTCATTCAGTCATCGGCTGGGGGCTGCCTGAGAAGAGTGAAGTTAAGGTGGGTCCTAAAGGTACCAATAGCTGGGGGTTGTTGCCTGACTGCTTTCATTGCAGCAGAAAAGCAAGTTTTTTCTTAAAGGGAAAAATCACAGCAGCCACTGTGATCAATTAGGTTTATTATTATCATTATGAACTCAGTTATTTAAATATATTTCAATTCATAGCAGTGACTCTTCTTCCTAATGCTCAGATTGCCCCGATTCTGTATTTTTGGACCAATGGGAACCACTTCCTGCTGATTTCTGAGATCTTTTTACATTTTCTTAGATGTCTCTGTTAGCTCCCCTGATTTCTGAAGTGGTAATATACTCCAGGCCCATCTTGAACATTTCATGCCTCTCATCAAGGATGCCTGATTTCTTAAACTGAGTTTTGGTATTTGGAGATCACAATTTGAGCCCCAGGTGTGCTCATTGCTAGTACTTTCCTTATATGGTCCTATTTCCTAGGTTTTTCTGAAGGCAGAGGTAGGAAGCATGATTTATTTTTATTTTTCCTAAAGAATAGATGCACTATGGAATTATGCTGGCATCTCCAGTAAAAGTTCAAGACTAAAGGTTTTTATTTCCTCTTTGTTCCTACCCTTAAAATTCTGTGTTCTAACTGCAATAATATCATTACTGCTTTGCAATAAATGTACATCACAGAATAATAACACCAGTGCTACCATCAACAATGTAATTAATGAGAGCTAGCCATTTAAGATCATTGGGTAATACTTTTGTTTTTGTTGCTTTTAGGGACATACCACTTAGAGTACGTGCTGTACTTAGTCACTCAGTTGTGTCTGACTCTTTGCGACCCCATGGACTGTAGCCCACCAGGTACCACTGCCCATGGGGATTCTCCAGGCAAGAATACAGGAATGGGTTGCCATGTCCTCCTCCAGGGGATCTGCCTAACCTGGGGATTGAACCCAGGCCTCCCACATTGCAGGTGGATTCTTTACCATCTGAGCCACCAGGGAAGCCCAAGAATACTGGAGTGGGTAGCCTGTCCCTTCTCCAGGGGAGCTTCCTGATCCAGGTATTGAACCAGGGTGTCCTGCATTGTAGGCAGATTCTTTACCAGCTGAGCTACCAGGGAAGCCCAGAGCATGTACTATGTGTTGTCAAATTATTATGATTTTTTAATGGCTCTGTATTATTTAATCTTATTTATTTTTGGCTGTGCTGGGTCTTTGTTTTCTATTGTTGCAGTGAATGGGGGCTACTCTCTAATGGCGATGTGCGGGCTTCTCCTTGAAGTGGTTTTTCTTGTTGTAGAGCATGGGCACATGAGCTTCAGTAGTTGCCTCATGGTACGTGGGATCTTCCTAGACCAGGGAATTGAACCTGTGTCCCCACTGGTAGGCAGATATTTTAACTACTGAACCACGAGGGAAATCCCCAAATGACTATGTTCTAAAGACAGTTGGAATCAGTCCTATCTGTGATGTTATACTTCCAACTCAATATGCAGAATTATTTGTTTCACTTTTGCTTTTATTTTTGGGCATTGCTCTTTTTAATCCTGTTTTGTAATTATGTAAAATACTTACATGGTTCCAAAATCAAATCCACTAAGCAAGTTATATTCTGGGAAGTACAATTTTTGTCTGTGTTTCTTCTACTCTTTTCCTTCTTTCCTATTATTGGTAAGCCTTTAAAATTTTTTGGTTAATCCCTAGATAAGCAAACATGTACATATATTCTTTTACTTACCTCACCCCTACCCATCTTCTTCAGTGCATGGTTGTGTACCATGTATGCTGTTTTTGCACTTTGATTTCTTTTTGAATTAACAGTATTCCTAATATAACACTTGATAGAGGTATGTGGTGAGAGTCCTCATTTCCTTTTGTATCTGCGCAATAATCTGTCATGTGCTTTAGTTTACTAAACCTGCTCTCTGTTGAAGGACTTGGGTAGTTTCCAGCCATTTTTGCTATTGTGAATAGTGGTGTACTTAAAAACTTATCATATCTTTGTTTAAAATGCATTTTTTGGGATAGATTCCTAGAAGTGGGACTGTTGACTCAAAGAATAAATACCTTATATAATTTTTTAACGTGTGTTAAGTCGCTTCAGTCGTATCTGACTCTTTGTGAGGCTATGGACTCCAGGTTCCTCTGTCCATGGGATCCTCCAGGCAGGAATACTGGAGTGGGTTGCCATGCCCTCCTCCAGAGGATCTTCCTGACCCAGGGATCCAACCCATGGGTTTCTTATGTCTCCTGCATTGGCAAGTGGGTTCTTTACCACTAGTGCCACCTGAGAAGTCTATTTTTTTTTTTTAAATAAACTGACTGTTTAGAGCAGTTTTCATTTCACAGAAAAATTAGTGAAATGTACAGAGGTTTGCCATCTACTTCCTGCCTATATAATTTTGCTAAATATTTCCAAGTCCCCTGAGAAAGATTGTGTTATTTTGCTTTTCTATCATCATCGTATGAGGGTACCTGTCTTTGTGAAGTTTCTTCAAAAGATACATTGTCAGAACTTGTTTTAAAAAAACAGTCTGAGGTAAGAAATGGTATCTCATCATACTTTTTATGAGAAAAATAAAAATTAAATCACTCATATTTTTAGCTTATTTCTCCTAATATTAGGGAGCAACTGTCGTGTGCTAGGTGTCTGATAGGTATCAGGGATGCTACAATCAATGTGTCACAATTTCTGCTTTAAAGTATTTACAACCTGCAAGGAAGCTTATCAGCACAATAACTAGGTGATCTGTTTTATGTGCACTTGAAGTATTACTTACAGGGCATTATAAAGAACCATGGAAGTGTAGCTAAAGGGGAAAATCATTTCATTTGAGTGGGCAGAGAAGGACGTAGGGGAAAGCTACAGAGAGGTGTGAGGGCAAGCAAATGTGGGCCTTGGAACGTGATTGGGGTTGGCAATACAAAAGAATAAAGAAACCATTCTAGGAAAATAACATTTTGGAAAAATTTGGAAAGAATGCTTTGACCTACATGGAAAATGAAACCATAGTCTGTAGGGAGAATGTATGTTCCTGGGGGGAGAGGACAGTGCTTTGTGTAAGTCAGTAGTTTGCATAGCACCTGGAGTATCATGCCAGGAAATTGGTGTCTACCCTGAAGGTTGAGTAAGGGGCGACAAAGACAAAGTGTCAGAGGATTTCAAGTTTTTGCCTTTTAAAGTAGGTGAATTTGGGTTTTAGGAAGACAGCCACGGGGATAGGATGGGTTATAAATGGGGGTAGGATGGATTTAGATTGAGGAGCCCGTTTCAGTGACTAGTCCAGGAGGAGGTGTATATGTGGCGAGGTGAGGTCAGATGCAAACAGAAATGTAGAGGATGTGGGTTTTGAGGGAAAAGGAAGGCACAGTGGTGATGCTGAGATTTTTAGCTTGGACAGTGGAATGCATCTTGGACACAGCTAAAATTGCTTTTTGTTTTGCTGATCTAAGAATTATCCCACTCGAAATGTATTCTACCAAGCATCAGATGACTAGGGACTAGCAAAATGTCCAAACAGAAGGGAAACAGAAAGCTTGAAGAAAGACATACACTAGAGAAATTGCTCCTGAAGGATTATGAATTGAACTCTAGCAAGTTTAAGATCTGTGTTTTCCATGAGCCTCAGGCTCTCTTCTTTTGTGCCATTTCTTATTAGATTGGGGCTACTTGGAAAAAAATAGTTGAAAGCTATTTTCAGAAAACATTTTTCATTAAATATTGGTAAATAAAGTTATGATCTTTGTACAACTGTAATGTTTGGTATTATTGAAATATTAAATCAGTGAAATAATTTTAAATGTCAATTTTTATATGTATAAGAACTGTTTCTATATAATTTTAAACTAAAAAAATCCATTTATATCATGAAATCTTTTGTTTAATACAAATAATGTTTGTTCCAAATTAAACTTTTAAGCTTGGTAAATGTTACAGGCACATAATTCAAAGTACTTTCTAATGGCCATCTGTGCAGGAAGAATAAGATCAATAAAATTGAACAACTGTTAGCCTGTGCTGGTTTCCTTATATTTTAGGCATGTTTTTATGTATTGAAAGTGTAAAGGCAAGGTACTGTATATTTTGTTCTGATTTTCGTTATACAGATGAAAACTTGTTACAGTTAAAATCTTGGTGAATATAATGCTTTTTTGAAATCCCATTCATAGCCCACTTATTTTAGATAATATTTAAATACTTTAGGGTTTCCCAAGTGGCTCAAAAGGTAAAGAATCTGCCTGCAATGCAGGAGACCTGGGTTTGATTCCTGGATTGGAAAGACCCCCTGGAGAAGGGAATGGCAATTCACTCCAGTATTCTTGCCTGGAAAATTCCAGTGACAGAGGGCTACAGTCCATGGGGTTGCAAAGAGTTGGACTTATCTGCTCACACACATGCCAAATACTTTAAATCATGTGGATACATTTTTGTCATGAAATTTGATTTATAATATGCTCTTATTTTAAAAGTAGAAATATATTCTTCTCAAAATCACTATTTCCATTTCTTTGAATTAGCATTTTTCATATTTTGGGGGAAAAATGTCTTGATACCCTAGCTTCTGAAAGGAAGACAAATCTGCCTTTTTCCAGGTTGTTTGTTTTACACTGGGAGCAAGTCTACTCTTTTAATGAATTTCATGTCATGGAAACATCTTCTGGGGGAACCTGTGCATGTGGGCTAAATCACTTCAGGTCTGTCCGATTCTTTGTGATCCCTTGGATTCCTGCCAGGCTCCTCTGTCCATGGGATACTAAGCAAGTATTACTATTAGCTTCTAAAATAACCCTCTTCATTATTATAGGGTAAACTGAAGAAAACTCATGTTAGAGGCTCGTATACAGACTTTTGTCTTCTTATTTGGTTAATATTCTGTCTTTATGTGAATCTCAACAAAATTAGTTAAATGGAAGCTCTGAAAATTCAAGATAATGCGTATCATGTTCAGTGTACTGTTAAACAATATTATGCCCTGGACGTAAACTGCTCATTTTATTTTTTCACCTTAACGAAAGCACCGGTCACTATTGCTATCACTGATGCTCTTTTGTCTGCACATACTGTTGCGACATAATGCGTTGTGCATTTGATACGGATATTACCATATTGCCATAAGGAGCTGCTATCATTTCAGACACCAACTGATTCCATGATAGTGTCATATTTCTTTAACATATGCTTATGTTTTTGTACAAATGACCCCAAGAAACATCTGCTAGTTTTGTGGTGGTATCTACTGTTTCTTTTTCAGAAGTTGACCTGTCAGTCACTTTCTAATGTGAAATCTACAGTATTTCATTAGAGTAGGCTCACTTTCTGGTGATGTACATTAAAAAACATTTGGACTCAGCTTTATGACATAATTCAGAAATGAATTAAACTGCCTGTGTACATTATTTTAAAAATCTCTTCTCATGATTGTGTCATTGGTACTTTAAAGATGTGCCCTTTTAGTGGGTCTTTTAGCATCCAAAATGTAAGGTCCCAAATTGCTCTCTAATGGTTCTGAAGTATGTCTTCTGATTTTACAAAAGTGTGTAGTAGTTGTGGTGTGTCATTGGTCAATTCATATCCTTTGCTAATTGATAATCTTCAGTGAATGTGTAAAGGCAGACAAAGGCAAAGGAAATAAAAGTTCAATATAGTTGTGAAATCTTTCCTCTAGGAGACTGGAAAAACTTCAGAGAACATATGCCATTGATTCTGTTACAGGTGGGACCCCTTCTTCTACTTGCCTTGGTATGACCTTGACTAAGAAATAATGGTCACAGATTCTCATTGTCTGGCATTTTCTTTCCTGCTTTCTTCTCTGTTTTCTCAGATGTCTTTCTCAAGACAAAGCAACTTCTTCAAAGAAAGCAATATGATCATGTATTTATGATAACTTGGAACACAACAAAATGAAAAGCAAAATTGTCTTTGAATAGCAATATTTGTCCATGTTTTCCAGTGGAAAATATAGAGATTTTCCCAACTCCATTGTATCAGAGGACAGGATTTATAAAATTTTGTATTACCTACATACTTGATCCCAACTCTAAACCTAATAAAATAAATATACATGAGGTTTAGTCTTTAATCTTGCTTATGTTAAGATAGTCGCACAAGCTTCTTATTTATTTTCTACTTGTCTGCTTTCTGTGCATCAGCTGTTGGACTCCTTTAGACTCTAAACATGTCATCATTTATATCTCCATGCTCATTCAGTAGCCCTTGCTGCTCTTCAGTTCTTTCTTTATCCCTTGGGTGACTTACATCATTGGATAACCTTCTGTCCCCTGTTTGTCATCTCTTGGCTGAAACTGAGCTGAGGCCCTTGCCAGGTACCTTTGGTGCTCGACCTGCTGGGATTCAGCTTTGGCCTTGAAGCTGTCTGTGTGCCTTCCATGCCAAAACTCAATTCTGTGAGGGGTGACAGGATGACTGCAAGCTTTAGTTTCAGTGATAAAACCTGAATGAGGTTGTATCGAGTGCCTAAACAGCATTCTGTTAGGTCTGAAATAGGAGAGCTAGGAGCCTCGATGTCCCTTGAGAAAGAAAGATTTCCCTCAGCCTTCTGGGCTCAGCACTGAACCATTTAAGTGGGATTGTGGGCTGGACCCAGCGAGGAGTGTAATTTCCTCGAATGGTGGTTTAGTTTTCTTCTGTGTGTGATGGGAGTAGGACCAACTAAGGGAAGTCCTCAGTGACTTTTCTTGCCTCTTGGAGGGCAGCCCATTTACTTTCAGTCATGGCTTCCAGCCCTTCTACCCCTCTACCCTATGCAGGGCACTGGAGGAGCCGTAGGGATGGGGGAAGATATTCATGAAAAGAGTTTTCAGGTGCTGGGTATGTCTGAAGTCCTGTTTAAAGGACAACGACTACTTAGCAGTTGTCATTTTACTACTTACCACTGCCTGTCCTTTTTGTTGTTAGCTTTTAGTACAGAAAATTTTGCCTATACTATCTTGGTGGAATGGAGCAGGAAACAAAATAAAATCTATTTTTATTAACTTTGTATGGTGCCTGGTATGATATCATGAACAGGTGGGCTCCTAATTGTTTACTTGATGCTCTTTTTAAGAAGTCAGTTATGTCATGGGAAATTGAAGAATAGCAAAATTAATTTGTTGAAGCCTTCTATGGGAAATCTTGCGTGCATGCATGTTCGCTAGAGAAACATGGGGCTTCTCCCATAAAGGACAGGCTTTGTTTTGTTTTTAATAAGACACACTCTTTATAATTAAAACAAAATCCCAGTGTTAAGGGATTACTGTTTTAAATAATTGGATTTCTTTCCTTTGTTTCCCTGATCCCTATATATGAGAATAAATCTAATGGTGTCTTCGGCTAATACATATTTCCAGATTAAATAGTTCTGTTAACTACTGAATTTTAATAATGCCTCAAAGTTTACAGATGATAATATAGAAAACAATATAACATCAGGAACTTATTTTAGATTTGGGAAAGGCAAAGATACAGAAATTAAGCACAACAGAAGCTGTGGAAACCTTTCAAATGATATATTGATATTCACTGTAATAAACAAAAATAAGCTGTTTGCATAATTTTCTATAACTCTGCCCTCAAAATACTAAATTTAGTATCATGTATTGTTCCCTGGTGGCTCAGATGGTAAACGAATCTGCCTGAAATATGCCAAGAAACCTGGGATTCGATCCCTGGGTTGGGAAGATCCCCTGGTGAAGGGAATGGCTGTCTACTCAAGTATTCTTGCCTGGAAAATTCCATGGACAGAGGAGCCTGGCCAGCTACAATCCCTGGGGTTGCAAAGAGTCCAACATGACTGAGTGACGAACATTTCACTTCATTTTTAATCTCAGACAAATGATTTCCTGAAATAGTATTTTAATGCCTGAAGATGTTTTAGCTTAAAAATGTGTCGAGTTAAAATAATATAGAAGAAAAGAAAAATCTAAATGTCTAGTTGTTACTTTTAGAAAAATTCCTTGGATAAGCTTTGCCCCCTTTCTTTCTCTTCCCTTTTTTGATTGCCACACTCCAGAGCTTTCTGCTGAGAGTGTGTTGAGTACAGGAGAGGACAAGCATTAGGGTGAGTGGTAAGAAGGGAGGGCATTTTGCCTGAGGCAAAATCTTTCTCCATATGGGACCTTCTTAATACCGCCCCCCCCCAACCCCCTTAGCCCCTTACATGAGAACTTGAGCTCCCAGGCCAGAGGCTGATTTGGGAGCAGCATTAGCAGGATACTGGGTGGTAGCAGGGAGGTGTGGAGGTAGATGAAGGGCCATTTTTCTGGCTGATCACTTCTGGGCTTTGGTGGACCTTTTCTTTTTTCTTTATTTTTAGCTGTTTCTCACAGCATGCAGAATTTCCCAGACCAGGGATTAAACCTGTGTCCCCTGTATTAGCAGCACAGAGTCTTAACCACTGGACTACCAGAGAAGTCCAGAACCTTTGCAAACTAACCTGATTCTCTACTTAATCCTGAGTCAGTCTTGACCCTTAACTTTTCAGGTATAGCCATAGTGTGTCCTCCTCAGTTTAGAAGCTCAAGGAAGCAGTGTTTCTAGTTCCAGTACAGAGTTTTCAAGAACCAGTGAGAACAAAAATATCAAGAACTTTTGAGAGATTTTCTGTTTGGTCCCACAGGAAGGCAGAAGGCAAAATGAAACATACTGTAAATGATACTTTCAAATCTTGCACAAGTTTCTCAGTTACCCCCATCTGTCATTTCTGGGTTGGGTTGCATCCCTTGGTTATCCGATTGGTGGTCTAGTTGCTAGGTTGTGTTGGACTCTTTGCGACCCCAAGGACTATAGCCTGCCAGGCTCTTCTGTCCATGGGATTCTCTAGGCAAGAATACTGGAGTGGGTTGCCATTTCCTTCTCCAGGGGATCTTCCCGACCCAGGGATTGAACCTGAGTCTCCTGCACTGTGGGCGGACTTTTTACAAACTGAGCCACCAGGGAAGCTATCCTGATTAATTCCCACCTAAAATAGTTTAGTGTTCCCCTAATATAACTCTTGCTTAAGTGTTTTCTCCCTTGGCATTCAGTATTCTTCAGTGTTCACGTTTGGAAATATTGGAACATAGAAGGAAAAAAGGAAAACAATTCATTTCTCTTGTCTGCTATATTTTGTTTGATGTTGTGGTGAGATACAAGGTCACACAGTGTAGAAAATTTGGAGACCCTAAAGAAGAAATTAAAACTTAAGCTAAAGAAGGATGATATATCAGTCTGTCAGGGCTGCCATAACACAACACCACAGATGAAGCAGTTTAAACAACAGAAATTTACTTTTTTCTTATGGTTCTGGAGGCTGCAAGTCCAAGACCAAGGTGTTGTCAGAGCTGATTTCTGGTGAGGCCTCTCTCCCTTAGCTTCTGGATTGCCACCTTCTCACTATGCCCTCACATGGTCTTTCCTTTGTGCACATATGGAGACAGAGATTGCTAATGTTTCTTTTCTTTTTTTAAAAAAATAATTAAAAATTTTTTATTTTTAATTGAAGGATGATTAATAATATAGTGTTGGTTTCTGCCATACATCAACATGGATCAGCTGTGGGTATACATAGGTCCCCTCCCTCTTGAGCCTCCTGTCTCCCATCTCATTCCACCCCTCTTTGTTGTCATGGAGCCCTGGTGTGAGTTCCCTGAGTCATACAGAAAATTTCCACTGGCTATCTATTTTACATATGTTAGTGTATATGTTTCCGTGCTACTCTTTCCATTCATCCCACCCTCTCCTTCCTACACTGTCCCCCACTGTGTCCATAAGTCTGTTCTCTATGTCTGCATCTCCATTGCTACCCTGCAAATAGCTTCGTCAGTACCATCTTTCTAAGTTCCATATATATGGATTAAAATACGGTATTTTTTCCTCTTGCTGACTTACTTCACTTTGTATAATAGGCTCTGTGTTCATCCACTTCATTAGCACTGACTCAAATGTGTTCCATTTTATGACTAATACTCCAGTATATATATATATATATGTATATATATATATATATATATATATGTACCACAACTTTTTTATCCATTCATCTGTTGATGGACATCTAGGTTGCTTCTTTGTCCTAGTTATTGTAAATAGTGCTGCAATGAACATTGTGGTACTTGTGTCTTTCTCAATTATGGTTTTCTTAGGGTATATGCCCAATATTGGGACTGTTGGGTCACATGGTAGTTTTATTCCTAGTTTTTAAGGAATCTCCATCCTGTCTTACATGGAAAATATGCAAGCAGCTTATGCAACTCAATAACAGAAAAACAACCCAATCAAAAAGTGGGCAAAAGACCTCAACAGACATTTCTCCAAAGAAGACATGCAGATGGCTAGTAAATACATGAAAAGAGGCTCAATATCAGTCATTGTTAGAGAAATGCAAATCAAAATTACAATGAGATATCACCTCACACCAGTCAGAATCAGTTTAGTTGCTCAGTCATGTCCAGCTCTTTGTGACCCCATGGACTGTGGCATGCCAGGCTTCCCTGTCCATCACCAACTCCCAGAGCTTGCTCAAACTCATGTCCATTGAGTTGGTGATACCATCCAACCATCTCATCCTCTGTTGTCCCCTTCTCCTCCTGTTTTCAGTCTTTCCTAGCATCAGGGTCTTTTCCAATGAGTCAGTTCTTTGCATCAGGTGGCCAAAGTATTGGAGCGGAAGCTTCAGCATCAGTCCTACCAATGAATATTCAGGACTGATCTCCTTTAGGATGGACTGGTTGGATCTCTGTGCAGTCCAAGGGACTCTCAAGAGTCTTCTCCAACACCACAGCTCAAAAGCATCAATTCTTCATCACGAGCTTTCTTTATGGTCCAGCTCTCACATGTTGGACATGTTTCTCACATGGTCCACCTCCACCATACATGACTACTGGAAAAATCAGAGTGGCCGTCATCAAGAAATCCCAAAACAGTTAATGCTGGAGAGGGTGTAGGGAAAAAGGAAACCTCTTGCACTGTCGGTGGGAATGTAAATCTTTCTTTTCTTTTAAGGACGCAAGTCCTATCCGACCAAAGACCACCCTTGCTTCTGTGCTCAATTGCTCAGTTGTTGCCAATGCTTTGTGACCCTGTGAACTGTAGCCTGCCAGGCTCCTCTCTCCATGGAATTTTCCAGGCAAGAATACTGGAATGAGTTGCCATTTCCTACTTCAGGGGATCTTCCTGACCCAGGAATTGAACCTGTGTCTCTTGTGTCTCCTGCATTGGCTGGCAGACTCTTTACCATTACTGTCATCTGGGAAGCCCTAGAGACCACCCTTATGATTCAATTTAAAGTTAATTACTCCTTAAAGGCCCAAATATAGTCACACTGGGGGGTTACAACTTCTGTATATGAATTTTGGAGAGACAGAATTCAATCCCAAACAAGTGGTTTTACTATATCCCTCCTTTGGCTAAATCTCCAATCCGGAAAGTGGATTTTACCTCCTCCTCCCAAATTCCTGTTAATGGCGAGGTGAGGTTTTTTGGTTTATTTCTTTTTGATTTTTAATATAATGATTGGCTACGTCAAATGATATATAACACTAAGAAATGAGAATTGTTAGAAGAATCAAGTGAGCTAAAATATATTAAAATGGTTTGGAATGCTTTTTTTTTTTTAATTTAAGTAGGTTTCCTCAGCTCTAAATCTCTGTGAACTTGGGGTATCTCATCAGTCTAAATGAAGCCCAAATGACAATCTTAGTTACATAATAACAAGCTCAGATCTCAAAGATTGTGGAACACATTTGGGTACACTGAGACTCATGAATTTGCTTGTGCTAAAGAAAACACGATGAACTTAGAACTTCAATTTTCTTGTCTATGACTATGAATGGTGAGATATAACTGTGTCTAATTCTGCCCCCCCCCCCATTTATTAGGGCTTATTTCAGGTTTCAGTACTGAAATCGGTGTTCACTTTGTATCTTTCTGGTAAACCTTGCCAATAAATATTTGCATATTTGGAAGTTCTCAGGACCATCAGATTGTTGGGCAACCTTAAAAGGTCACTCAGAGAAGTGATTTGGGTCGGTATCCCTCTGCTTTATTTAAGTCTGAACAATTCAGTTCTGTTATGATCAAAATCCTGACCTACATTTGAAAGTGCAGTGCTGTTGTATCTGTTATCTAAATCTGCTGTGCTATAAAACGGTGAAGCACAGAAAAGAGGTCACCATTATTAATTTCTTTGTTGTCCTGGAGTAAAGGGATTTGTTTTGGGTTTTCATTTGTTTTTGGTTAGATAGTCTGCTTCTGAGAGATAACTGAAGTAGAAACTTCACTAGGATTCCTATATGAATTTATAGGAAACAGAAATCTCAGGATTATTAAGTGATGATATTGAAAAATGATATAACTTTGGGGCTAACATTTCTCTAAATAAGGGCTGAAATGAGTTAATTCCATTTGGAAATATTTAAATTAAAATTAGCTTTTACTTTTGATAAATACTGCTTTAAAAAATTTCTACTGAGTCTTTAAGCTTTTAATATTTCAGCCATTCTCTTAAAGCAGACATAGAAGCGTGTTCGTACCTTGGTTTAGTAAGCCTCTGAACATGCAAAGCAACAGATGTTATACCCAGCATAATTATATGTATCCTGGAAACACATCTTTATAGAGTGGGATTGGTCCTTGGGAAAACAAAAATTTGGCAAACAAAGGGCATTAAACTGCTGATCTCAGCAGTAATTACCTGAGAGAGATTATAATAATCTTGTATAGGTAGCAACTGCATACATGTATTGGAAAAATAATATAATTCTAAAATACATTAAAAGGCAAATAAACTTGTATCAATTTTAGCTCATTTGTTCCCTTAAAGAGCAGAAATAGCCTTCTTTTTTTTTTTTTTTTTCAGTTAAACAACTTTTTGGAAAGTATTTCCAGGATTCCAAATCCTAATATACTAAGGCTTTTGAGAATGTATTCTTTTTTTAATATAATGTCCATTGAAAATAGAGCATCTTAAACAAATGAACCGATCCCTGATCTTCAAGTATCCTAGTGACTCTGAATAAATTGGGCACTATGAGAGCACAGTTACTCGAATGAATAGCCTACCAAAGCAACAGTCTCTGTGATTTTGATCTCTTCGCTAATAGATAAGACAAATAGATGAAAGAAATCAGAGCCCATTTCCTTTGTGTCACAGAGGATCTAGAATCATCTGGAGGTCAGTTTGAGAAGCACTGTATTAACTATTTGTTAAACACTTAGTTCCAAGGTTGTGGAGGTCCTTACAAAAATTTCTGAAGTTGATGGTGTCGGTTTTTGATACATGGAGTTTTTAAATAAGAGTTTGTCAATAGTCATAGTCCAAACAGCAAGTTATCACCAAGATCAAGATCATCGTTAGTCTTTGTCAAACCCATTGTTTGCCATTGATAGGATAGAATTGATGAAGAACTTGCATTGTGAGTGGAGCACATAAGCCCATTCAGGATGAATACAAATTGAACTTGATAGATTTCCAACATTATTTGGGAAGATATCTGTGCCTAGCTAGAATTAGAGTAGTAGTGACGTGTGAGTCAGCTGCTGGTAATTTTTTCCTGTTACTATTATTTCTTTTCTCTTACTTTTTTTCTTAATTTAAAAGGTTTTTAAGTTAAATAATGGAAACATCTTATTTTTCAATGGATAAAGCCACAAAAAACAGTATTTCATTTAGAGCCACTGTAGATGCATAATTAAGTAATTAAAAAATATTCTGTCTTGATTATGTGATGAAAGTCTAGGTAAGTCTTACTCTTATTTCTAATTTATCTTCCTAATATTGTCTTTATGCTCTCAGTTTCTGCTTTTCTCCTAACCTATTCCATAATTTCTTAGTAGATCCTTTGTAACAAGGGAGGTGTTTCCAAGTCTGCTTAGGGAAGGCAGGCAGGATGCCCACTGATTTTAGTAGCTACCTTTATAAATTCAAAACAAAGCCAGGGCATTTTTGTAGTCCGAGGGAAGAGGCCTACTATAATCATTCTTTCCTAGTACCATTCTGTGGTACATGCTACTTTCATGGTTTATCTGGTGCAGGTATTTTGTGTGGTGACTGCAAGATTTGCTGAATTTGCTCAGGTAATAATAATATAATAGTAAACACTTGTATGGCACATTGTATGTGCCAGGAATTGTTACCATAATTTTACATATTAACTCATTAACTCTTCACAACAATCCTCAGAGGTAGAGACTATTCTAATCTCCATTTTCTAGATGAGAAAACTGAAAAGAAAGAATTCAAGAAACTTCTCCAAGGTCACACAGATAGCAAGAGGCAGAGCCTGGATTCCAGCCACTTTGCTAAGAGGCCGTAGCTTTTGCTTACCTCTGCTGCTTGTCTTTGGGACCTTTTTCTTAATAGAACCTCAAGTGATGCTTTTAACTTGGGGTTTCAGAAAGACAGCAAAAAATCTGCTGAAGTGTGAACCCATTCTGTGAGATGAACTGTATCTTCTCAAAGCCTAATTATAAAGCATTTAGTAATACAGCTTTAGTAACAGGGTTGTTCTTTGCAAGTCCTGCTGGTCTATAGAACAGAGAAAAAGATGGTGAGCTCTAAAGTCCAGTCTTATGCCATTGACACCTGTCTTTGATAAGCCCTTCACCTCTCTGAGGATCTGCCTGGTCTTTGTAACAAGGATGCTGTCTCCTTTAACTATCACTGTAAGCTGAAGATAACTTAGAATTAGGTGAGATGGAGTATTTAGTTCCTAGCTTGGCAGGCGTGTCATCTCGCTTTCCATTCCCTGTGTTTCTGTACTGTCCTGCTTTCAATAAAAACTGGCTGCTTTCTTTCATGATGGGTGGCACGTTAATGGAATAAATGTATAGTAAAGTAATTTGGCAAATATGTAAAGAAAAGTTTCACTACTTAGTATTAGCTTCGTACTTGCTGATAGTTGGGAGGGAGCTGAGCTTCTGAATCCAATAGTTCCTATCTAGTTAGTCATTCTCAGATGCTTAATAGAAGTTAACGAAGCAAACAGTTGGAATAGAGAACTAATTTCAGGCAAATAAAAACTACAGCTTTAAAATGTTTTTTTTTTTTTTTCCTGACTATACGTGTAGAAATTCATCTGAGAAAGAAGAGTATTTAAAAGAAAATAAAAGCACATTTTTCAGAGGGAAATTTAGTTGTAATCTCACCTTTTAGTGCAGGACTGTTTTTAAAAGAGGCCTGTGGAACATGTGAATGAATCTGAATCTATGTTGAGAAGGTGCTCTGGGTAGAAACCAGAATGACAAAACAGATGGAGTGGTTGTTTCTTAAAGTCTCTGATGGGTCCCAATATCCTTTTGTAAAGGAATAATTTGGAAATAAGACTCTGGTGAAGTCCCACAAGATGACTAGCTACCTACTATGCTTCTGTTCCCCAGTATACTGAACATCGATGGGGAAAGTCCATATCCAGTCATCCTTAAATCTGCAACATTTAGGTCAGAAAACACCTGGCATATAGTAAGCACTTAGATTTAGGGACGAGATAGATTACTGGTGGGAGATACGTTTCTTGTCTCCACAATTTATAAACATGATCTCTAAATAATCTTTAGAATACTAGGGGAAAATGCCAGCTATAAGAATTGTTCCTTGAAAAAATCCAGTTATTCTCATATCATCATTCAATGTGGAAAGCTCAGGGCTTCCCAGTGGCTCAGGGGTAAAGAATTTATCTGCCAACGCAGGAGACACCAGAGATGCAGGTTTGATCTCTGGGTTGGGAAGATCCCCTGGAGTAGATCTTCCCACTCCAGTATTTTTGCTTGAAAAATCCCATGGACCAAGGAACCTGATAGGCTACAGTCTATAGGGTCATAAAGAGGCAGACACAATTGAGCACTCAGACTTGATGTGGAAACCTTGGGAAGATAAAATAGCTCCCAGCCAGGGAGGGTCCCTGTGTGCCTGGTCCTGGCTGGACATCCCTGATGTGAAGAGAGGAGACGGATGCTAGCTGTCTACTGAAATTCAGAGGGCAACCTCAATGGTAATATGATCAGGCAGCTCATCTCTGTCTCCTTTGTCCTTCTCAGATCTCTGTAATGATTTCACCTCTGAATCCTAAAGAATGCTTTCTGTGTTACCATGGTTGTACCAGAAAGTGTGAGCAAATATCTAGAGCTCCTTTCTGAAGTACTTTACAGACCATATTTACTTCACTAAGCCATTAGAAGTGTTGGTTCTCAGTAGAATTGGTAAGCCAGCAGTGTGTTTGAGAGAATGGGAGAATCCAGGCCCTTCAGAGGAGCCCTTGCTCTCCAGCCCGGTCCACTGGTCTCACTGAAGGCACGTGGTGCCTGGGGGTCACTGCCCCAGCCAGGCCTCAAGGGCTGCAGCTTCTCTCTCCTCCATGTACTTCTCAAATCTCTTTTTTTGTTCACGGTACCCTGCTTCTTTGGTTTTCTTGATTTTTGTCTTTACATCAATGTTCGTTTCTACTTCTGCAATTTGTCTTTCATTGTTTTTCCTTTTTTTTTCCCCTCATGCCTTACTGTTTCCCATTTTGAACAGAGACCCATCAAGAAAAATAAGAGGAGAGAGTTAAACAACAGTAAAATGAGCTGTTACAATATTAACTTACTGTACTGTTGAGAGTGATGGAAAGATGGGTTTTTGGATTCATACTGTCAGAATTTGAGCTTTGCCACTTCCTATGTAACTGTGGGGTAAGCTATTTCAGCTCTAAGCTTATCTCTCCTTGCCCCCCACTAGTCTATAAAGTGGGATACAGTGTAATAATAGTATTCAGCTTACAGTGTTGTGTGTTTTCAATGATATAATAAATCTGAACCTAAAGCCTGGAATGGGATTTTTAATTAATCTCATTATTAATATTAATCCTATTATTAATATTTAACAACTGTGGTAGCATTTTAGCATCGAAAGAAACTTTCAATTGTATTAAATATTTGTCAACTTCCTCTCTACAGGATAAGTTCCTACATGTTCACCTCTGTTTCTTTCACAACTAGACTTGTGTCCAGCAAATTAGTAATTGATACATATTGGTTGACTGACTGACTGACTGACTGAATAAGTGGACAAATCTGTTCCAGTGCCCTTATTTTAGGAATGAGCTATCAAGTTCAAAAGGTACTGCATTTTCCTCAAGATTGGTGACAAAACCAAAGCTAAAACAGAGGTCTCCTAACTCCCACACCAGTGTCCTTTCTGAGAAGACTATGTCACTTTCTCAGTATTTATTTTGTATGGTTATTTCTTAGGAAGCTGTGTAGTAGTATAAGAGAATATGCTTTGATAAATGCTTAGATAAAACTCCAACACTCTTTTTTTAAATATAAATTTATTTATTTTAATTGGAGGCTAATTACTTTACAATATTGTGTTGGTTTTGCCATACATTGACATGCATCCGCCACGGGTGCACATGTGTTCCCCATCCTGAATCCCCCTCCCACCTGCCTCCCCATCCCATCCCTCTGGCTCTGTCTCATGCATCAAACCTGGGCTGGCGAATCATTTCACATATGATAATATACATGTTTCAGTGCCATTCTCCCAAATCATCCCACCCTCACCCTCTCCCACAGAGTCCGAAAGACTGTTCTATACATCTGTGTCTCTTTTTCTGTCTTGCATACAGGGTTATCGTTACCATCTTTCTAAATTCCATATCAATGTGTTAGTATATTGTACTGGTGTTTTTCTTTCTGGCTTACTTCACTCTGTATAATAGGCTCCAGTTTCATCCACCTCATTAGAACTGATTCAGATGTGTTCTTTTTAATGACTGAGTAATATTCCATTGTGTGTATGTACCACAGCTTTCTTATCCATTCGTCTGCTGATGGACATCTAGGTTGCTTCCATGTCCTGACTATTGTAAACAATGCTGCGATGAACATTGGGGCACACGTGTCTCTTTCAATTCTGGTTTCCTCGGTGTGTATGCCCAGCAATGGGATTGCTGGGTCATATGGCAGTTCTATTTCCAGTTTTTTAAGGAATCTCCACACTGTTCTCCATAGTGGCTGTATTAGTTTGCATTCCCAACAACAGTGTAATAGGGTTCCCTTTCTCCACACCCTCTCCTGCATTTATTGTTTGTAGACTTTTGGATAGTAGCCATTCTGATGGGTGTGAAATGGTACCTCATTGTGGTTTTGATTTGCATTTCTCTAATAATGAGTGATGTTGAGCATCTTTTCATGTGTTTGTTAGCCATCTGTATATCTTCTTTGGAGAAATGTCTGTGTAGTTTTTTGGCCCATTTTTTTGATTGGGTCGTTTATTTTTTTGGAATTGAGCTGCAGGAGTTGCTTGTATATTTTTGAGCAACTGTTTGTCCGTTGCTTCGTTTGCTATTATTTTCTCCCATTCTGAAGGCTGTCTTTTCACCTTGCTTATAGTTTCCTTTGTTGTGCAAAAGCTTTTAATTTTAGTTAGGTCCCATTTGTTTATTTTTGCTTTTATTTCCGATATTTTGGGAGGTGGGTCATAGAGGATCCTGCTGTGATTTATGTCGGAGAGTGTTTTGCCTATGTTTTCCTCTAGGAGTTTTATAGTTTCTGGTCTTACATTTAGATCTTTAATCCATTTTGAGTTTTATTTTTGTGTATGGTGTTAGAAAGTGTTCTAGTTTCATTCTTTTACAAGTGGTTGACCAGTTTTCCCAGCACCACTTGTTAAAGGGATTGTCTTTTCTCCATTGTATATCCCTGCCTCCGTTGCCAAAACTCCAGCATTCTTATTAAGATCATTGGCACCTGCATATCTTCTATATCCTCATCTGTAAAGTGAGAAAAATTCTACTTTATAGCACCATTATAAAGATAAATTGCGATGATTCATGCAGAATGTTTAGGACTATTTTTTGGTGCTCCCCACCACTAACTTTATAGTTTAATTAGACTTATACATTCAGTCTTACCTTGTTTCGCACTCTTTCTTGAATCTTCTATGATCTTGAATCTTCTGTGATCAGGCTTTTCACTCTCATCACTCCACAGCTCACTTAGCCCTCATCTGACTTGACCTATGAACAGAGTTTGACAGCTAATCATGCAGTTCTCCTTGATACAACTTTATCTCCTACGAGGTCACTCTTTGGTTCCTCCTTCTAGCCCACTGGCCTGCTCCTTCTTAGACACTTCTCTTGACTGTTCTCATTTTTCCATCACTATCTTCTGACCTCATTGCCTTTTTTCATTCTCTCTCTGGTTCAGCCTCCTCTAATTTCTGGTTTCAGATATTATCTAAATCCCCTTGACCTTCAAATGTATGTCTCTAGCTTAAACCTCTCCTCAGAAATCCTGATTTATGAACCTAACTGCCTACTTAAGTTTCAACTTAGAGGTCTAATAGATTTCTCAAACTTATCTTGTTCTAAAATAACCTCCACATTCTTTCTTGCAGCCTCCAACTATGTACTTCCTATAGATCTTCACATCTTAGTACAGGAAGATTTTGTCCTTCTAATTGACCATGCCAAATGCTTTGGAATCTGCTAGATTCCACTCTCACTCTATGTTCTGTCTATTGGCACATCCTCTTGCCTCTTTCTTTGAAATGTATCTGAAACTGAACAGGATTGCTGCCACCATCTCAGTATGAGATGCTGTCTCTTCTCACCTGGAGTATTGTTTAAGCTTCCTTAAACAATCTCTCTTCCTTAAACAAGTCTATCTCTAACCATGTCCTTTGTCAGTCTGTTCTGTATGTATCAGGTATAATTTTACTTTTAAAGTATATGTCAGACCTCTTCTTTCTTCTGCTCAAAAACTTCCAACCACCTCACATCTTTTTCAAGCTAAAATTTAGAGTTCTTTCTTTAGCCTACATAAGCCTGCATGGTCTGCCTGCTTCCAACCTTTATATTCTTGTGTTTTACCCTCCCCATTTTCTTACTGACTCCAGCCACACCTTGCTGTTTCTGGAATACACCAAGTATGCTCTTGCCACTGGGCTCAGCGACTCTGGGAACAGGCTATATGAAAATTCAGCTATTAACCGATTTGAGAAAGCTAAGAAGTGGCATAAGTTTATGTGTATGTAACACTCACCACCAGCCTCAGGTAGCATTGAATATTCAAACATTGATATTTTTGAATGAAACATTAAGAATATCTATGCTAAGTGATATAAATAAAGATTTAAAATCTCATTGTCAGTTCAGGTCCAATTTTGGGACAAAATGAGGTCAGTTCAGGTTTTGTTGCCAAATGATTTCCAAAAATTAATCTTCAGAGCTTTGGGGATTTGAGAATTGCAGATGAGAGGTTTTGGATCAGTAACAATACATGGCTTACTCCCTTATTTTGTTTTCAATTTTTATTCAATGATCATTGGGTAGTCAGGGGAGATCTCTAATAGGCTTTTCTCTTTTAGAGCAAGTTTGGCATGTGGAACATGTCCAGTTAAAAATTATTGAAAGAAGAAATGAATCTCAAATCATTTTTCATGCAAATATGTATTATTTAGGAGACATTGTGACCAGTTTAAGAATAGCTGACCATTATCAAAAACAAAGCACTGTTTGATTAGTGATAGTTAAGCACATATTAGTATTTGAAATATCAGAAATACTTAATGACTGAGTCATCTGCTGACACAAAACCCATTATCTGCTTTAGTGCCTGGCAGCCTAATCAGGTGGACTCTGTTTCAGTGACCTGTTATTGACTTGTCATATAACTTTGTCGGGTTTTAGTATAACTTCATCCTCTTTTGATCATCACCCTATGTCTTAGAGCATTTTCATGCAGTTATCAAAGATAATATCAAAGATAGTGCCACTAATTAAATGTAAATAAAATAAAAAATTTTGATACTCATAGTATATTTAAAGTATCATGTATAAGATTAATTGAAAATAAAAGTCCAAAACTTCCATTAAAATCACTTGACACTCTCACACTCATTGATAACCCTTATATAAATGAAATGACTTCTCTCTAAAGAAAATGTGAGCAGCAAAGTGCTGTAATGGTGTTTGGCTCAGTTTTGATGGAGTATCCACAAAAGAAAGTTAGGTGTTAGTAGGAATTATTATAGTACCACTTTTCCTAGTGTTTCTCCACCAAGAAGATTTTATGTCCTTTCAGAAATTAATCATTCTTCTTTCAGGCTTTGAGACCATAATTGTATTTACATTGCTAATCTGTTTTGAAGGATACAGAATAAGTTGCTTAACATTTATAGTCAGTCAAATTTATAATTTGTATAACACTTGCAGAACATTTGGAAAATTGAATATAAGAAAATGGAAGTGTTATTAGAATCTTACTGTATTTTAAAAAGTTGGCTCCCAACCTCCAGACTGAAATCCTTCTTCAGTCATGAATTTTTATTGCTTTTCTCTCCTAGACTAGATAGAGCAGATGTGATTGTATTTTTTAATCTACATTACGGGGAGAGCTTCTTTGTTTGGGTTTTATGAGAAGGATTTCATTTTTTATGGTAGTCATACTTCGGTTGCTTAAGAAAATGCTATTTTAAATAGGAGGAGAGACTTATTTGCATCCTTAAACTTAGCAAACATGCCTTGAGTAGTCGGTGTTTTTGGAGGTCTTTATATCTGATCACCATGGCTGATATTCAACAGTGCTATTAAATGAAATAAACATAGATGCCTCTTCTGCCACAGAGGCACAGGTGGACATCTTGGTGGCAAGCCTCATGCAGTGTGACACATGGCACAGCCCAACATGGGGGCAGAGAGCATGCAGCTTGAAGCAAGAGTCATTTTATGTATACTTCGCTGTAGATTTGTGTTTTTCTGTGGAACAGGCATCATTCAAGATGTTTACAGAGTGTGGTATTTGTTTTTTATTAAATGTTTCTTATAATTTCTTAAAAATAGTCAAAACTCTATCAGCACAGCCTATTAACAAGCCAGAGTTCCTCCACCCTGCCCCTTGCTATCTATATAAATGATATTTTTGACTCTGTCCTTTATAATGTTGGCACCCTGTGCGTATTGGATGTAATCAGGGCTGAAAGGAAACTTGAATCCATCTGGAAGCAATAAACTTTTCTAAAAGACTGCACAGTGTTATTTAATCCTGTGACTTCTTACTGTGAGTGAAATTAAGGTTTGATGCAGTTGTGTCACATCGTATTGATATCAAATTTATCTTTCTAAAAAAATTACTGACAGTAGTGTTACAGTGCAGTGGAGAAGATGGCTTGCTTTAATCCTACAAGCTGTTTTGCTTCAATTACACATATATGGTGTCACTAAATATATACTTGATCAAAAATGTTAAGTTTTCTCTAAAAGTTTCAGATTATCAAGTAATACTTGTTTACCTTTACCTTTGACCTTGTTTCATAGTACTAATCGTGTCGTACATAATAATAATTATTATGGTGAAAGGCATGGAGAAGAAACTATTGTTTTAAATTTCTTTAATTGAGAGCATGACTGAATAAATACCATATATGTAGAGTGTATATATAGAACATTAAGTCAAACATTGAGCTTATTTTCATATCAGACTCTTTGAATCAATTTCAGGCTTTTTTAGAAAAAAAAAAAGTTCTAACTTCGACTCCAAAATAGGTTTTAAAATTTCATTTCAGATAGATAGTAGGAGATCATATTTTGTGTGCACAGGAGCCTAGATGGTATCAACTATCTAGCAAAATTTGTATGTGTGTTTATTAAAACGTAGCTTTGTTTTTTATTTTTACATGTTGCCTAAGTCCAACTGAAAATAAATGTAAAAGGATATTTGACTACATTATATTGGTAACTTCATTTTAATATTTCTTTTGTGAATCAGTTTCCACTGAATTTACTCATATAGAGTTTTTGAATGCCGAAAATAAAGCAGCAACCTAACAATGTTTGTCAAGTATATGCTTTTAATGGTGGAAATGAAATAAAGCCCCACCTCACCCATGTGCCTAGCATATTAAAAATAAACATGAACTTTGTCTTGCAAGTTAAGTTGGATTGTCAATAAAACTGATCAGCTACATTAAAATATTTCACTTTTCCTTTGTCTCCAGTAAGTCTAGGCCTGCAAGTATTTTTAGAATACCTGAAATGTGTATTTTTTGAGATGTAATTGACATGTAACATATATTAGATTTAGATGTTTAATATGATTCAATATTGGTTTATATTTTGATATGATCACCACAATGTCTAATTAACATCCATCACCAAACAAAGTTACAAAATTTTAATTTTTGTGATGAGAACTTTTAAGATCCACCTTTCAAATATGCAATAAATATTTAATAATATTAATATAATATTGATATTATAGTCACTATGCTGAGTGACTATATCACCATTGCCATGACTTATTTTAAAACTGGACATTTTTGCCTTTTGACCTTCCTCACCCATTCTGCCTCTGGTAACTATCAGTCCATTCTCTGGGAGCTTGTGTGTGTGTTTGTTTTTGTTTTCCTTAAGATTTTTAAAGATTCCACATACAAGTGAGACCATACAGTATTTGTCTTTGACATTTCACTCAGCATAATGCCCTCAAGATCCATCCAAGCTATCCCAAAGGCAAGGTTTCCTTTTTAATGGCTGAATAATATTTCCACTTTTCTGTATCCATTTATCCATCAATGGACACTTAGATTGTTTCCATATTTTGTCTATTATGAATATATTTGTATTTAAGTTTACTTTTGTCCATTCAATATAAGTAGCTTCTGGCAATTTCTTTTTTATTTTCTCCCTTTGCTTCTTTCACACACACAGTGGTTCCTTGACCACAGGTGTGCTCTTTCTATCATCCGGAAGATAGACTAATGATTAGTTCAAGTGTCCTAGAGACTGGTTAGGTGAATTTCTTCCAGTTCATTTTGGATGATCAGGATGGTGGTGTTATGTTCCTAGCTGTCTTGGCTCCTCAGATGAACTTCCCTTTCCTGGTACTAAGATCACTCTTTATCAAGTGAAAATTATTACTTTAGTCTCTCATGCAATGATTCGACTTCCTTCCAGCAATACAAATCTGCATGTGCTAATTTCAGATGGCCTGGATTTAGATGAGTTATTCTGAATACTTTTTTGGCTTCTTAGGATCAGATAATGACAGTCTTAAAGGTAAAACTGAATGGGAGTGGTATTAAAGTGAGCCTTTTAGTGTCTTCCGGTAGTCAGACCCTTCACCGTGACTACTATGAGATGCTGGGGCCTGGGACCTGCATAGGTAGGGCATTGAACGCTAGTAATGGTGGAGTGAAAGGCAAGGCATTATGACTGTCTTTGAGGTCCTCAGAAGAAAAGAGTACCAGTGGGTCAGCTTGGACTGTGAATTATACGCGCGTTTACCAGGCAGGAAACCATACACAGGCGTTGTCCTTAGATGCTGACAACAGAAGCCATTGCTGTGGCTTAGTCCTGTTTCCACAGGCCAGCAAGTTCCAGGCCAAGGAAGATGAAGAACTCCTTAACCTTGTTTTCTCTTAGAAACAGTTGTCCATGGCGATTGCTTTATTAATATTAGCATTTTAATACCCACACAGAAGTGCCTGGAATGTTAGTGTTCAATCCCGTTAATGAAATAAACTTTTGAATTTATTCTAAACTATTACAGTCTGATCTTTCTCTAATCCCTCCCCTGTTGCTGTTTTTTTTTTTTAAACCACCATTTAACTTACGTAGCAAAAAATATATGTCATTTAAATTCTCCAAAGGCTTTGAAGGACCTTTGTGCCTTCACCTCTGTGAAGTTAGGAACCTCTGATATGTGACTAGACTTCAGCTAAGTAGTACTGAGCAGCAGGAGTTCAGAGGGACTGGAAAATGAGGATGTTTCTTGGAGGAGGGGCCCTGTGAGCTCTGACAGATGGTTAATGTTTGAAAAGACTAGAGTCAAGAAGGCCTTCCATTTGTTGGGAAATGAAGGAGCAAAGGTTCAGAGGTTGAAATGCGTATACCATCATTAAGATATTATCTGATTGATGGTAAACACAGTCAGTAGCAAACTTATAGGACGCCTAGCCTTGTTTGAATCTTTGAGCTGGGGTTGGACTCAGAGATTAGAGATGAGGAGGGCAGTGAAGATATTGTTGAAATGAATTACTGAGAACTAGAAAAAGGAAGACTGATCACAATATTTCTGGGGTTCATGGGGAATCTGCACAAGGGTCATTTAGTAGCATATATATGAACTATAATCCTAAATGAATTGATATACATAACTGAACTGGTAATGCCAAAAAAGACTAGATTATAAGATTAAGATGAAGTAATTTTTTTATTATTTTTTAAAAATTTATTTAATTGGAGGCTAATTACTTTACACTATTGTAGTGGTTTTTGCCATACACTGACATGAATCAGCCATGGGTGTACATGTGTTCCCCATCCTGAACCTCCCTCCCCGCTCCCTCCCCATCCCACCCCTCAGGGTCATCCCAGTGCATCAGCCCTGAGCACCCTATCTTATGCATCGAACCTGGACTGGCGATCTGTTTCACATGTGATCATATACATGTTTCAAGGCCATTCTCTCAAATCATCCCACCCTCACCTTCTCCCATAGAGTCCAAAAAACTGTTCTATACATCTGTGTCTCTTTTGCTGTTTCACATATAGGGTCATTGTTACCATCTTTCTAAATTCCATATATATGCGTTAGTATACTGTATTGTTGTTTTTTGTTCTGACTTACTTCACTGTATAATAGACTCCAGTTTCATCTACCTCATTAGAACTGATTCAAATGTATTCTTTTTAATGGCTGAGTAATATTCCATTGTGTATATGTACCACAGCTTTCTTATCCATTCGTCTGCTGATGGACATCTAGGTTGCTTCCATGTCCTGGCTATTGTAAACAGTGCTGCGATGAACATTGGGGTACACGTATCTCTTTCAATTCTGGTTTCTTCGGTGTGTATGCCCAGCAGTGGGATTGCTGGGTCATATGGCAGGTCTATTTGCAGCTTTTTAAGGAACCTCCACACTGTTTTCCATAGTGGCTGTACTAGTTTGCATTCCCACCAACAGTGTAAGAGGGTTCCCTTTTCTCCACACCCTCTCCAGCATTTATTGCTTGTAGACTTTTGGATGGCAGCCATTCTGACTGGTGTAAAGTGGTACCTCATTGTGGTTTTGATTTGCATTTGTCTGATAATGAGTGATGTTGAGCATCTTTTCATGTGTTTGTTGGTGATAAGATTAATTAATTAAGCTCATATTTTCTGTTGGTCTCTGAGAATAGTATTTATATTGATGCAAAAGTAATTGTGGGTTCAGACCCTGAATCTTAACTGGGTTCAAATACATCTTTATTAATCAAAATAAGAACCACTACAATCAGCACATTTTTGCCAATGAGAAATAAATTTATTCCTGTAGCAAAAAAAAAAATCCATGCCTTGGGATTTGATGAACTCTTGGAAAGCATTTTCTGTGTTGTCCTGGTTGTGAAAGCATTTTTCCTGCAAAAAGTTGTCAAGATGCTTGAAGAAGTGGCAGTTGGTTGGCGAGAGGTCAGGTGAATATGGCAGATGAGGCAAAACTTGGTAGCCCAGTTCATTCAGTCTTGGAAGCGTTCAGGTTTTGAAGTGTTGCTTGTGTGGCGTGCAGTCAAGAGCTGTCATGGAGAAGAACCGGGCCCTCTCTGCTGCCCAGTGCTGGCTGCAGATGTTGCAGTTTTTGGTGCATCTCATCCGTTTGCTGAGTACTACATCTGAGTTCTCAGATGTAGTGGTTTAGCCGGGATTCAGAAAGCTGTGGTGGATGAATCTGGCTGTAGAGCACCAAACAGAGACCGTGACATTTTTCTGGTGCAGGTTTGGCTTTGGGAAGTGCTTGGGAACTTCTCTGTGCAACCACTGAGCTGCTCGTCACTGTTTGTTGTGTAAAATCCATTTTTTGGCACATGTCAGAATCTGATTGAGAAATGTTTCATTGCTGTTGTGTGGAATAAGAAAAGACGGCACTTCAAAATGGTGATATTTTTAATTTTCGGTCAGCTCACGAGGCACCCACTTACCAAGCTTTTTCACCTTTCCAGTTTGCTTCCAGTGCCAAACAACCATAGAATGGTCGAGATTGAGTCCTTGGGCACTACGCTCTTCATCTTCAAGGCTCTTGTCTCCTTTGCAAAACTTGAACCCCTGCTGCACCTTACATTCATTAGCAGTTCCTGGGCCAAGTGCGTTGTTGATTTTGCTAGTTGTTTCTGCTGTTTTATGACCCATTTTGAACTCAAATGAGAAAATCATGCAAATCTGCTTTTTGTCTAACATCAATTCATTAGCAAAAGACATAAATCGAGGAATGTACCTCAAAATGATGTATAACATAACCACATGTATTTAAGAATGTATTCCGATATCATATGGCAAAGTTCAACAGTGCAAAACCGCAATTACTTTTGCACTAACCTAAATACCATTCTTAGAGACTCGCCATTTAGGAATGTTTTCCCTTAGGAGTAGAAATATAAGTAGATGTGTAAAATGACAGGGGCAAATGTATAACTAGATAATACAGTCAGGTAATACACAATTCCAAGAGATGCACATGAGTGCTCTTACTGAAATGAAAATGGCAAAACCCAAACAATTGCATGATAAACTCAGGCTGTAGAATATAAAATTTTGAATTGCTCTTTTAGTTCACGAGGTTTCATATGTAGTAGGGACTTGTTGCATAGACAGTCTAAAAAAAATTAGTGATAAAATCTTAAACTGATAAAAAAGATGATGAAAGGTAAAAATGTGTAAATCATGACATTTTTAGGCTGCATTTTCCTAAGCTTAGTCCTGTCTTCACAATATTATAAATAGGTCGAGTTTCTTGAGCTTTTTTAGTCTTGTAACACCTTTACACTCTTAAATTCTTGAAAACCACAAAGAGCCTTTGTTTATATAAGTTAATAACCCCTGATATTTACCATGTTAGAAGTTAAACATTTAAAATATTCATTAAAAATAACAGTAATAAGTCCATTGCATTTTAACATAAATAATGTTTGGACTAAACTATTTTCCAAAACAATAAAAAAAGCACATCTTTTTTATAGAAGACACAGTGTTCCTTAATAGAAAGATTTGATAAAAGACAGCTAAGTTTTCAAGATTGCTTCTGCCTTCAGTTTGTTGTGAAATTATTTGTTTTTGTTAAAGTATATAAGGAAAATCCCATTTCACACTGATACTTGTTTAGAACAGGAAAAGTATTTTAATAATGTTTTCAGATAATTGTGGATATTCTTTGATACTACAGTAAAACTTGGTAAATGCTAATTTCTTAAATGTTAGTTACAAAGCAGAATCTGTAAACATATTAATTAACCGTCTGCAGTTTGCTATTTGAAAATTTATTGGTCTGTCTTGCACTTTGAATCTTTAATTATGCATAATTTGATAATATCTTGCATTGAGTATTTGGAAAAATTGGTCTACTGAGTTATATAGAGCTTTCAAATGTTGACACATTTTTAATTATATAACTCTTTAAATTATCAGATATATTAACATCACTGCCAATCTCAGCATAAGATTCTTTAAATATTGGGAAGCTGTCAAGCTCACTGTGGCAGATACAGGTTTTATAAAATTCTGATTTTTCCTTGGAAGTTAGAATTTTATCATTGACAGCATTCTCAGTTGTTTTGCTTGAGTGACTGGCTCACTTTGCTCAATGCCCAGAAAATATTTACCAAATACTCATACTTGCATATAATAGTTTGTTAGTCCATCTTTCAAGCAAAAATGGTTTTCCAAACAAAATCGAGCTAGTCACAGTATGAATGGTCTAAGTGCTTTTCCTGGGGAGAACTATCACTTTCATTTGTAGCTGAAATGCTTTTTTGTGCAATTCCCATTATCACACATAATATATATAAAGAAGAAATTACTAAAGGGTAATTTTTCAAAATTAAATTGTTATTACTTCATCAGGGACAGTTAAGTGATACATTTTTTTTAAACTGTGAGTTTGAAGTGGTGAGGAATGCAAGAATTATTAGTGAAATTTAGTGTCACTTCCTTGATTCATGGTGACAGCAGAAGTTTTAACCACTATTTCCCTTTTACCATCCATGCAAATGTCAGCACAATGAAAAAGGCAAACATTTTTAATACTATTATAAAAATCATTTTGATCCTCTATACTTTCTGAGAAAACATATTGAGAATATTAAAATGGTTGCCTTAATTTGCCAATTTTGCCATTATTTGCATAAAACAACATTATAAGTATGAACATTTATTAATGGTATAGATTTAGGGAAAAAATTGATTTCTAAGAGTTTGCTGTTTGGAACATGAGTTCCAAGAAAAGAGCTTAGAATAGAAATTTGTCAATGACTGAAAGTCAACCTAAATTTTCAATTATACTATTTTTAAATATACTGATTTTATGTAGTATTTGTGATTAAACATAGACTATGTAATTTAAAATTGTTATTGTCACTTTGTAGCATAGACATTCAGTGTTCTGAATAAAGAATTATATATTTATTGTCTATAATTCAAATAATCAAAACAAAGAATAATATTTAAATTATTTGACCAATCAGTTCATTTTGGACTTTATGCAAAAGTACCTTTGTATCTTTGGGTGCTTAAGTTCTTAAGAGAAGTCCCTAAGCTGTTTATACATGATAGAAAAACTAGAAGTAAGTGGGAAAAAAATTGCAGATAGAAATTGAGCATTAATTTTTTTATTTGATATGACAAAAATGTGACTTTTTGGTATTCGTTTACAAGATAATTCTGTTTCTTGTCATTCTTGATAAGTGTTTACATTCAGGAACTTAAGCTTTTATGCTAACAAATGTTAAGTCAGAATTCTTGACAATAGTAATGCACTGTGATGGTTTTTCAGTAAATTACTGGAGCAGCCCTATTTATTTAAACCCTGGTTTAACCTGATTATTAACAATTAAATTCTGTTTTCTTCTTACAATTAAAGTGTATTCAAATTTATTGGTCCCTTGCTTCACAGATTTATCTCAGTATGTGGTGTATTCAAACAGAATTTTGTATTTTTAATTAGGGGATTAGATAAGTAATTCTGAAGAGCCAAAAAAAAAATTGTTAGACATCACATTGCTTAACCATCTAATATACCATAAGTGTGTGTCTGCACTCTGTTGTGGGAACTGTCTATCAGGCAGGCTTGTTTTTCGGGCAGTATTTTAAAGAGTGGACATGTGCAGGAACTGTGAGCACAATTAGCGCCAAGCAGATAAATCCAGCTCTAATCCTGTTTACGGTCTGCATCAGACAGATGTGCCAAGATTGATTTAGACAAGCCCTGGGCTTACAGTAATATTTTTAAAAGTGCCATTCACTGTTCTATTTCTGTTAAACCTTTGCTAAATATTCTTAAGTGTTGTTGGTTTTGCTGTTCTTGTTAGCCGCCCTAACCTACTTTAAGCAGGTCCTGCTTTGCTCTCATGGTGACAGGGTAACCTGCCAGGAGAGGTTATCTTTATTCCCTGTAATTAAATTGACTTTTCCCCCCAAGAAAATACAACAATAGGAAGTGGATGCTGAATTAAATAAATAGCATGATATCCAATAGACATATACTTAAATCCCATGCTGGAACAGATGGTCCCCAGCATCTCTGTAAGTAATGTGAGAGGACAGTTAATGTTCTGAAACAACTAGCTATCACCAATATGATCCTAATGAACCAATAGATTTCAAATAATAAACCACATGCCACAAAGAAAAATTGCATATCATCTGTAAGGTTTTAATGCTCCTAAACTGAGAAAAATGTCTATAGATGATTTTCGTATTTTTCTAGTGTTATCAAATATCAATTTATGGATAAATTTGACTTTATATTCTTTACCAATAAAGGTATGTTTCAGCATTAAAGTAAATTAATGTTACATTTAAATTATATCCCCCCAAGTATGTTTTTAAAAAATTTCTAGCTCCTCTCTTATATACTTGTACATGGAAATGTGGCTTTTGCATGCAATTATGAAAGCATTTGCTTTTATTCATGGCAGAAACTGGTTATCCTGTTAACAAAGGTGGCTGTGTGGTGATGGAAGTGGCTATCTTACAAATGAACGATTAGGCAGAGATAAAAGACCTACATATTTTTCAGCATTTATAAATAAAATAGTTCATAAACCAAAAGCAGTATTTTTCTGATTCACATAGAGAATAAGAGTCTGAGTCATTCTTAAGCTTTTATTTATAAAGAGGTATAGATAAGTGGTTAATTTTTATAGACCCTGAATATGGTTCCTGTTTTTCTCTTTAATCATATTTCTCATAAATATTTGTATTTTCTAACTGTGTCTCAAAGAGTTAAGTGTTTTGGTGTGGGGGTAGAGGGGAAACAATGACTTTCTTAGATTTTCAGCTTATCCTCTCAGACATCTCTAGAACCTTCAGCTCACAGGGGGTTAGCCTGAGGGCTCGCCACCTAGAAACCTGAGGACCCTTTGGCCTTAGCTCTCTTTCAAGTCTTGGAAGCCAGGTCCTACTACCCCACGGAGCCAGCTGGTCCACTGCTTATATCTTAAGAACTTCGAAAACAAAGACACGAACAAGCATCATCTAATCTGATAATGGGTAAACAATGTTTAGACAGTTCCAAGCCATTAAATAAAACCATTTTAAATTCAAATTCACACAATTCTAATGAGTTTTTATTCCTAAAGACTATATTCAGAAGAAAACAATTTTCTATAAAACTAGTTATATACACGTCTTCGCCTATGTTAGGAAACAGTTTTGTTTAAAATCAGGTGTATCCTGTGATTAGAGAGAACTGGGCTGATTTACTCATGTTGTGTAAATGTTGATGTTGCAGAAATGAATAATAGACCAGAATTTCTATGTAGGAAATTGGCACCTGAGAGATTCCTATAGCTGCTGAGGAAATAGAGTGCTGAAGAACATTTGCTTATTGTTAGAAATTTGTAAAACAAACAAAAACTATTTTATTTACAAATCAATTATCTTTATTTTCATTTCAAATGGAAACAAAACGTTTGTTCTAAATCTGTAGTTCTTTTTTTAAAATATTAATTTATTTATTTTAATTGGAGGCTAAATACTTTATAATATTGTGTTGGTTTTGCCATACATTGACATGAATCTGCCACGGGTGTACATGTGTTCCCCATCCTGAACCCCCCTCCCATCTCCCTCCTCATCCCATCCCTCTGGGTCTGTCTCATGAATCAAAGCTGGACTGGTGATCTATTTCACATATGATAATATACATGTTTCAGTGCCATTCTCCCAAATCATCCCACCCTCGCCCTCTCCCACAAAGTCCAAAAGACTGTTCTATACATCTGTGTCTCTTTTGCTGTTTCACATACAGGGTTATCATTGCTATCTTTCTAAATTCCATGTATATGCATTAGTATACTGTATTGGTGTTTTTCTTTCTGGCTTACTTCACTCTGGATAATAGGCTCCAGTTTCATCCACCTCAGTAGAACTGATTCAAATGAGTTCTTTTTAATGCTGAGTAATATTCCATTGTGTATATGTACCACAGCTTTCTTATCCATTCATCTGCTGATGGGCATCTAGGTTGCTTCCATGTCCTGGCTATTGTAAACAATGCGGCGATGAACATTGGGGTACACGTGTCTCTATCAATTCTGGTTTCCTCGGTGTATATGCCCAGCAGTGGGATTGCTGGGTCATATGGCAGTTCTATTTCCAGTTTTTTAAGGAATCTCCACACTGTTCTCCATAGTGGCTGTACTAGTTTGCAAGCTAAATCTGTAGTTCTTCCTCTTAGTTTCCTCTTGTCACGCTGGCAAAGAGATCAGTCTTGTGAAAACCCCAAATCTGAATCTGTGGGCATATGTGGGAAGAGATTAGAAGTCCGAGCAGGGAAAGCAGGAAATACCATTCAGAAAGTTACAGGCCTTTTCAGAGTTTTCAATTCTGTCAGCTCCTGGTTGCTACAGTCTAACCTTCCATTTCCTTGAAGGTCCCATGAAGTTTCAAATGAAATACAGTAGAAGCATGAACAACATATGTTTGAACCACATTTGTCCCATATATGCAAATTTTTATCAGTAGTAAATGGTGCTTGTTTTCAGTCTTGGACGTGGAACCACAGATGGAGGGAACCATGAAAATGAAGGGATGGCTATAAATTATATATGGCTTTTTGATGACACTTGAGGATGTACCTTTAACCCCTGGGTTGTTTAGGAATCAAGTCTACCACATAGGTAAGACACATGAGTGGTTTTGCTGTTTGCCTAGGATCTTAGAGACAGACCAATGGCTGGTCTACTGTTTTAAGTTTGCTGCTGCTGCTGCTGCTGCTAAGTCACTTCAGTCATGTCCGACTGTGCAACCTCATAGATGGCAGCCCACCAGGCTCCGCTGTCCCTGGGATCCTCCAGGCAACAACACTGGAGTGGGCTGCCATTTCCTTCTCCAGTGCATGAAAGTGAAAAGTGAAAGTGAAGTCGCCCAGTCATGTCCGACTCTTCGCGACCCCATGGACTGCAGCCTAGCAGGCTCCTCCGTCCATGGGATTTTCCTGGCAAGAGTACTGGAGTGGGGTGCCATTGCCTTCTCTGGTTTTAAGTTTAACTAGAATAAAAAACAGATCCAGAAGGTCAGATGAGTGTGTGTTTACTTCAAGAAGGTCCTTACTTCTGTGCAGTGTTGATAAAGACCAGTCAAGGATTTAGATCTTGGATCCGGCTCCTACCAGGTGTATGACCATGGACAAGTTACTTAAATGCTGTGGCCTGATTTCCTCGTTTTTAGGAAAAAGCTTCTACCTTGGGTAGGGTAAGGATTAAATAAGATAATAGATGTAAAGTGCTGAGGGCAATGTCTGGCGTATAGCACATGCTAATTAAATGTTAGCTTCCCTTACACTTTAGAAAAGGGATTTTAAAAATTAAAATGAATAATATGATCAGGAATTATTTTAGGATGAGTAAGGAAACCATATTTTTCAGTTGATTACAGAAATATTTCCATTGTAGAAAAATTAGAAATTCATATACGCAAACTAATTCACAATCTCACTCTCCTTCCAAGTTTTCATATGCATTGTCATACATATGTGCATATGGAAATACATTCCACATACATTATGCATTCAATAAATATATACAAACAGTAATGGAAATGTGGTATACTGTTTTAGACACTTTTCTAGTCAGATTTCTACATTTTAATGGCTGAATAGCATTATAGTATATGAATATGCTTCATTTTCCAAAACCAATACTCTGTTAGATCACATTTAGGTTATTTCCAAGTTTCACTCAAATAATGCTTGGGTAAGCATTCTTTTAGCTAAATTGTGCATATTATCTATTCCCTTAGGGTAAATTCCTGAAAGTAAATTGCTTGATCAAAAATATGCATATTTTAAAGAATTTTCCCTTTTCTCATTTTAAAAACTGATAAAATATAATGCTGATTATAGAAAGGAAGGTTTATAAGTAAAAATTAATCTTGTACTCCTTTATATCCTTGTTTTCATTGATATACTATTTGTTATGTGTTTTCTGTGTGGATTTTTTCTCCTTTTAATGAAAGTGAAATCAGCCTCTCAGATTATTGTCATTGGCTTTTTATTCCACTTACTCATTCATACCTCTTAATGTGGATGTCTTTCCACATCAGAATACAAAGATCTAATTTTCTCATTGTGATTTGCAGAAGGTTATGATTAAGCAGTTCTCCTATTGAAAAACATGAATACTGTGTCAAATAGTTTTGCTATTATAAATACTGCTGCAATTAACATTTTGAAATCTTTTGATAAGTATTCCTAACTTGTTCTCCAGCAGTTACCATTTTTGCATTCCCACCAGCACTGGGACTGGTTCCCTTTGCCCACACCATCACTGAGCGTTGTTTTTGATCTTGTGCCAATGTAAAAGGCAAAAAATGGTATCTTGTTGTTTTAATTTGCATTTCTTTGATTACTAATTAGATTGAACTTTCTCATATGTTCATTGATCAATTTGCATTTCTTCTTTTGTGAAATGCCTGCCTGGGTCTTTAATGTACTCTTCCACTAAAGTATTTCTTTTCTTGATTAAATAGATTATTTAACTGTCATATGTTGCAAATATTTCTTCCCAGTTGGGTTTTGTCTATGACTTCTATTTATGGGTCTTTAGGACTTTATTGGCATTAAGTAACCTTTATGTTTTGTATCTCAGTCCCTGTATGTCTGCCTTTATTGCTGTACTATGACTTTACTAATTTATGGTTATATAAAGTTCTTGGTAATCTAGGAATATTGGTGTATATTATGAAACAGAGATCTAGTTTTTCTTTTCTTTTTTAAAGATGAACTAGTTCTAAGTCATGTTTTACTAAATATTCCTCACTGATTTTGGATATTATCATTATCACATTTGTGACTTTTAAAATATAAGCAAATGTTTCTTTGGCCCATTCATTTATCTATTTATAGATGTTTTAATTATTATAACTTTACAAGATATTATCTGGCTGGGTATGTACTTCTCCTCATTACTATTAAAACATTTTTCTTCATTATTTATTCCAAGAAAATTTATAAATCATTTGATAAGGTTCCTTACTCCTTACATCAAAGAAAATACCATTTAGATTTTGATTGGAATTGCATTATAGGTAGTAATTAATAATGAGAACACTAGTATAAAAATAATATAATCTTGGAACTTGATATGCCTTCATTTGTCTCTTGATTTATTTCGTATGGCCTTTTCTACCCAAACAAGTCCAGGATCATTTTGATAAGTTTGTTCCTGGATAATAATTTATGTAGTCTCTTTATCCCCAATATTCTTTCTTTCTAGGTATTGATATATTTGTAACCAGCTTCCTTATTGGCTATTATTATTAGTTCTAATGCTTTCAAATTGATTTGTGAATATATTGTGATACTATCTATAAACTAAAAGTTATAGTTTCATCTCTCCCTCTACCCCTTCTACCATCAGTTGTATTTATTTAATAGTGACCAGAAAGTTGAGAATAGTAAGAGTTCTAATAGGTATTCTTGTCCTGTTTCCATAAATTCTACTAGTTTTTACTACTAAGTTGGATCTTGGTTGTTGTTTTAGTATCCTTAAATTTTCAATTACAAGAGATTTTAAATAGGAATAGTCATTGAATTGTTTACTGCCAAAGTGAGGTACACATGGCAAGGGATTCAGACTATAATATAGGACTTTGAGTGAAAATATATATATTTCATCCTTTTCATTTTTTCCCCTCACTGATCCTTCCCTCCCTTCCTACCTGCCCCCTTTGGAGGTCTTATTTGTTGTATGTTTGATTACATAAAAATTAAATTAATGTGAGACATAGGCTTATAACGAATACTATAAGACTGTGCTCAGTTGCTCAGTTGTATCTGACTCTTTGCTAACCCACGGACTATAGCCCATTGGGCTCCTCTGTCCATGGGATTTCCCAGGCGAGAATAATGGAGTGGGTTGCTATTCCCTTCTCCAGGGGATCTTTCAAACCCAGGGATTGAACCCTTGTCTCCTGCATAGTAGGTAGATTCTTTACCATCTGAGCCACCAGGGAAGCAAGTTTAGGCAATATACATATCAAAATTGGCAGACCATCTTACCTGCCTCCTGAGAAACCTGTATGCAGGTCAATAAGCAACAGTTAGAATCAAACATGGAAAAACAGACAGGTTCCAAATTGGGAAAGGAGTATATCAAGGCTGTATATTGTCAGCCAGCATATTTAACTTATATCAGAGTACATCATGCAAAATGCCAGGCTGGATGAAGCATAGGCTGGAATCAAGATTGCTGGGAGAAATATCAGTAACCTCAGATATGCAGATGATGCCACCCTTATGGCACAAAGTGCAGAGGAACGAAAGAGCCTTTTGATGAAGATGAAAGAGGAGAGTGAAAAAGCTGGCTTAAAACTCAACTCACAAAACAAAGATCATTGCATCTGGTCCCATCACTTTATGGCAAATAGATAGGGAGACAGTGGAAACAGGGACAAACCTTTTTGGGCTCCAGAATCACTGCAGATGGTGACTGTAGGCATGAAATTAAAAGATACTTGCTCCTTGGAAGAAAAGCTATGACCAACCTAGACAGCATATTAAAAAACAGAGATATTACTTTGCCAACAAAGGTCCATCTAATCAAAGCTATGATTTTTCCATTAGTCATGTATGGATGTAAGAATTGGACTATAAAGAAAGCTGAACGCCAAAGAATTGATGCTTTTGAACTGTGGTGCTGGAGAAGACTCCTGAGAGCCATTTGGGCTGTAAGGAGATCGAACCAGTCAGTCCTAGAAGAAATCAGTCCTGAATATTCATTGGAAGGACTGATGCGGAAGCTCCAATACTTTGGCCACCTGATGTGAAGAACTGACTTACTGGAAAAGACCCTGATGCTGGGAAAGATTGAAGGCAGGAGGAGAGGAGGATGACAGAGAATGAGATGGATGGCATCATAGACTTGATGGATAGGAGTTTGAGCAAGCTCTGGGAATTGGTGATGGACAGGGAAGCCTGGTATGCTGCAGTCCATGGGGTTGCAGAGTCGGACACAACTGAGTGACTGAACTGAAGCAAAAGATGTAATTTTATATTTTGCCTGTAGGAGGAATGTTAGGCAGCTAATAATTATCCATCCTCACAAATACATAAATAAATTCTAAATTTGCATTTATGTATTATTCTAATTTTATGTTAAACTAAATGTAGTGTTCAAGAACATCTAAATTTTAGGGGGAAAAGCTTCTAAACATAGTATTTTTCTCTCCAGTACAATTATTAAGAAGAAAAGCACATTCCTATCATTTCCTCTGCCTTAGTTCAAGCCTCATAGACTGGTTTCCATTCCTCCAATGTCTCACTCATGTTTTCTAATCTTTATCCTGATGACATAATCATCTTTGCTAAACTAAATTACAGGATTATGGTAAAAAGTGTACACCACCTTGGGATCAATGCACAATGAGCAAACTCATGAGTGTAGCATGAGGATTTATCATGGACTCATGATAAATCTGGACTCAGACTTCCTCTTGTCAGTTCAGGTGTCCTCAGCCTTTATGAGAAGAGGGTCCCGCTGCATCCCCTGGGAAGGGTCTTGATTAAGAGAGTAAGTGTTCCAGGTGAAGCATAACATTAGGACAGAGAATAACGAAAAATTTTAATACTTGTTCAGGATTAAAACATGTTGAATCTCTCATATATGCACACCTCTTCCTATCCCCCCAGGTTTGAATGAAGAACCAAATTCAAATTCACTGGCAACCGTTGTACAGTGATGGAAAGGACTATATTTAAGATGAAGCCAAGTTTCATGAAAGAAATACCAAAATACAGTGGGCACAGCGCACACTGACTCATGCGCTTGCTTGTGCTGCTAACTTGCCTGTCTCCTCTCACTCTTCTGCTGGACACAGAAATCCATTATTTGCCTTCTCTAACTCTGGAAAACTGTCCAGTTCAAATTCTTTTCCTGGGTTTTCCAATAAAAATTAATATGACCCTCTGAGACACCAGAAATCTTTTATGTATATCCCAATTATATGTGCTTTAAATATCTATTTTAATCCCTAATAAATTAATGGCCACTTAAGAGCAGGTAGTAGAATTTCTCTCTCATGCATTCTACATAGTGTTTAACACCAAGCATTCAACAGAAGTTTCTTGAACTGAATGATATATAGTAATATCCATGTTAAACTGTTTTTGGATGCTAAATCAATGAAACAGAATAATTCAGTGTTATTGTGTTCACCAGTAAATTTATCCCACTTTTCATTGACTCATCCTAACGTGAATTTCAAACTTTTCCTTCTGCTAATCCTTGAAAATCTTCAGGGAAAGAAACACAAGGTCTGAATCATTTTTTTTCTTCTAAATCACCTTCAAGGAAGCCCAAAGCCACAAAGATCAAAGATTAATTCCTTCACTATAACTTTGTTTTGATTCAGAACCTTCATTGCAGTAGATGCTTTTCGGGTGGATGACCTTCCCACAAAGCTTATTGTTCTTCTTTAATTTCCTTCTTTCCCATCCATGAAGCCATGAGATGTAGGTTTGTAAACAACAACCTAGTAAGATTCAGGTGGATCTTGCTTTTTAGATTGGCAGGAATTCATTATGTTTTCTACTCACGGTAGTCTTACCATTTCCTTTTTGCACATGCATCTCTTTACCAAGAATGTACATTTTCTTTCCCTTTCATGTTGCCTTCAACAGCCTGTCTTAAACTCACTTCTGTTAGCGAATCCTTTTCTTTCCATTACTTTACTCTGTCCCTGTAGGTAACAGGAAGCCTCTTGCATGATACTAATTTATTATTCCTGAAATGTTGCTTTGTTTTTGTTCCTGGAATTCTTCATACATTGAATATTCTCAGATTCTGAATGTCCTGGGCCTTGTGTGACAGGTACTGTCTTCCATTTTTTTCTGTCTATGGGATAATGGACCTAATTTTTCTTTTTTCCCCTCCTCATCTCATATAGGACTTGACATAAAGCATAATCAATAAAATTACAGATGATAAATATTTTCTGACTTTTCACTATTATTCATACATACAAGAATATGAACACAATGGTTTTGACTGGGAATTTTAACTTCTTTTCAGGTGATTCCAAGTATGATTTTCCACATAAAGAAGAATTTATTGAACTCAAGGACATATTCTCTGTCAAACTGAAACGGCGTTATTCAATTAAACAACAAAGAAGTGGTACTTTATTAGGAATCACTCTCTTCATATGTTTGAAAAAGGAACAAAATAAATTAAAGGATTCTACACTTGATCTTATTAATTTAAGTGAAGACCACTGTGACATATGGTTTAGGCAGTTCAAGAAAATTTTGGCAGGTAAGTACTCCTTATGGAAATTTTTAAAGAGTCTAGTTTCCTTGATGTAGGTTATTAATCTGAACATGGTATTTTATTTATCAATATAGTAACCCTTAATTATATTGAGGTTGTTTGCTTCTATTTATAGTCTGTTAAATGTTCTTAGCATGAAAGGTGTTAAATTTGGTCACATGCTTTTTCTACATTAATTGAAATAATCCTATAACTTTTTCCTTTCATTGTGTTAATGTGGTGTTCTGCATTGATTTTTAATAGGTTGAACCATCCTTGCATTCCAGCAATAAATCCCAAATAGTCATGGTATATAATTCTCTTAATATTTTACTGAATTTGGCTTGCTAGTATTTTGTGAGGATTGTAGCATTTCTATTCATTAGAGATATTTGTGTGTAGTTTTCATTTTTCTACTTTTAGTATCTTTTTCTGACTTTGATATCAAGGTAGTACTGACCTTGTAGAATGACTTAGGAAGTAACCGTTGAATGACTGCTTCCATGAAGAAGCTTTGATAATCTGAAATAAAACAGTTCTTAAATAATATTGTTATCTTTGGAGCTGCTTTTAAAAGAATATTTATTTTTCTATTAGTGTTTCTTTTGAGCTTATATTAGAATTTATTTTTCTTGCACCTACACATTGATAGCAAGTGAATATATATACTGGATGACTTGAGAGTAACAGTTTTTGTTAATTGAAATATAATTGATTTACAAATAAATACACACATTTACATATGTGTGTGTGTGTGTGTGTGTGTGTGTGTGTACACACCTAGGTGGCGCTCGTAATAAAGAATCTTCCTGCCAATGCAGGAAACTTAAGAGACTCATATTTGATCCCTGGGTTAGGAAGATCCCCTGGGATAGGGCATGGCAACCCACTCCAATATTCTTGCCTGGAGAATCTCATGGACAGAGGAGCCTGGTGTGCTATAGTCCATAGCATCGCAAAGAATTGGACATGACTGAAGTTAGGATGCACGTGTACATACACACCTACCCACTCAACCAATGTCTTCTTTATTCCTTCATCTTTTGATGGACCCTGAGGTTGCTTCTGTGTCTTGGTTATTGTATAGAGTGCTACTATGAACAGTGGGGTGCATGTACCTTTTTCAATTAGATCATTTAGATTTTCTGGATGTATGCTCAGAATTGGGATTGCTGAATTAGACAGTAACTCTATTTTTAGTTTTTTTAATGAACTTCTGTAGTGTTCTTCAGAATGGTTGTACCAATTTACATTCCCACCAACAGTGTAGGAGGGTTCTTGTTTCAACACACCCTCTCCAGCACATATTTGTAAAGTTTTTGATGATGGCTATTCAGACCTGTGTGAGGTGATACCTCATTGTAGTTTTGATTTGTATTTCTCAAATAATTAATGAAATTGAGCATCTTTTCATCTGCCTGTTGGCTATCTGTATGTCTTCTTTGGAGAAATGTCTGTTCTCTTGCCTATTTTTTGAAAGCATTGTTTTTTGAAATTGAGTTGCATGGACTGTTTGTGCATCTTTTGCAATTCTCTCCCAGTCTGTAGTTTGTCTTTTTGTTTTGTTTATGGTTTCCTTTGGTGTGCAAAATCTCATAGGCCCCATTGTTTATTTTTGCTTTTATTTATTTTGCCTTGAGAGACTGACTTTAGAAAACATCAGTGTGATTTATGTCACAGAATGTTTTGCTTATGTGCTATTCTAGGAGTTTTATGGTGTTGTGTCTTATATTTAAGTCTTTAAGCCATTTTGAATTAAATTTTTGTATATGGCATAAGGAAGTGTTCTAACTTGATTGATTTATATGCAGCCATCTAATAACAGTTTTTTGAAGATAATTTAAATCATCTATATTTCAGGGTAGCTTTTCCTAAAGGTAATATCCAGAGAGAAGAGAATATTTTCTAGAATATTATGTCCTTATGAATTCAGTGTATCTTAAATTTTTGAGTGATATTTATGCTTTACATATTAAATAAAGTATACATGAATACACATATGAAGTTGGACTATAAAGAAAGCTGAGTGCCAAATAATTGATGCTTTTGAACTGTGGTGTTGGAGAAGACTCTTAAGAGTTCCTTGAACTACAAAGAGATCCGACCAGTCCATCCTAAAGGAGATCAGTCCTGAATATTCATTGGAAGGACTGGTGCTGAAGCTGAAACTCTGATACTTTGGCCACTGGAAGCGAAGAGCTGACTCATTGGAAAAAGACCCTCACGCTGGGAAAGACTGAGGCAGGAGGAGAAGGAGATGACAGAGGATGAGATGGTTGGATGGCATCACTGACTCAATGAACATGAGTTTGAGTAAACTCCAGGAGTTGGTGATGGACAGTGAGGCCTGGCATGCTGTAGTCCATGGAGTCTCAAAGAGTTGGACATGACTAACTGAACTGAATATATAAAGCACATTAGATTTCTAAAGGCATTTAGTTAGCATATAATCAAACTGAGTTTTAGGATTTTTTTTCTCACAGATTTATAAATCTTGCTTTCTTTTTTTTTTTTTTTTGGCCATTTTTTCCTGTTTCCCAGGTTGACTTAGGGTAGAGGCAGCTGTTGTAGTTGATGCACAGCTTGGGGTAGAGATGATTCAAGACAGATCTGGGTGTCAGAAAAAGAGCAGGCACACGGTGATGTTAAGTTTTCAGGCCAGAAATCATTGATCGAGAAGACTGAGGACCCAAGATGGTCAGGGGCAGCCAGCTGATACGGTTGTACGTATAGAAGATGGGTTGAAGTGGCCTATTAAAACTACGAGACCTGTTACTAAATGGTCCCTACAAGTGTAAGGAAACCTGATTAAGAAGACAGGAAACTACAGAAGCCAAAGTTTGGTCTATCTCTCTAGAAACATAAACACAAACATATGTGTGTGTGTGTGTGTGTGTGTGTGTGTGTATATATATATATATATATATATTTATATAGAGAGAGACTGAGGGAGAAGATATATATATATATATATGTATGTATGTATGATTATGTATATACATGCATTTAACTAAAAGCATTCCACTTTATCAGTGGGTCTTTTACAGCATTCTTATTTTAAATTCATTTGAGAAGAGATAAAAAGAAGTTAAAATGAACATGAAAAGTTAATTGAATTAAATTTCCCTTACATGGGCAGGTGTTCGTGGGACTTGCGTGGTCTATGAAACATGCAAGGAATGGGTCATTTGTTCAGGAGAGTCAAAGCTCTTCCTTGCACTAAAGGTCTTGAAGAAATCTTCTCCTTTTGGGCTTGTGAAGGGTTGGCTGAGTGATGTGAGAGACAACTTCTGCACTATATCTCATCCATAAAAACCAGCAGCAAGCAAGCAGGGGGCATCCCAACAAAGCTCAATTTAGCAAAAGCAATTTTATTCAAGAAGAGGAACTTGTCCAAACACACACACCCCACAAAAATACTATCCAAATATTTGTTCAGCTTAATGAGTAATGTTTTGGTTTGATCCAGGATTAAAATCTAAGCTAATTAGAGAGATGAATAAACCACATATTTCTTAGGCTATCATCCTTTGAAAATGTTACTTTTTGTATCATTGACTTTGATAACAGTTGGAGGAAGTGAAATACATGAGATCATATTCTTTGGCATGGTCCTGGAGGACAGAGCAATTTTGCTGATGAAAAACAAATAGATTGACCTTTTTTTAAAATTTTTTTATAAATTTATTTATTTATTTCCTTTACATTATCATGTTGGTTTCGCCATACATTGACATGAATCCACCATGGGTATACACGCATTCCCCTTCCAGAACCCCCCTCTCACCTCCTTCCCAATTCCATCTCTCTAAATCAACCAGTGCAAACAAAATAGAGTTGAAATCACCCAGTGAAAATGACAGAACTGAATCAAGGTGGTCTGAATGAATGCCTGTCAACATTCCTGTCCCTGAGTAGTCTCAGTAGGTCCTTTAGGAGAAGTCAGCTACTCTCTCCAAGCCTCAGGAAGACAGTCCTGGGTCAGCATCGTTATGCAACAGATGCACTCTTAAGGCTGCAAAGCTCTCTACCAAATGCTGCATGATACTGATACTTCCTTTTTAAGGTTGCAGTCTTAGAACGTTTTTCTTGATGTTTTCTTCACTTTCAAAGCCATGTAATCCAGGTGTTCATTGAAGTGCCTGTTGCCTGAGAGTCAAATATTTACAATTGGATCAGGACTCTTTCTGTAAGGGGAGGTGGCCTGTGTCTTTCCTGGTCCCTGTGATCTACTACATTTACTGTGTCAGGTCTGGCAGATAGTAATTGTTGGTTTCCAAAAAAATTTTAAAAAGAAGAAAAGTTGCCAATCAAGGAATTTGTGTTTGAAACAGACCTAACTTAAGTTTGAACTTTGCATCAAAAAAATATAAATGACTTACACTAGAATTTTAGATATCACTATTTTAAGTCCAAAGATTTTGTTTTAACTAGTTCTATGCAAAACAGTAATTTTTAAAAAATGAATATTTTGTTTTATTTATTTTGAAGGTTGTTTTTAATCACCAAATAGTTTTTCCTGGCAGTCTTTTACTGCCTTCCCCAACTTATTCTTCTATTGAGATAAGCACGAAGAAGGTATTAAAACCTAAACTGATTGACTTTTTAGTCTAATAATTATACTTTTTAGGATATATGTATATCAAATGTTATTTCTAAGTGCATATTTATATTTTGAACTGGAGCAATGGATAGGATGTAATGAATTTTTGAAGAAAGAACAAATTGGCAGCACTAAAAAGAGGACAAAACAAACTCTCAATTGAAGTTTTAAGATTTTGACAAAGAGTGACTAGGTGAAAAAGGATTTCTAAATATAAAAAATGCCTTCAAACTGTTTCTATTTTTATTTGAAAAAGTTAAGATCTTTTACATTTCAATTATTTACACAATTGAGTACAGTATCTTTTTTTATTAATATAGAGAAGTCACCATAACTTTATTGACTAATAGTAAATATAAGTTAATTCATCCAATGCACATTTGGGATCAGGCACTGTGTTCAGTAATGGAAATACAAAAAAGAATGAGATGTAATCTTATATAGAACACTCTTGCCCTAGGAGACAAACAAGAAAACTTGTAATAAATGTGTTAAGGACCACAATGAAGATATGAAAAAATTAATAGGGATCATAACCATTCATCATTGATTCAGAAGTTTAAATCTTAAAAAAAAATTAAGGCTGAAATGCAGTCACCAATAAGTCTAGTATGTAGGCATTGTGGTGAAAGTCCTTTAAGACAGTCTTTTCTGCTTTATTTATAGCTGTGATGTGAAGGTAAACAGGCACATCTAGTATAGCATGTGTGTACACTAGATACATTAATTTTTATCCAAGTAGGGTGTGATCCGGTCTCTGCATATTTGAGTTTCCTCGAAATGATGAATTGCAAGCTTCTCTAAACCGTGAACCAACCTTTTCTCTAGCTACTATAATCTATACTTTAAAGTGTATTCACAGGCTTTCTGATAGGTTATCATCCTATACGGGAAGGCGAAATGAAGTGCCCCTCAGGAGATATTTAGGACTACTTGAAACTGAAAGATTTTCAGCAGTTGCATTGATTGATCTTCAGTGGAGGACTTAGAATGGTGTGAAAATGAAGAAAAATATTTTTTAAAAAATCTAAAGCTTTATTATGCTCAAGTAAGTTGGAGAATGCTTATATAGGAACCAGAGATCAAATTGCCAACATCTGCTGGATCATCAAAAAAGCAAGAGAGTTCCAGAAAAATATCTATTTCTGTTTTATTGACTATGCCAAAGCCTTAGACTGTGGAAAATTCTGAAAGAGATGGTAATACCAGACCATCTGACCTGTCTCTTGAGAAACCTGAATGCAAGTCAGGAAGAAACAGTTAGAACTGGACATGGAACAACAGACTGGTTCCAAATAGGAAAAGGTGTACGTCCAGGTTGTATATTGTCACCCTGCTTATTTAAGTTATATGCAGAGTACATCATGAGAAATGCTGGGCTGGAAGAAGAACAAGTTGGAATCAAGATTGCCGGGAGTAATATCAATAACCTCAGATATGCAGACACCACCCTTATGGCAGAAAGTGAAGAGGAACTAAAGAGCCTCTTGATGAAAGTGAAAGAGGAGAGTGAAAAAGTTGGTTTAAGGCTCAATATTAGGAAAACTAAGATCATGGCATCCGGTCCCATCACTTCATGGCAAATGGAGGGGGAAACAGTGGAAACAGTGTCAGACTTTATTTTTCTGGGCTCCAAGATCACTGCAGATGGTGACTGCAGCCATGAAATTAAAAGCCACTTACTCCTTGGAAGGAAAGTTATGGCCAACCTAGATAGCATATTAAAAAGCAGAGACATTACTTTGTCAACAAAGGTCCATCTAGTCAAGGCTATTGTTTTTCCAGTAGTCATGTATGGATATGAGAGTTGGACTGTGAAGAAAGCTGAGTGCCAAAGAATTGTGGAAAATTCTCCAAGAGATGAGAATATCAGACCACCTGACCTGCCTCTTGAGAAAACTGTATGTAGGTCAGGAAGCAACAGTTAGACCTGAACATGGAACAACAGACTGGTTCCAAATAGGAAAAGGAGTATGTCAAGGCTGTATATTGTCACCCTGCTTATTTAACTTATATGCAGAGTACATCATGAGAAATGCTGGCCTGGATGAAGAAGCACAAGCTGGAATCAAGATTGCCAGGAGAAACTCCAATACTTTGGCCACCTCATGTGAAGAGTTGACTCACTGGAAAAGATCCTGATGCTGGGAAGGATTGGGGGCAGGAGGAGAAGGGAACGACAGAAGATGAGATGGCTCTATGGCCTCACCGGGTCGCAAAGAGTTGGACACGACTGAGTGACTGAACTGAACTGAATATCATAAACAGTGAAATTAGGACAGTGGTTGATTTGAGGGAAAGACATTCTGTTTGACATATTTGCCATATTTGACATCTTTTGGAGATGTTCAACAGGCTGGCAGTTTGAGAGGAATGCATGAAGAGGTGAAGAAGAGCAGATGTGGTGGGAATAGACGAAATATTGTAAAGAAGTAGTATAGAATGTTTTTAAAAAAAGCAGAAGGTTAAATATAGAATGTTTGGTAATATACATATATTAAAATAGGCATAGAAGATAAAACCAGAACTACAAAATGATTGTTTAATAAATAATGAATAGCTCTTTTACTATAGGACTATTGAATTTTACTGTTAAATTTTGGTTTTGCTAATTTATTTGTAGTGTTTATTACTCTGAGACGACTTACAAAGGTAATTTTAACCCACATTTGAATGAGTTAGTTCCAATATCATGTTTTTCTATTTCATTTCTAAATGCTAATTTCATGAAGTAGGAAAATATGAATGAACTGCTTTAATTAAGTATGCTTTGTCCTTTCAATGTAGTCTGCTCTTAGCTTCTATTTCAGAAGCCATCCTCAGTTTTTAGGTACGAAAAATAAGAAAATAGAAAAATTACTTAAATATTTGGCTTTTTTTTCCTAAGAGTAATTTTTCCCAGTTTCCCAAAGATGTCAAATCTGTTTTCCATGTGATAATAATTTTGATTTTCAGAGGATTCTTTCCTTAATAGTAAAAACTGAGGCTTCTAACAATAGTTTGTTTAATATTTATTTTGTCTTGTGCAAGAAATTAAGGGTGAAACAAATTTTGGGGTTAAAAAAAGAAATCCAAACAATATTGTCAATTATATTATCATGAACCAGGTAGAATTTTTGTTAGCAGGAGAACAGAATGATGTAAAATTTTACTTGGATGTGCTGCCAAATGATATAAGGAGAAATAAATTGGAAATCAAGAATAAAACAGTTGTCTTAAAATGAGTATTTGTTATATGTCAAAATATGAACTTGAGACATTTCGTTGTGAACTGTTTGAGCTGACACACTTGTTTCCTTAGGGACAAATTATTTTGTCCAGACTTTATGTCTGATATATGGGTATTTTTCTTTGAAGCACCAAGAAAAAAAAAGATATAAGACTTTGGTTTATGAGCAGTTGAGTTGGACGTTGAAATTATGCATGTCACTTAAAGATTTTTTAAATTTTTTTGACTTTAAAAAAATTTTGAAATGTTTTATTGCAATGTAGTTGGTTTACAAAGTTGTGTTAGTTTCAGGTGTACAGCAAAGTGATTTCTGTATATGTATGTATTCTTTTTTTTACAGTCTTTTCCATTATATGTTATTACAAGATATTTAGTGTAGTTCCCTGTGCTAGGCAGTAGGTCCTTGTTGCTTATCTGTTTTTGTATGTAGTAGTTTGTATATTTTAATCCCCTAATCCTAATTTATCCCTCTCCTCCTTTAGTAACCATAAATTTGTTCTCTATGTCTGTAAATCTATTTCTGTTTGTAAATACATTCATTTGTATCTTGGTGTTTTTTTTTTTTTTAGATTCTGCATGTAAATGATATACTTGTTGTTTTCTGTCTGCCTTCACATATATGATAATCTCTAGATCCATCCATGTTGCTGCAGATGCCATTATTTCATTCTTTTTATGTCTGAGTAATATTCCATACTCTCTATACACACCACATCTTCTTTATCCATCCATCTGTTGATGTATGTTGAGGTTGCTTTCATGTCTTGGCTATTACAGATAGTGTTGCTATGAACACTGTGGTGCACACATCTTTTTGAATTATGTTTTTCTCTAGATATATGTCTAGGAGTAAAATTTCAGTATCATATTGCCTATATTTTAGTTTTTTTCAGGAACCCCATGCTGTTTTTCTTAATGGCTATACCAATTTACATTTCTACCAACAGTGTAGGAAGGTTCCTTTTTCTCCACACTCTGCCAGCATTTGTTATTTGTACACATTTTGATTTTGGCCATTCTGACTAGTTTGATACTTTTCTGATACTTTATTGTAGTTTTTACCTGCATTTCTCTAATAATTAGTGATATTAAGCATAGTTTCATGTGCCTTTTGACCATAGGTATATCTTCTTTGGAGAAATGTCTTTTTAGATGTACTCATTTTTTAAAAATGTATTTATTTTCTATTGAAGGATAATTGCTTTACAGAATTTTTCTGTTTTCTGTCAAACCTCAACATGAATCAGCCATATCCCCATGAAGCTCCCTCCCATGTCCCTCCCCATCCCACCCCTCTAGGTCGATCTAGAGCCCCTGTTTGAGTTTCCTGAGCCATACAGAAAATTCCTGTTGGCTATCTATTTTACATATGGTAATGTAAGTTTCCGTGTTACTCTTTCCATACTTCTCACCCTCTCCTCCCCATTCCCCATGTCCATAAGTCTATTCTCTATGTCTGTTTCTCCATCATTGCCCTGTAAATAAATATCTTCAGTACCATTTTCTAGATTCTGTATATATGTGTTAGAATACAGTATTTATCTTTCTCTTTCTGACTCACTTCACTCTGTATATATAATAGGTTCTAGGTTCATCCACCTCATTAGAACTGACTCAAATGAGATCCTTTTTATGGCTAAGCAACATTCCATTCTGTATTTGTACCACAACTTCTTTATCCATTCATCTGTCGATGGACATCTAGGTTGCTTCCATGTTCCAGCTATTGAAAATAGTGCTGTAGTGACCAGTGAGATACATGTGTTTCTTTCAATTTTGGTTTCTTCAAGGTATATGCCTAGGAGTGGGATTGCTGGGTCATATGGTGGTTCTATTCCTCGTTTTTTAAGGAATCTCCATAACATCTTCCATAGTGGCTGTGTCAATTTATATTCCCACCAACAGTATAAGAGCGTTCCCTTTTCTCCACACCCTTTCCAGCATTTATTGTTTTTAGATTTTTTGATGATGGCCATTCTGACTGATGTGAGGTGATGCTGCTGCTGCTGCTGCTAAGTCGCTTCAGTCATGGCCGACTCTGTGTGACCCCATAGACGGCAGCCCACCAGGCTCTTTCATCCCTGGGATTCTCCAGGCAAGAACACTGGAGTGGGTTGCCATTTCCTTCTCCAGTGCATGAGAATGAAAAGTGAAAGTGAAGTCACTCAGTCATGTCTGACTCTTAGCGACCCCATGGACTGCAGCCTACCAGGCTCCTCTGGCCATGGGAGTTTCCAGGCAGGAGTACTGGAGTGGGGTGCCATTATAGTTTTGCTTTGCATTTCTCTAATAATGAGCAATGTTGAGCATCTTTTCATGTGTTGTTAACCATCTGTATGTCTTCTTTGGAGAAATGTCTGTTTAGGTCTTTTTCCCACTTTTTTATTGAGTTGTTTCTTTTTCTGGTATTGAGTTGTATAAGCTGCTTGTATATTTTGGAAATTAATCCTTTGTCAGTTATTTCATTTGCTATTGTTTTCTCCCATTCTGAGGATTGTGTTTTCACCTTGCTTATAGTTTCTTTTGCTGTGCAAAAGCTTTTAAGTTTAACCAGGTCCCACTTGTTTACTTTTAATTTCTGTTACTCTAGGAGGTGGGTCATAGAGAATCTTGCTTTGATTTATGTCATCAAGTGTTCTGCCTATGTTTTCCTCTGAGTTTGATAGTTTCTGGTCTTACATTTAGGTCTTTAATCCATTTTGAGTTTTTCTTTGTGTATGGTGTTAGAAAATTGTCCTAATTTTATTCTTTTGCATGTAGCTGTCCAATTTTCCCAGCACTATTTATTGAGGAGGCTGTCTTTGCCCCATTGTATGTTCTCGCCTGCTTTGTCAAACATAAGATGCCCATAGGTGCATGGATTTATTCCTGGGCTTTCTATCTTGTTCCATTGGTCTATATTTCTGTTTTTGTGCCAGTACCATACTGTCTTGATGACTGTAGCTTTGTAGTGTAACCTGAAATCAGGAAGGTTGACTCCTATAGCTCCATTCTTCTTTCTCATAACTGCTTTGTCTATTTAGGGTATTTTATTTCCATATGAATTGTGAAGTTTTTTGTTCTAGTTCTGTGAAAAATGCCATTGGTAAATTGATAGGGATCATATTGAATCTGTAGATTGCATTTGGTAATATAGTCATTTTCACAATATTGATTCTTCCTACCCAGGAACATGGAATATCTCTCCATCTGTTTATGTCATCTTTGATTTCTTTCATTAGTATCTTATAATTTTCTGTGTACAGTTCTTTCATCTCCTTAGGTAGGTTTACTCCTAGATATTTAATTCTTTTTGTTGCAAATGGTGAATGGGATTGATTCTTTAGTTTCTCTTTCTGATTTTTCATCATAAGTATATAGAAATGCAAGTGATTTCTGCATACTGATTTTTATATCCTGAAACTTTGCTAAATTTACTCATTATCTCTAGTAGTTTTCTGATACTATTTTAGATTTTTCTGTGGACAGTATCATGTCATCTGCAAACTGTGAGAGCTTTACTACCTTTCCAATCTGGATTCCTTTTTTTTTTTTTCTTTTCTGATTGGTGTAGTGAGGACTTCCAGAACTATGCTGAATAATAGTGGTGAAAGTGGACGCCCTTGTCTTGTTCCTGATATTAGGGGGATGCTTTCAGTTTTCACCATTGAGAATAATGTTTGCTGTCATATATGGCTTATCATGTATGGACTTTACTATGTTGAGGGAGGCTCCTTCTGTGCCCATTTTTTGAAGAGTTTTTTGATGGACATGGGTTTGGGTGGACTCTGGGAGTTGGTGATGGACAGGGAGGCCTGGCGTGCTGCAATTCATGGGGTCACAAAGAGTCAGACACGACTGAGTGACTGAACTGAACTGAATTATAAAACGGACTGCCTCTGCTGGCGCTATCAGAGTCTTTTTTCGAGCCTCTGTAACTGGTGATTGGAAGGCCTCTTTGGCCGGTCTTTCTCCATAGTTCCACCTGTTCAGGCCCTTAGAGGGCTCCCTTGCCTGGGGTCCTTCTCTGTTGTTTGCAGATCAGGCACATAGAAGGGCCCCCCTGGTTGGGGTCCTACTCTGTAGTTTAGTGTGTCAGGCATTTGATGGGCCAGCCTCTCTATTGTTCAGGTGCTGATGCTGGCCTGTGGGGAGAGAGAGGCTATGGTGATGGCTCCACCCACTACGTGTGACTCAGCAATAGCGCCTTGCTTCCATGGTTGCCTGGCTTTCCTCCACAGGCATTTCCCACCACAGTCTCCTCCCTTACACCCCCTCAATCTGCCTCTCCAAAGTCAACAGCAGCCCTCACCCTGGGATTGCTCCACAATCCCTACACTTCAGCTCCCAGCCTCTGCCCCTTCCAGGAGACCAGTGTTCCTGTCCGGGGTGTGTATGGCTGCGGCAAGGACTGATTCTCAGTCCATTTAGGCTGCCGCAGATCAGCTGTTTCACTCGCAGCCTTAAATGTTTCTCCTCTGACTCAGTTGCCATGCTGTGGGGATTGGACTTCTGCTTCAGTCCCCCCACCCACTGAGGGCAGGCCCAGTCCTACTAACACTCCTGATTTTCCCCCTAGCTCCTTTGCCCTACACAGCTTTGCATGGTTCTGTTTATTCTTTTCCACTGGTCAGGTACTCCTGTCGCTCTCAGCTGGTGTGCTGCATGCACTTCTTTGTCTGAAGGTACATTCCTGATGTATCTGTGGAGAGAGATGTACTCCACGCCCACCTACTCCTCTGCCATCTTGTTCTCTCTTAGATGCACCCATTTTTGATCGGATTATTTTTTTTTTTTTGGATACTGAGTTGATTGTAGATTTTGGAGACTAATCCCTTATTAGTTGCATCAATTGCAAATGTTTTCTGCCATTCTGTAGGTTGTCTTTTTTTTTTTTTTTAATGGTGTCCTTTGCCATGCTAAAGCTTTGAAGTTTAGTTAGGTCCCATTTATTTATTTTTGTTTTGTTTTTTTTTCATTACTCTCAGAGATGGGCTGAAAAGGATCATTATTACTATGATTTATGTCAAAGAATGTTTTGCCTGTGTTTTCCTTTAGAAGTTTTATAGTATCCAGTCTTACATTTAGGCCTTAAATCTATTTTGAGTTTGTTCTTGTGTATGATGTTAGAGAATGTTCTAAAATCACTCATTTTCATACAGCTGTCCAATTTTCCCAGCACTATTTATTGAAAAGACTGTTTTCTCCATTTTATGTTCTTCCCTCCTTTGTCATACATAGATTAACTGGCCATATGTGCATGAGTTTATTTCTGGGCTGTCTTATTTTGTTCATTGATTTTCTGTATTTCTGTTTTTGTGCCAGTACCACACTGTTTTGATTTCTGTAGTTTTATATTGTAATCTGAAGTCAGGAAACTTCCTGACTTGCTCTATCTCTGTTTTTTCTCAAGATTGCTTTGGCCATTCACTGTCCTCTGTATTTCCATACAAATTTAGTTTTTTGTTCTAGTTCTGTGAATAATGCCTTTGGTAATTTGATAGAAATTGCACTAAATCTGTAGATTGCCTTGGGTCATATAGTGACTTTGACAATAGTGATTCTTCCAAGCTAAGAACACAGTATATCTTTCCATTTGTTGTGGTCATCTTCCATGTCTTTCATCAGAATCTTATAGTTTTCTGATTACAAGTCTTTGCTTCCTTAGGTAGGTTTATTCCTAGGTATTTTATTCTTTTTGATGCCATGGTAAATGAGATTATTTCCTTATTTCTCTTTCTGACCTTTTGTTAGTGATAGGAACGCAACAGATTTCTATGTATTAATTTTATATCCTCCAAGTTTACCAAATTCATTGAGTTTTAGTATTTCCAGGATTTTCTGTGTATAGTATCATGTTATCTGCAAACAATAACAGTTTTGATAATTCTTTTCCAATTTTATTTCCTTTCATTTCTATTTTATGGCTGCTTGTATTTGTCTTATGTATTGAGGTGCCCCTATGTTGGGTGAATATATATTACAGTTGTTATATCTTCTTGGGTTGATTCTTTGATCATTATGTAGTGTCCTCCTTTCTTGTAACAGTCTTTATTTTAAAGTTTACTTTGTCTGACATGAATATTGCTACTCCAGTTTTCTGTTGACTTCTACTTGCATGCAATACCTTTTTCCATTCCCTTGCCTTCAGTCTGTATGTCTATCTAGATCTGAAATGGGTCTCTTGTAGACAGCATGTATGTGGGTCTTGTTTTTGTATCCATTCAGCCTGAGTCTTTTGGTTGGAGCATTTAACCTTTTTACATTTAAGGTAATTAGTGATGTTTGTTCTTATTGGCATTTGTTAATTGTTTTGGGTTTGTTTTTGCTTTTTTTTCTTCCCTTGCTCTTTCATTGTCTTGTGATGTTATGACTGTCTATAGTATTGTGTTTGGATTCTGTTTTATTCATGTGTATATGTACCATAGATTTTTGGTTTGTGGTTACTGTAGTTTTTGGTATAGAATTCTCTCTCTATATATATACATAATTATTTTAAGTTGCTGATCTATTATATCAAATACATTTCAAATAGCCTGCATTTGTACTCTTCTTTCACAGATATTAGTTTAAATATCATATTTGTATGTGAATGATTTCCTACCTTTGTGTATGTTTGCCTTTATTAGTGAGTTTTCCCATTCATATTTTCTTTGTTTCTAGTTGTGGCCTTTTATTTTCTGCCTAAAGAATTCTTATAGCATTTGTTATATAGCTGGTTTGGTGGTACTGAATACTCTGAGCTTTTGCTTATCTGTAAAGCTTTTGATTTCTCCATCATATCTGAATGAAAGCCTTGCTGGGTAGAATATTCTTGGTTGTAGGTTTTCTGCTTTCATCACTTTAAATATATCATGCCACTCTCTTCTGGCCTGCAGAATTTATGCTGAAAAACCAGTTAATAAGCTTATGGGGATTCCCTTGTTTGTTTTTTGTTGCTTCATTCTTGTTGCTTTTAATGGTTTCTATTTGTCTTTAATTTTTGTCTTTTTTATTAATATTTGTCTTGGCATGTTTCTCCTTGGGTTTATCCTGTGTAGAACTCTGCTTCCTGGACTTGGATGACTATTTCCTTTACCATGTTAGAGACGTTTTCAGCTATTATCTCTTCAAATATTTTCTTCGGCCCTTTATCTCTGTTTCTCTTTCTGAGACCCCTATAATGCAAATGAAGGGGTTGTCCCAGAGGTCTCTTAAATTTTGTTGTTTCTTTTTATTCTTTATTCTGTTCCAGGTCAGCAGTTATTACCATTCTGTTTTCCAGCTCAGTCATCTGTTTTTCTGCCTCATTTATTCTGCTATTGATTCCTTCTAGTGTATTTTTCATTTCTGTTATTGTATTCTTCAGCTCTCAGTGGGCTTTGTTTTTCTAATTCTTTGTTAAAACTTCTTGTAAATTCTCTGTGCATCCATTCTTTTCCTGAGTTCTTGAATCATATTTACAATCATTACTCTGAACTCTTTCTCAGGTAAATTGCCTATCTCCACATCACTGGTTGTTCTGGGGTTTTATCTTATTCCTTCATCTGGAACATATCCCTCTGCTGGCTCATTTTCTAAACTCATGTCTAAACTTCTATTTGTATTTTTATGTATGTGGAAGTTTAGGTATGTTTCTAAACCTTGGAGAAGTCTCCCTCTTTAGAGGATGTTCTTTGTGTCATCAAATGGTGAGGGACCAGCTCTGGTCCCAGGGTAGGTTCTGACCTGTTTGCAGACTCAGTTCTACAGACTATGGGATTGTACTTCTGGTTTCTCACTCCTGATGGTTGAGTTTGGTTTAGAGGCTTGTGCAGACTTTCTGTGAGAGGGGTTGGTGACTTCTCACTGGTGGATGGAGTAGGGTCTGGTGGGCAGGGCCATGTCAAGGGGTATGTCTAGAGGGACTGTGGGCTCAGGAAGCCTTTAGGCAGCCTGTCTGATGGGTGCGACTGTGTTCTCACCTTGTTTTCTGTCTTGAGTGGTCCCAGTACTGGAGCCTGCAGGTTACTGAGTGGGGCCAGGTCTTGGTGCTAATGTCCGTAGCAACCCACCAAGCTTCACAAAGCCCAGTAATGACTGACAGAGGCATGCCAAGGTTTTTCTCGTTCCTTTGCTCATTAGCATCAGCTCTGACTCAGCCATGACTCCTTCAGCTGAAGGTAAGCTTGAATTGGTTCTCTACAAACTATTGATGCTGTTTATACTTGGGATGAGTGACAAAAGGCCATCTTCCCAAGGGCTTCTCACAGGCTTATGTAGCATATTTATCCTAAGAGAGAGATATATTTTGCATGTAATTGATAATTATGTTTAAAAACAAGTAGTTAATGTCTTATAGAAGAAAATTATATTCCTGCTTCAGTTACTACAGATTACCTTGAGAAAAGAAATTTGAAGATATTTATTCTCAAGTTTTTTCTAATATGTTTCTAATTCTTTTGCTATGTAATAGTTCTTTTAAATATGTCCTTTGTATTAAATTTCTTCTCTGGGAAAAAAAATTAAATATGTTTTACTACATTTTGTTGTGTGATTACATCAAAGGCTGAAAAAGGTCTTCTCTAAATATTTCCAGTAAAATGTTGAATTGTTTTCATGCTGTTAAATGAATTAGTTAATATTTCTCCCTTGACTGAATTATAGAGAAGTCATTATTTTAAAAAGTTAAGTCTTAATGATAATAGCTAACATTTATTAAGCATTTACTACGTGCCACTTTTTAAAGCAATTTTTATTAATTATCTCATTAAATCCTTATAATAGCATCGAGCTATAAATATTTTCTCATGTGAAATGGGGAATGGGAATGATATTACTTATTTTATAAGCTTAGTGGTGAGGTTTGAAGGGTTAAAATAATGCATGATTTAGCAAATAGTAGAATTAAGTAAATTATTTTTATTAATGTACTCAGTTTATACATGAGAAAACTAAGGCTTAAATAGTTTAACATTTTGTTAGTTTGAAGTTACACAGCTAGTATGTGGTGGAAGAGCTGGAAACAAATTTGTATCTGCATGAATCTGGAAAATAAGTCCTTAGCTGATATGCTATTTCCTATCAGATCTGTTGTATGCATACTCCACAACTCTTAAAGTATAATACATTTATTGTACACATTTAGACTCTTTCCTGAAAAAGGGACTTCAAACACTTGTTAGGAAGGAGCTACATTATCTTATTTGAAAATTATACCTTTCTAGACTTCTTTTCCACATATGATGATTTGGAACTCTGGATTCTTGGAGTCTGAAGCTTACCCTTAGCACTCAGGGTGAACAGTAATATTATACCACATTTCTGAGTCCTTAAAAAAAAATTCATCCTCATAACTGTCACCATTATTAATTGAGGTCTTCCAGTGCCTTGGAATGGATTAGGAATGAAGTATGAAAAAAACAACAGTTCTTTTTATTAGCCTAAAGGAATTTTAAAAAGACATAGAAACACACTGGTTTGTGACTGATTTCCAGGTTTTATGTTTATCAAAATTTCCTAAGCAAATCACAAATGTAATAAGCCTATAGGAAATATTAAAAGTTGGATCAGTCCTTCAATGAGAATATAATGAATTGTCATTTAACAACTTTTTCACTGGAAAGAAATGAAGTAAAATGTAATAAAGCAGCATTCTCACAGTATGCATAACTAGGAAATACATAATATTTCATATTGTGACAAATTATTATTAAGCCCCCTGGTATTCATTAGAATAACCATTAATGGTAATGAAATTGTATGGTGTTTATGTAGATATTATATGTAACTGCAAGAATTTTATTATAATCAAATATGAATATATTTGTTGCTATTTGAGACAGGTATGTGGAGTTTGCAATGGTTACATGCTGAAGCATTGAGCATTGCAGATCAACTATTTCTTTCTTCTTATTTATCATTATTAAAGAAAATTCTTTTTAAAAACTTTTATTGTTTGAAAATACATCAAGTGTAATATTATGTAACTTGGGGAGGAACATTTTCTGTTTCTACTAATTATACACTTTACTTTTTTCTAATGAAAAGAGAAGAGGTGGGCAAAGATGAAGCTGCTTGCGTGACTTGGTTCTTGGGCTCTCTGCAGCACCTAAGCTGGGCCCTGTTCTCTCATCCCTCATTTCCTGCCCACTTGCAAAGTGACAAAGTTAGGAAATGCTATCTGTTTGGACTGCTCCTCATGTCCTGTTTGCTCTGAGAGGTTTGTTTTGTAATTTAAGGCCTGATGTTACCACCCAACTCTCTACAAAGCTGACTGGCACAGCAAAATCAGGTTTTGTAGCAATTCTCGTTGGCTTCCCTGGTGGCTCAGACAGTAGAGATCTGCCTGCAGTGACCTAGATTTGATCCCTGGATCAGGAAGATACCCTGGAGAAGGGAATGGCTACCCACTCCAGTATTCTTTTCTGGAGAATTCCATGGACAGAGGAGCAATTCTCATACCTCTGATAAAACAGTCACTTACATGTTCTAAGTGCTGGCTAATGTAGATGATACCTTTTTTAGACTGAGAGTTCACTTGAGCGCAGAGATTTCAAAGGCATATAGAATGGAGTTTCATGTATACGCTGGTGAACTGAATTGAATATATTCCTTAGCTAGTATGTGTTAGGCATTGTCTTAGCAGTTTTTAACATAAATCAACTCCCTAAATTTTTATCACAACACTTTGATTGTGGTCAAGACTTTTTTTTAATCCTCACAATTAAATACAAAGAAAAAATATTAAAGCAGCAAGGGAAAAGCAAAAAGCAACATACAAGGGAATCCCCATAAGGCTATCAGCTGATTTTTCAGTAGAAACTCTGCACAACAGAAGGGAGTGGCAGGATATATTTAAAGTGATGAAAAAAGGAAGAACCTACAACCAAGATTACTCTACCCAGGAGGAATCTCATTCAGATTCAATGGAGAAGTCATAAGCTTTACAAACAAGCCGAAGCTAAGAGAATTCAGCACTACCATACCAGCCTTATGACAAATGCTAAAGGAGCTTCTCTAGGCAAGAAACACAAGAGAAGAAAAAGAACCACAAAAGCAAACTCAAAACAAGAAAATGGTAATAGGAACATGCATATTGATAATTACCTTAAATGAAGATGGATTAAATGCCCCAACCAAAAGACACAGACTATCTGGATGGATGCAAAAATAAGACCTGTGTATATGCTACCTACAAGAGACCCACTTCAGAACTAGGAAAACCTGCAGTCTGGGTAGTCTGATGTAGGGCTCAGGAATTTTACTCCCATGGTTGAGCTTTTGTGACATAATTTTTTTGCAGTTTGTGATTTTCCCACCTGCTATGTATGGGATTTGATTTTATCATAATTGCACCCCTCCTACAATCTAGTGGCTGCTTCTTCGTCTTTGGACATAGGATATCATTTTTAGTAGGTCCCAGCGTTTTTTTTATCTATAGTTTTTCAGTAGTTAGTTGTGATTTGGGGGTTTCTGTAAGAAGAGGTGAACTCAAATCCTTCTGTCCTCCATCCTGTCATAGTCCCTGTTACATCTGCTCTCTTCCTGCAGTAGCTGGGGGGTGAGGCACGGGAGATGAGGTGCAAGCCAGCTGGGCGCCGCAGGGTGGTGTGGCGCGGGGCGGCAGGGACAGGGCAGCACGCGAAGGACTTGGAGCTCTTCGAGGCTGGGAGTCCGCAGCCAGCCTTGAGGAGGGCAGGGGCACTGCGGCAGGTGGTGCAGTGGGCCAAAGTAGGAAACCAGGGGCTTTCCAGCCCTGGGGGGACAACACAGCTGGCAGGGGACCACTGAGCTGGTGGGTAGTTGTGATTTTGGTGCTTTTTGTAAAAAGAGGTGAACTCACTTTACTCCACCGTTTTATCTCCAGACTTTTATGTGTATTTAAATTTCCTTTTTTACACAAAAAGTAACATACAGTATGAACTCTTCTGCATTTTGCTTTTTTCATTTCAACTCCACACACTAAAAGCCACTCTGTCGCTTCATAGAGTATCATTATTTTTTTTAACCTGTATAAAACTTTATTGTATGGCCTGTACTTTTGCATTTTGACTGTTTCTAGTGTTTGTAATTACAAATAATGCTGAAATAAATAATTTTGTACACACTGTATCTTGAGCAGTTTTCTGAATTAAAGGATAAATGGATGTGTAGATTGGTTAGATGTTGTCAAGTTCCCCTCCATAGCATTTGTTCCATTTTTCATGTTTACCAGCAGTGTATAAAAGTGTCTGTTTCCACACACTCATCAACACTTTACTTACATGCTTCAGACATTTTCCAGTGAGATAGGTGAGAAATAGTATGTCAGTATAGTTTTAATTTGTGCTTTTAAAAAAATTATGAGTAAAGTTGATCATCTTTTCATATGTCTGAGGGCCATTTTAATATCTTGTGAATTATCTTTGTATCATTTGCCCATTTTTCTGTAATACTTTTGGTCTTTTTTACCCTAAATTTGTTAAAGTATGTTATATAGTAGATATGTTAGCCTTTTGCTGTGATCTATGTTGCAAATATTTTTCTCCTGATGTACAGTTTTTATCTTGACTTTTCTTTTAGTGATTTTGCCATTCAGAGTTTTATTTTAAAATTTTTATATTGCTTAACTTGTCACTTTTTTTCCTTATTGCATCTGGTATTTGTCTCATAGCAGAAAGCCTTTCTTAATACACAAGTTATGGATAAAACCATCTATGTTTTCTTCTAATATTTGCATGCTTTAATTTTAGATCTCTAATCAATTTGGCATTTGTTTTGTGTGGTATACATTGGACTTTATCTTTTTTTTCCCAAATAGTTATTCAGTTGTCCCAGTACCATGTACTTAAAAGTCTATTTTTGTCCCAGAGTTTAGAGAGATCACTTTTATCATACGCTACATTCCCATATGAACTCAGGTCTAGTTCTGGGCTTTCTGTTCTATTCCATTGCTTGGTCTTTTCATTCATATGCCAGTGGTTTATTTAAAGAGGCTTTGTAGTATGTTTCAGTATTTGGTGGGACTAGTTCTTCTCTTAGATCTTTTTATTTCATTATTTCCCACCTCTTTTTGAAAGTTAATTTCAGATATATTTTTAAAGTCAGCCTATCTAGTTCTAAGGAAAAAAATGGTGTTTTTATTGACAGCATACTATATTTGTAAATAAACTTTGTGCATCTAAATTCAGTTTCAGGTAGCTTCTTTAGTGTTCCAAAGTGGTAATGCCAAAGCAGTATCATTTTGCTGAAGAGTATCCCTCGGAATTGTTAGTGTTCTTAGACTGAAGTGTTACATTTTTGGAAACACATTATTATTATTGTTTATAATGTGGGGCTAATATTATATAGGTTTCAGTTTCCTGAAACTTTTCCTAGGCCCATCTGTGCAATTTCTCATGAAATCCATTTTTAGCAAGATTCTGCTAACTAAAGGACCCCCACCCTCCATATCTGATTACTCTCAACAACTGATCAGAGTTCTCATTCTCTGCCATCCTCCTGGTGACATCTGATCACCTTGACTTGTCTTCAGCAAAGAATCCTGTTAGGTGGCTTTAGCCATATTACGCGTTACCTCTGACATTTTCTTTTTAGTAATTTTCTATCCACTGACCCATATCTTACTCCTTGGATATAAACTCCCAGTTTCTCATGCTGCATAGTGAAACAAGACCAGTTTTGTACTGAGGTCTCTTTCTTCCTATTTCAGTAATTCTGAATAAAATATGTTTTTGTTACTTCCACTACTGTTCAGCTCGGGTTTTTCTTTGACAACATATATTAAAGCACATAAACTTTTCCAGGAATCTTCATTTTACCAAGATACCTATGTTCGTAGAATACAGACCTTCCTGAACCAATGATGGAGGTGTATCCCAAAAAATCCATCACAAGTTGAAAATGTATTTAATGCATCTAACCTACTGAACACCATAGCTTAGCCTAGCCTACCTTAAATATGCTCAGAATAATTACATTAGCCTGAAAAGTGGAAGTTGCTCAGTTGTGTCTGACTCTTTGTGACCCCATAGACTGTAGCCTGCCAGGCTCCTCTGTTCATGGACTTCTCCAGCCCTGAATACTGGAGTGGGTAGCTGTTCCCTTCTCCAGGGAATCTTCCCGACCAAGGAAGATCCAGGGATTGAACCCAGGTCTCCCGCATTGCAGGCAAATTGTTTACATTAGCCTAGAGCCAGGCAAAATTATCTGACACAATGTGTTGAAAGTGCTAGTTGCTCAGTCGTGTCCAACATTTTGCAACCCCACGGACTATAGCTTGCCAGGCTTCTCTGTCCATGGGGTTCTCCAGGCAAGAATTCTTTCACCTTTTGAGCTACCTGGGAAGACCAACATGAGGCATTAGTGTTGAGTAATTTGTGTAATGCATTTAATACTATGTAGACAATAAAAAACAGAGTTGTGTGCTTTGATTACCCTTATAATCATGTGGCTGCCTGGGAGATGCTACTACGCAGTGTCATGAGAGAGGATTTTACCACATACTGGTAGCCTTGGAAAAGATAAAAAATTCAAAACTCACAGTATAATTTCTACTGAACATGTATCACTTTTGTGCCGTCATAAAGACAGAAATCACAAGTTGAACCATTGTAACTCAAGGGCTGTATTAACATTGTGATTTTTTTGTAGCCCTAAAAATAGCTGAAAACTCTTTTAAAAGTCATACCTATTTACTTATATGTGACCTAGAGGTGATACTTTGAAAAGCATTCTAACTGATAACATCATTGAATTAAAAGAGTGTTCATGAGGAGGCAGTTCAAGGTAGCACCCTAAGAAGAACTTGAACTTGCCTCTTCTTCTGGAAAAAATATCTGTACCTGCATGTGGAATAATTTTCTCTGAAAAAGACCCAAAAGCTAGAAGAATAGCAGCTCCATAGCAGAGGGTAAAGGGTCCATTGAGACAGAAGAGGCAGAGGTAGTCTTGCCAAAATTTGAACCCAGGTACAGCCACCCATGTTTGGGAGGGATATAAAAACCATGGAACTTTTTTCCATGGAGCAAGGGGTTTCTGCTCCACATCAGGGTCACAGAGCTGGAGAGATGGGGCACCAAAACACCTGGCCTTGGAAGCCACTGGGGAGTACCAGGAGAACCATAGAACTGTAGGGAATGGAGAACCTGCTCTTAGGGCTTCATGCAGGCTCAGAGACCCCAAGTGTTTAGACCACATGTGAATACTAATCTTAAAGCATCGACTAAAGTCAGGGATCTGCTGGGACTCTCTCCACTGCAGTTGTTGAGTTCATGCAGCCCACACTGAAGATGCCCCTAGACCACCTGGCTTGGTGGCCAGGGGTGTGGGGTTGTACTTCTGGGCCCCAGGGACTATGTTGTACACCAGGTCACTCCTTCAAGTCTGGGAGAAGTATCTGTTTTGCCTAGTGCATGGAAGCAAACACAAAGAGTTAGGCAAAACGAAGAGACAGAAGAATATGTTCCAAATGAAAGAATAAGACAAAAACCTCAGACAAAAATCTTAATGAACTGGAGATATCAGGAATCTACCCAATACAGAGTTCAAAGTAATGACTGAAAAGATATTCACTGAATTCAAGAAAAGAATAGATGAACACAGTGAGAACCTCAACAAAGAGGTAGAAAACATAAAATCCATGAGAACATACCAAACAGAAATGGCAGCATTGAACGTAATATTTGAGCTGAAAAAAAAAATGCACTAGAGAGAGATTCAGCAGCAGACTGGATAAAGCAGAAGAGCAGATCAGCAAACTGAAAGACAAAGCAATGGGACTCACCCAGAAAGAGCGTATCTGTACACATACACACACACACACACACACACGCACACACGCACATACCTTCTGGGGCAAAATCAAGTGGAATAACTTTGTATTATATGGGTCCCAGAAGGAGGAGAGAGGGAAAGGAGCAGAAAACTTACTTGAAGAAATATGGCAAAACATTCCAAATCTAGAGAAGAAAACAGACATCAAGGTCCAAGAAGCCCAGAGAATCCAAATAGGATGAACCTAAAGAATTCCACAGTAAGACACAATATAATTAAAATATCAAAAGTTAAAGAGTCTTAAAAGCAGCAAGAAAACAATTTTTAACATACAAGGGAAACCCCATAAGTCTATCAGTATATTTTCAACAGAAACTTTGCAGCTAGAAGGGTATACTTCAAAGCTATTGTAATTAAAATAGTATAGTGTTGACATAAAAACAGACACATAGATCAGTGGAACAGAAAAGAGAGCCAAGACGTCAACCCGCTCATAATATGGTCAATTAATTTAAGACAAAGGAGGCAAGAATATGCAATGGGGAAGGGACCATCTCTTTAATAAATGGGGTTGAACAACCTAGACAGCGATACACCAAAGAATGAAACTGCATCACTATTTGTACCATATACAAATATTTACTCAAACTAGAGTAAAGGTTTGAAAGGAAGGCCTCAAACTATAAGTATCCTAGAAGAAAACATATGCAGTAAGCTCCTGGGCATTGGTTTTAGTGATTGTGGTTTTTTTTCTTTTTCTGGATCTGACTCCAAAGGCAAGGGCAACAAAAACAAGAATAGATAGGACTACATCAAAAAAACAAGTTTCTGTACAGTGAAGGAAACCATCAACAAATACAAAGACAGCCTACTGAATGGGAGAAGATATTTGCAAATCATATATTCAATAAGGGGTTAATATCCAAAATATATAAGGAACTTGCACTACTTTATAACAACAACGAAAGCCACTCTGATTAAAAAATGGGCAGTGTATCTGAATAGGCTTTTTTTTAAAGAAGACATACAGAGGGCCAAAAGACACGTGAAAAGATGCTCAAGGTCACTAATAATCAGGAAAATGCAAATCAAAACCATAATGAGATATCACTTCATGCCCACCAGAATGGCTGTTGTTAAAGAACTCTCCTGCAACACTCATCCACTGTTAGTGGGAATGCAAACGTTACAACCACTGTGGGCAACAATGTGAAGGTACCTCGAAAGTTAAGAATGGAACTGTCACATGAACTAGCAATTCCACTTTTGGATATCTAGCCAAAGAAAACAGAGACAGTAATTTGAAAAGGTGTATGCCCCGTCCCCGTGTTCATTGTGGCATTATTTATAATAGTTAAGTTTGGAAACATCCTAAGTGTCCATTTATGAATGTATGGATAAAGAAGATATGGTACGTGTACATGATAGAATACTACTCTGTCATAAAAACAACGAAATCTAGCCATTTGCAAAAACGTGGATGGATCTTGAGGGCAATAATTACGCTGTGTGATTTACTTATATGTGGAATCTGAAAAGTCAAACAAAACCAGACCCAGACTCATAGATACAAAGTACAGGTTGGTGACATTTTATTAACTCTGCTAAATATGGTAACTAAACACATTGCAGCTAATATTTTGCAGTGTATGCAAATGTTACATCTCTGTGTTACATACATGAAACTGTAAAATTTCATGTTATAGTTAAATGAAAAAATTCAAGTTTATAAAATCATTCTCTAACATTTTCGTATATTCATGGCTTGTGAAGGATTAAATGTACAACTATTTCATCAATTGGATTTTCATAGAGTTAGTCATATTTCAGTGCTAGTTATTTCAACTAATTCTTGGTCAATTTTTAAGCAGAACAAGGGAATAAAAAAACTTTCCCAAAGCCAGTAACATATATTTCTTTCAGTCTGAGTTTTGTACTGGGGAAAGTGGTATAGTGACCAGAGTAAGTAAAAATTTGTTTTATCAGGATTATTATAAAGGTCTAGTAAAAATAAATGGATGGTGTATTTTGTTGAATTTTCTTGCTCCTCTTCCTGTTTCCTCTGGCTCTTTCTGTGTAGTCTTAACTCCTTTATTATTTAAATATGAAATATTGAGGTGATTACTCCTGGCAGCAGGTGACTCTGCTAATTGCTGCTCAGTCTATTTCAGTTCCTGGAAATAGAGCTATGTGTATTCAGAAGTTATTGAGCTTGTTTGTTATTCTAAGTAGATTATGGTATTTAGATTGTTTTCACTGGTATGTGTAAAGATGTGCATCAGTAAGCTTTGGCTGATAATAAAGTGAAATTGATGCATTTTCATATACATCACCTAAGTATAAAATATTATCAACTCTGAGTGCTGCTGGGAGGTTGTCAGATCTTACGTGTGAAAGGTTTTTACCATCACCGTTACACATTAACTGGGCAAAGTTTAATGTTAATAGCTCCTGAGACTTGTGGCTTTATTTCCTGGGTTTGGATTTTGTTTGCGACAGTTTGGTTGCTTCTCTCCGTACAGTGGTCGTGAGTATAGGCAAGACTGTGACAAGGTTCTGGGCTCTTAACTTTGATGAACACCAGGACATTTCCATCCTGCTCCGCTCAAAACAGCACAGATGTGAGTCTGGGAGTGGCATCCCCACTGCTCTCATGAGCCTTTGTTTGGAGAACACCCTGATTAACCCCCACCCTTCATGGTTCATTGACTCACTGATAGATCAAGTTTAAACTAGCACATATTAGCACATTTGCTACTAACAGAGGAACAGTTGGCCATTCTGTTTTACATTGCTGGTTCATTGAAAACTGGCATGCTAAAAAGGTCTATAGAGTATGAATTGAGAGTTTACCAAAGGATTAAGAACCAAGTAGTTGCCATGTTAATTTTGAATCATATCTGTATTTTAATCTTATATTATCTTTTGGGGGGATGCTTATACTATTGTAAAATTATGAATAAATGATTTATCACTTTCGGATTCATTTTTTCAAGGAGTTCAAGGGATTTATGTGTCTCGATACAGCTTTCATAGTAAACAGTTTGTCATAATTGAATGAAAGAAGAACAAGATTGTGACTGCCTGATGCTTCCTATCATCTCCTTCTAAAAATGTCATCTGTAGAGTTCTTTGTAGCCAATAATTTACAGAAATTTTTACAGTGAACTATATTTCTATACATAGGGCTTCCCAGATGGCTCAGTGATAAAGAAACTGCCTGCCAGTGCAGGAGACATGAGTTTGATTCCTGGGTGGGAGTGACTCCTGGAGAAGGAGATGGTAACCCAGGCCAGTATTCTTGCCTAGAAAATCCTATAGACAGAGGAGCCTGGCAGGCTCTTCATGAGCAGCGGGTTCATGGGGTTGCAAAGAGCTAGACATGACCAAGCGACTGAGCACAGTAACACACACATACTGATATTTCTGTATCACTTTGATATTTCTGATCTTTGATATTTCTGATCTTTGATATTTCATCTTTGATATTTCTTTGATATTTCTGATCTCTTTGTTTGGGCAAGAGATTGAAATGCATGTTTATTTTCTCACAAACACATTTTAAGGTGGGAGGGGGTTTCTGGAAGGGGAACACATGTATACCCATGGCAGATTCATGTCAATGTATGGCAAAACCAACACGATAATGTAAAGAAAAAAAATAATTAACTAATTAAAAATAAAATAAAGTTGTCTCCTTTTTTAATTTGTTGTTATTGCTGTTATCAATAAATAAATCACATTTCATAAAACAGAACTACTTCTTTCCTACCTTCTTAAGCTAGTCTTCAAAGTCTCCAATTTCTTTCCTTACCTTTCTTTTTATGGAAAATAGATTAACCAGATCATTTGGCAATGTGACCTGGTGAATTCTTTCTTGGCTTCATTGTTAACACACTGGTGCCACCCTTGGCTACCTGCTTCTTTTCATTGTCCTTTCTCTTGTGCCATGATAGATGCTGAGGATGGCACTCCCAGCCTAAGCCTAAGATGGAACAATTGAGATTGTTTTCAAAACCAGCTAGCGCCATGGAGACTAAAGGCAGTTTCTTCCTGGCCTGTTTTCTGATTATTTAATAACTGATGAGTTGTTTTAGAAGGCAAACTGATTGATTTTCCGTTCTAAGCCAAAGGGTTAAGTATTTGTTTTCATTGTTGCTATAGATTTAATTTAGAAAAGATTTTACTCAGTTCTTAAATATAATTCTTCTGCTGGGTTTAAGTTTGTATATATAGGAAGCAAATATGACAGAGAGATTAAATTATTTTTTAAAAGTTTAACAGCAATAAGAGGTTGTTAGATTTTTTCATGCTATATGTTTCTTTCAAAGGATATAAGTGCCTTTTGCAAAACCTACTTCTGATAAATCTTTGGTTCTTTGTGAAGTATTTGCCTTAGTCTTTTTATTTTAGGAATTAATATAAATGGCTACATTGCTGGACTTATTTTATATCACAGCAGTTTTAAATGAAAGGCTTTTTGCTTGCATGATGTTTTTTGCAGTGTTGATCTTTTCTTCAATACAATTGGAAGTACAGTTTTATAATTTACTTTTTAAAGAAATACACACACACACACACATAATATGGCCTCTATTGTTTGACAGATACTATTCCAAATGCTAGTAATATAGCAAAGAGCAGAACCACGAAGTCTTTGAACTCAAGTAGCTTATATTTGGAGAAGGCAATGGCACCCCACTCCAATATTCTTGCCTGGAGAATCCCATGGACGGAGGAGCCTGGTAGGCTGCAGTCCATGGGGTCGCTAAGAGTCGGACATGACTGAGCGACTTCACTTTCACTTTTAACTTCCATGCATTTGGGAAGGAAATTGCAACCCACTCCAGTGTTCTTGCCTGGAGAATCCCAGGAACAGGGGAGCATGGTGGGCTGCCGTCTATGGGGTCGCACAGAGTCGGACACGACTGCAGCGACTTAGCAGCGGCAGCAGTGTTATGATGTCAATCCCAATCTCCCTGTCCATTCCCCTCTCTCACTTCCCCACCTTGGTATCCATTCATTTATTTTATAAAACTGTCTATGTGTTTTTTTTTTTTTGACATTATATTCACTCTTTATGACATCACATGCAGTCTATTAAAACTGTCTATGTGTTTTAAAGTAAATTATAAATATCATGGGTAATTTTGATTGTTGTTGTTGTCCATTTGCCAAGTCGTGTCTGACTGGGTTTTCCTAATTTGCTGACATATTGAATGCAGGACTTTATCTATTTATTTATAAATTAATTAATTAATTATTTTTTACTTTACAATATTGTGTTGGTTTTGACATACATTGACATGAGTCAGCCATGAGTGTACATGTGTTCCCCATCTTAAACCCCCCTCCCACCTCCCTCCCCATCCCATCCCTCTGGGTCATCCCAGTGCACCAGCCCTGTTCACCCTGTCTCATGCATCAAACCTGGACTGGCGATTCATTTCACGTATGATAATTTACATGTTTCAATGTTGTTCTCCTATATCATCCCGCCCTCACCCTCTCCCATAGAGTCCAAAAGACTGTTCTATACATCTGTGTCTCTTTTGCTGTCTCGCATACAGGGTTATCATTACCACCTTTCTGAATTCCATATATATGTGTTAGTACACTGTATTGGTGTTTTTCTTTCTGGCTTACTTCACTTCGTACAATAGGCTCCAGTTTCATCCACCTCATTAGAACTGATTCAAATATATTCTTTTTAATGGCTGAGTAATATTCCATTGTGTATATGTACCACAGCTTTCTTATCCATTCGTCTGCTGATGGACATCTAGGTTGCTTCCATGTCCTGGCTATTGTAAACAGAGCTGCAATGAACATTGGGGTACACATGTCTCTTTCAATTCTGGTTTCCTCGGTGTGTATGCCCAGCAGTGGGATTGCTGGGTTATGCAGGACTTTAATAGCATCATCTTTTAGGATTTTAAATAGCCCTGCTGGAATTCCATCACCTCCAATGGCTTTATTGGCAACAGTGCTTCGTAAGGCCCATTTGATTTCACACTCCAGAATGTCTGACTTGTAATGGGAGATGACCCCATCATGGTTATCCAGATCATTGATATCTTTTTTGTACAGTACTTCCATGGTAATTACATGGGGGGTATTTTCCTTAGAAATAGTTCAGTAAGCATCTCTAACAAAAATTGTACAAATAGCAAAATATCATTATTCTACCAAATGAATGAGCAATCGTTGTGTTTATTATCACCTAATACCTGGTCCACTTTGAAATTTCTGCCACTTTCCAAAATGTCTTTTATAGCTGATTTGTACCATTCAGTGTCTAAGCTATTAAATACATTTAAACTGTAACACTGCAACATGCCCCTCCTCATCTCTTTTATTCTCTTAGAAACTCTTAGCCCATTTAAATACATATGATTGGTCCTTATTCTTATAAATTCTGATTCAGTGGTTCTGGTGTGGGACTTTCTAATGAGCTGTTGGGGATGCCGGGCTGTCATTTTGGAGATCACAGACTTTGAGTAGTACTGCTGGCCCCATCTGATTGTTCTTGGGGGCATCATTTAACTTGTTCTTTTATTCCCTGTATTTACTATAAGCTGGATTTTCAATGTAAAGACTTAATTAGATTTATGTTGTAAATTTGGAGCAAGAATACTTCATAAATGACATGTGTACTTCATATTTTATCATCTCAGGTGGTACATAATGTCTGACTTCCCACTATTAGTGAGGCCAAGATGACGTCCCAAGGCTAAGATTGATCCCTGAATCAAGGAGGTGAAAGCTTGATCCCTCTGTTGTAATGTCTCTATTTGAAACTAGTAGATAATTTGTTGAGTGATACTCAGGGACCAAGGGAATGTCTAGTCTTCAGTAAATATTTCATCTAATGATTTTAACATGTGTTGATTATCCTTGCCTGAACTGATTATTTAACTAGGAGTAGATCATAGAGATTTTCTAATTCAATCATTCTTCCTAAATGAGTGCTATTCATTTTTAAAAATGATGTTGCTTCTCCCAACTGATACTATTGGGTTAATGGGAAGTTTGGTGCATATTGGGCTTCCTGGGTAGCTCAACTGGTGAATAAACTGCCTGTAATGCAGGAGACCCCGGTTTGATTCCTGGATTGGGAATTTCTCCTGGAGAAGGGATAGGCTACCCACTCCAGTATTCTTGGGCTTCCCTGGTAGCTCAGATGGTAAAGAATCCACCTGTAATGCAGGAGACCTGGATTGGGAAAATCCACTGGAGGAGGGCAAGGCAACCCACTCCAGTATTCTTTCCTGGGGAATCCCCATGGACAGAGGAGCCTGGCAGGCCACAGTTCATGGGGTCGCACAGAGTTGGACCCAGCTGAGTGACTCAGCACAGCACAGAGTGCATATTAGAGAGGCGGGATAAATCCCTAAGTGAAGTTTCTGACTGGAGCAAGAGGAAGGGTGAAGTTGTCATTTAGTGAGAAGGGGAGGATGGTGGGTGGAAAGACCAGGTTTGATGGGAAAAAGCAGAATTTTAGTTTTGAAAGCATGAAACTTGAGATAGCTAGTAAACGTTTGTATTGATCAAAGTTCGGCTGATTCAAAACAAAAATACTCTAGCTATTTTAAATAGAAAGCTGTTTTCTACAGCTAATATTTTAGCTTATTAAAAGGCTAGAGGAGAAGGTTCTAGTGCATTGACTATGCTGGTGACCTACAGCTGTTGCTGCTTTGCTTTTCTCATTCTTCCCCCACATATTTGACCTCATGGGATGTTTTCTCTGACCAGTTGACTAAGGGAAATAAATGTTCAGAGACAGTTCAGAGACAGCTCTGTGTGGTATAATAGAAGTGACCTCCTGAAGTGTTACAACCCCACCTGAAAGTGTTCTTAAAAGATAGTAGGGAAGGGAGAGCCTTCTGGTGGTCAGAACTTTGGTTGATATAAGTCGTTATGGAGTGATGGCCAAAGAGATTAACATGTCTCAGTGCATGATCAGTGGTTAAGAGCTTGGCCAAATAGTTGGAAGTAAAAATTTGCAAGGTTGGTGACAGACGTATAAAGCAAAAGTCTATGAATGACTTTTACAGAATAAGAACAGATATGAGATTTATGTAAATGCTTACCAAAGAAACTTTATTCTAGAAGAGGAAGTAACCAGGTAGGCAGCATGCTCCATTCTATAGATGTTTGTCAGCATCTTTTCAGAACACATCTAGGCTTTCACAATGAACATATAAACAAAGTGGCCTTAAGGCAGGAAGGGGGAAAATATAGGGATTTAGCAATAAGCATGTATATTCACTAAGGCTGGTTTGATTATCACCATTTTGTTGAGTACTCTGCTTGCAGACACATCAGCCTTGAGCCCTGGACATCCCAGAGCAACCAGTCAACCACTGGTGGGAGACTGATACGTTGAAAACTCTCTGTTGTGAAAGGTCAGTGTCTTGGCCTCATTGCTACCAGTGCTTACATTTGGTATGGATTTGGATTTATTGTCCACCGTGTTTCTGCCAGTACTACCATTGGTGACTCTCCTAAATACCTTGTTCAGTGAATGTACACCTTATACAATACTGCTTTTGATTACGGGACTCATTCACATCAAGAAAAGTACATCAGTTGGCTGAGCAGTGTGGGATTCACTAGTCTTACCACATTTCCTGTTTTATTATATTGTCTTCCACTGGGAGACTAAATCTTGCGTTACTAAAGCAGTTTTTAGTTCCATAAACAGAATACACAGGTCTGTGGACCGGTGAATGAGTGAAGGTAAGTGTCATCTCTTTTCTTCACCTCTTATTTCCCACTGATAGTATTTTTTGCTTCTGGTCTCTACGACTTTGAATTCTGCTGATTTAGAGTTTTTAATTTAGAAGAATACTTCCATATGGGAAAATGATAATGGTTCAATTGAACTGGACATTGAAACTCCCTGGTCACATTATTGAACCATATGACTGATCCAGCAAATGAAATAATAATAATAATGCAGTTGCTTTGCTGGCAAAGGTGGTCAGTTCTGATTATCAGGGGGAAATAGTGTTGTTTCTGCTACTTAGTAGGAGGGCCACATCTGGAAACCGGCAGGCAACCTGGACTGCCACTTAGAAGCAGGATGAAATGAATAAACACATAGTCCAGGAAAATATAAATGGCCAAACTGACTCCAGGAAGAATAGAAAATGTAAACAGATGAATTACAACCAAAGAAGTAGAAACTTTTTTGTTACTTCTAAAAAAAAACCCCACCAACTCTGACATTTTCAGATGAATACGTACCATACCTTTAAGGAACAAGAAACTTCAATATTCTTTAAACTATTCTGGAGCACAGGAAAACTCCCAGATTTTATTTATAGAGCTTGCATGGAATTAATACCAACATCTGACAATAAAGTCCAAAATAGGAGAAGTATAGATTGCTTTTACTTATGAGTATCAAGCAACCCTTAATAAAATAAGGAGAGATGGCTATGTTATGAGCATGATAAATATGTGTGCTTAGTCGCTCAGTCATGTCCGACTCTTTGCAACCCTATGGGCTGTAGCTTGCCAGACTCCTCTCTCCATGGGGATTCTCCAGGCAAGAATACTGGAGTGGGTTGCCATGTCCTCCTCCAGGGGATCTTCCCAACCCAGGGATCAAACCCAGGTCTCCTTCATCACAGGTGGATTCTTTACTATCTGAGCCATATACATCTCATTTTATTTTATATTAATTTATTTATTTTAATTGAAGGATAATTGCAATACTTTGATGATTTTTGCCATGCACCAACATGAATCAGCTATAGCTATACATGTGTCCCATCCATCCTAAACCCTATCCTATCTCCCTCCCCGTCTTATCCCTCCAGGTTATCACAGAACACTGGCTTTGGGTGTCTTGCACCATACATCAAACTCACACTGGTTATCTGTTTTACATATGGTAATGTATATGTTCCAATGCTATTCACGCAAATCATCCCACCCTCTCCTTCTCCCACAGAGTCCAAAAGTCTGTTCTTTACATCTGTGTCTCCTTTGCTGCCCTGCGTGTAGGATCAGTTACTATCTTTCTAAATTCTATATATATGCATTAATATACAGTATTTGTCCTTCTGACTTACTTCACTCTGTATAATAGGCTCCAGTTTTGTCCACCTCATTAAAACGGACTCCATTGTGTTCCTTTTTATAGCTGAGTAATATTCTATTGTGTATATGTACCACAACTTTCTTATCCATTCATCTACTGATGGACATCTAAGTTGCTTTCATGTCCTAGCTATTGTAAATAGTGCTGCACTGAACATTGGGATACATGTGTCTCTTTCAGTTCTGATTTCCTCTGGGTGTATGCCCAGCAGTAGAATTGTTGGGTCGTATGGCAGTTCTATTCTCAGTTTTTAAAAGAATTTCCACAGTGTTCTCTATAGTGGCTGTACCAGTTTGCATTCCCACCAACATTGTAAGAGGGTTCCCTTTTCTCCACACCCTCTCCAGCATTTATTGTTTGTAGGCTTTTTGATGACAGCTCTTCTGACTGGCATGAGATAATACCTCATTGTGGTTTTGATTTGCATTTCTCTGATAATGAGTGTACATCTCATTTTAAAGCCTACATGAAGAAATATGTGAAGGAGTCCCATTGAGCTCTGGAACTAACAAGAATATCCTTCATCAGCACTGTTAGTCACATTCTTCTGGTGAAACCAACCAATGCAAGTAGAGTAGAGAAAAAAAACATGAATTTGTATGCCAGTTGGAAAGAGAAAAGTGAAATTACCATCATTTGAAGATGAAATAACTATCAGCCTGGAAAATCCAAGAGAATAAAAGGAAATCTATGATGAACAATGAGAAAATTAAGTGCTAGGTGTATAAATAAATAGTTTTGATATTTGCTGTTAATATTCGGTGAGGAGATGGAGTTGGAAACATTCATGGCAGTAGCAAAAAAAGATGAAAAATGTAGACTTGTTCAGCATTTATCTGAAAAACATTTAACATGGTACTGAGGGACACGGAAAACTTAAAATGGAAAAGCATACCTTGTTTCTGTAAAGAAAGACTGAATTTCATAAAAGTGTTATTGTCTTTAAGAAAATTTATATTTAATGTAAAATAAAATGCCAGTAGAATTTTTTCATGCTAGACAAATTGATTTTAAACATCATGTATAAAAATAGACATGGAAATTCTTAAAAGTCGTAAAGAGAGCAAGTGTATCAGCTATTAAGTCATATTATGAAACTATGATATTTAAAATGTTATGATACTGAGATGAATAAATCAATAGACCTCAGACAAGACACTTAGATTCAAAGACATCCAGAAACCTAGTATATATAAAAGTGGCATTTGAAATCTGTGGGAGAAAGATGGATTATGTTATGAATGATGTTGAGATAGCAATCTGGAAAAAAGTAAGGTCAGCTTTCATAAAATATGAAATTGAGACCATCAAATTATTAGAAAAATACAGGGGATTTTTTTTTGTCACAAAGGGAGTTTTTAAATATGACACAAAACCCAGAAGCTATAAAAGAAGTGATATATTCAACTATAGGTACATGAAAATGAAAACTGTTAACATAGAGAAAACAGCATAATAAAATGAAAATCACTAAATGACACACAGGGGAAATATTTGTAATTCATCTAACAAAAGGTTGATTTTTCTTACTGTATGGAGCACTAATATAATTAACATGACAAAGAATACAAAAAGTCTTTTTAAAGATTGGCTAATAATCGAAATGGATAGCTCATGGAAAAATAAAAGCGGCTGTTAAACATTTTCAGTGTTTCTCAAACCACCCCCCACTTATAAAAAGAGAAATGTAAATTGAAATTAGAGTGATATGCAGTTTTTTATCCTTCAGATTATCAAAGATCAAAAAATTTGAAAATATGCAAGGTTTACAAGGGTGAAAGAAAACAGACACTCTAAGTTCCTGGTGGTGTAAATTGGTAGTAAAATAATAGGTAAACTGAGGACTGTGTGTCATGCACTTTCCTAAGTACTTTATATTTACTTATTTAATCATCACATGCACCTTTGTGAATGGTTCTCTTATTAGCATCTATTACAGATGAGGAAACTGAAGAACAGAGAAGTTAGACAACAACCCAAAGTCACATAGTTTGGCAAATGGAGGAGCCAAGGTTTCAGATCAATTACTTTTACTCTAGCATTTACTTTTTTTTGTCACAACTCTGAATTGTTTCTATGGCAAGTAATTTGGCAGTATACACTCTCAAAGGTACATATACTTTGATCTAGTGATTCTCCTAGAAGTTTGATCTGCAGTTTTCTGTAAATAGATGCAAAATGACATTTATTGCAGCATTATTTGCAGTAAAGGAAGATTGGAAACATCCTGGATACCTGTCGCCAGGGAACTAGTTAATTAAATTAAGGTTCATACAAAGAAAACTAGGCAGCTCTAAATAAACTAAGATGGCACTCTGTAGTGATATGGAATCATTTCTAAAATATTGTAAAAGGAAAAGCAAGGCACAGAATAATAGGCTGGGATGCTGCCATCTATGTAAAAAAGTCACTGAACATATACGTACATTTTCATATGTGCACAGAATAGATTCTCAGTGATGCCAGAAGTTGTCTCTCAGGAAGGGGACTGGGTATCAGGGAATGAGCTGACTGATGAGATTTTGAATTCTCAGAGTACAGTGTGTGTCTTGTAATCTGTACCAAAAACTACTGTGTGTGTGGTTCTCAAATACAGAGACATTTGTATTGGGTTCACTTGGTGTAACCGCGTGCCTTAGACCTGGCTTCAGACTCCAACACTGGATGGTCAGCTCAGCGGGAAAGAGGCTTTGGAACCCCTGTAGCGACTTGACTTCTTCCCTGACTTTGACTTTGGCTGGAGGAAGGACAGAATCCATAGAGCTCTGTGTGCTTGGGGCGAGAGTCCTCTCAGCACCACTCTGCTCTCCAGTCTTATCTGCCGCACACAGTTTTTATCTTTTACACATGGTATCTCTGCCTGAAGTCCTTCATCAGCTAGAATTTCACCCCTCTAAGGCCCTCTCTGTGTACCCGCTGGCCTGACACCGTCCCTCGCTCTCTTGAACTCCAGACACCATTTTATTTTGCCCTGCGGAATGATTCTTCATAAGCAAAATCTTGGAGAAAAGCCAAGAGAGTTTCCAGTCTAATATGGAAGATTAACTAATAAATGGATGTAAAGTCACAATGGTGTTTAACAATCAAGATTGGGAAGTACATGGATTTGTGAGAATAAATGATAAGGGGGAAATGACCTAGCTGAAGTCACAAAGCCAAGGAGGTCCTGATAGGCTCTTCTCCCTTCCCCAGAAAGTGATAGCTGAGGCGAGATCAAAACAAAAGAAGAGGAGGTTAACTGGGCAAAGTGGCCAATGGTGCAGGTGGGCAGCTCGCGGCGAGAGCAGGTACAAGGACACTGTGGCCGAAGGCACATAGGAATTCAAGAAAATGAACGGAATAGCAGGAGGCTTGAGGAGGGAGCGTGGATGGAGAGATGGTTGGGGCTGTTTTAAATATATCTCTTTATTCCACTTAATTAAGGACATTAAAATGTCCTACTTTATTGGGTAGAAATCTCCATTCTGATTTCTAAGTTTTGATATCAAATTGCTACCTAATTCGTGTATACTTAGACTTTAGCTTCATAGTCATCATCTTAAGTTCATCTAAAAGAAAAAGAGAAGTGAGAAAACGAATATATGCTCTGGTTTAAAAAAAAAATCGGCTTTGTTGACGTGTTTAAAACTCCCTTGATTGGCCAGAATGCCTAAGGACATGTCTGATTAATTTAGTTTTCATTACTATTGTTAACTGAGGCTTAGTAAACTTACTTTGCTTAAATCCTTTTAGAAAGTCTTTAAAAATAATTTTATCCCCTTTCCTGCCTTAGGTTTGTGTCACAAAGATTGGATGGGATGTAGAGCCTGCACTTTTATACATTTACATTTAATGTATATGTACATTATGTATGTAATATATATATGTACATATACATTTAATGTATATGTCTACAAGCCTTCAGCTAGAATGTGCTTATCCTCACAAGCCAGAGTGATTGTTTTTCACTTGTGTGAATGTTTATTCCTCCACAGTCATGGTATAGGAAGAGGTGGGAATAAAAGTTGGTTTGTACGGCAGCATCTGGGGACTCCCATCTGGTGCTTAGACACCTTTCTTACTGGGTCTGTTACTGCTGGAGAAATGAGAGTATTCTAACAAACTTACCAGGCAAGGGAAAATTTAACTAGATCTTAGTCTGGACTGTCTGGGGTTGAGAACAAGGTTCTAGTCCTTGTCATGTTTTAATAGAAGTGAACCTTGGATTAATCTGCTTAGCTCTTCCTCATTAAAAGAGACTAATACTGTCCATGGCAGTTTGGTTTGTTTTGACCTGATCCAGAATCACACACCTCATTTTGTTCTCTTCAGTCTCCTTTAATCTGGAACGGTTCCTTGGCTCTTGTCTTTCATGGTCTTGACAGCGTTGAGACGTCTAACGTGGGTATGTTGAGAATACCCTTCCACTTGGGTTTGAGTGTTTCATCACATCAGATCCACTTTATGCACTCGGGGCAGGGGTCCCACAGAAGTTGCATGTCTTGGTGCTGTGCATGGCATACATGAGACACGTGTATCTGTATCACTCAGAGTGTTAACTTTGATTGCTTGACTGAGGAGGTGTCTGCCAGTTTACCCTAATGTAAATATCCTTTTTATCTTCTGTAAATAGAAGAATAGGGAGGGACAGAGTTTAAGAATAAGTAAATATTTTGTTCCCCAACTGACTGTCATCACTGATGGTTTTAGCATCCATTGCTGATTCTTGCTTAGATCCATCATTATTATAATGGTCAAAATATTGATTTTATAACTCTTTAATTTTTCTATATTTATTGCTTTTCTTCTATAAGACAGTTTTTCCTTCTTCTTTCTTTGTGTGTGTATTTAGTGTTGTTGTTTTTAAAGAAACATGGCTCCTGGAGTTTTTTTTTTAATTTAAATTTATTTATTTTTCTAATTGAAGGATAATTGCTTTTAAAAATTGTGTTGTTTTCTGTCAGACCTCAACATGAATCAGCTATCAGTATACATATATCCTCTCCCACTTGAACCTCCTTCCTGTCTGCCTCCCCATCCCACCCCTCTAGGTTAATACAGAGCCCCTGTTTGAGTTTCCTGAGAGATACAGCAAATTCCTGTTGGCGATCTATTTTACATTTGATAACATGAGTTTCCATGTTGCTCTCTCCATACATCTCATCCTCTCCTCCCCTCTCCCTGTGTCCATAAGTCTGTTATCTATGTCTATTTCTCCATTGCTGCCCTGCAAATAAATTCTTCAGTACCGTCTTTCTAGATTCTGTATATATGCATTAGTATACAACGTTTATCTTTCTCTTTCTGACTTATTTCACTCTGTATAATAGGCTCTAGGTTCATCCACCTCATTAGAACTGACTCAAATGCGTTCCTTTTTATGGCTGAGTAATATTCCATTGTGTATATGTACCACAACTTTATCCATTCAGTGGGTATCTAGGTTGCTTCTATGTTCTAGCTATTGTAAACTGTGCTCCACAGTATGTATGGTATGAAGAAGTGGTATTTGAAGTGAGTTATGAAAAAGTGGTCACTTTTTCACAGGATTGGAAATGAGGCAGAGTGGAAAGGGAGACTGGAGGAAGACTGGACAAAGCTGGTGTTCAGCAAGTAATACAGTGGGTCTAGATCCTGAAGCGGAAGCTGGATTGAAACAGAAAACCCTCTGAGCTTAGTTTGCTTCTAGCACTTTCTGTGCAGGTCTCACGCCTTAGTATTTTCTTTCTGGCCCTCCTTTTGGTGTTTGGGGGAAGGAGGGGGAGGAGGTGTGAGGCAGGAGGGAGTTGCAAGTGGTGGAAAACAGCTGCGTGAGCCCAGAGCCTTTCTCAGATGCTACCTTTTCCGGAAGCCCTTTTACAGATCCCTAATAAGACCCTCCTCTCTGCTCTCCCAGGGCACTTTGTGCCTCTGTGTTAACAGATCTGTTCTGTCCTGTACTGTTTGTTTGTGGACACGTCTTCCCCCTTGGAAGCACGAGCCACATGTTGATCACTTCCCCTCTTCCCTGTACTCAGTACAAATGCTCAGTAAGTATTTCTCGAATCTGTGTGAAAGGAAGGAGAGAGGATAGATTGGAGTTGGTTGGGGAAGGTTCTGGATGTCATTTTCAGGGGTTCAGGCTTGCTCCGCAGGCAGAGATGGGCCCTGGAGCTTTGAACCAGTGCAGGGCTGCTGGGAGCTGGAAGGTCTGAGGATGCAGTGGAAGGGGGATGCTGCAAGATGCCTGTGAGTAGCCAGAGAGAGACAGCCAGGAAGGGCAGAGGCATGGAAGCAACAGTTATCACCACACAAATCTGGACACTCATTTGCTTGCAGGAATTGACTGAAAGGGGGGAAAAAAGGAGTTGAGCGTGGCTTTGAGGTTTCAAGACTGGATAGTTAGCAGATTGGCAGAGACCTCTCCCCAAAACAGGGGCCCAGAGACAATTACAGAAGAACAAGGAGTTCGGCATCGTCCTGTCCAGTCCTCAGCCAAGACTCTCCCTGAATTCAGACAGTATGATTCGTTGAACATTTTTTATTATATCAATTACGGTAAGAAAATGTTGTCTCTGCTGGAGGCACAAAAACTGACATGAACGTAATGGGCATTTTTCTTTTGGCTTTTGTAACAGTTTCATTAAAAATGGATGCTCGTAACTGCTTTTCTAACCTTGAAGCATGGCCCAGTGAGAGCAGCTTACCATGAAAGAAATAGTCGTCCTCTTTCCTCTGGCTCCTCTGTCCCCTCCTGCCCCTTCCTAACAACAGAAAATTTGCTTTGCACCTGCTCCAACTGAGCTCTAAGTGATCAGCATCTTGCAAGCCCCGAAAATTGTAGTATCAAATCTCAGCTCCAACTGTGAGGCAGCACCATACCCCCGGATCCCGCTGAGAGACGTTGCTTTTCCGGTTCCCCAGGGAAGAGTTCTTTCTCTCCGGCCCCCTTTCAGGTTTGAACTCTGACCTAAGCCCTCTCTTTAGCTCCCAGCATGCATTGCTCTGGAGCTGGCCCTGACCTAGCCCTGAATCCTCCACCCTGAGCGCACCAGCAAGTCAGCCCTGGGTAGCCCTGGGTCAGCGAAATACCCAATTCCATTAATAAGCATATTTATCCAAGGAGAGGAAATGGACTTTCCTATTTGTTACAGTCCATTGCTCCCCCCCCCCCAGAAACAGGTACTTAAGAAACACTGGGTATATTCACTATTATTGGTGATTTGGTAAATATACATAAAAATCATCTAATATTCACAAAGTTGTTTTCATTCACACCTTCCTTCATAGGTTAGAAATGCTTTGTTATAACTCAGGACTTAACTTTTAAGAGGGATATTCCTATTTCATGGCTAGGGAATGTGAAATGTTTGAAAATAATGCTGTATTCAGGAAAGCTCTTGTCAGGATTTCAAATAAAAATAGCAAATACTAATTAAATAGGTGTATAACGTTCTAACTGGCTTTAGTGTGTGGTTTAAAGGGAAAGAAAAAAAGTGCTGACAGAGTTTATAATTTCTGTCTTCATATTTTCCTCTTAGGTTTTTCAAACAGACCAAAGTCATTAAAAATACTCCTTAACCCCCAAAGCCACAAAAAAGAAGCTACTCAGGTCTATTATGAAAAGGTTGAACCACTGTTGAAGATTGCGGGAATAAAGACTGATGTAACAAGTAAGTATTTTCAGAACATAATTTCGCCTTTAAAAAAAAAAATCATGCTTGAGGAAGCAAGATAACCTTGAGTTTGTTCTAGAGTCACATTTAGAAAGCTACTTGTAATATCTAAAGCTTGTTTATGTACTCTGATAACTTACTGCAGCCAGCTACAGGATTATCATTCAATTATTTTGTTTCAGTTGTATTATTTTTAATCAGAGTACCACTATTGTCTCTTTAGACCTTTGTCAGACTTTAGAAGTTATCAGCTATCATATTTAAGGGGGCTGCACATGTTTCAGTGTCTTCATTGAGATGCTGGCTATTTGCACATTATCTCTGCAGTTCAGCAGCGATTGATTTTTGCTCCCTTAAATGTTAGATGTCTTCCATGAAATCCTTCATTAGGTGGTTTTTGTTCTGACTCTGACCCCTGCTGGTTGGGTCAAAACTCAGCACTTAACTGATGATTTTAGATGCATTTGGAGAAGCCAGAAGCTTAAAATCATTGTCTGAAACGAGAGAGGTGCTTAGGTTTGTGTGCAGGAAAATAGAAATTTGCTAATGCTGAAGTTCATAGAAAGAAGATAGTAAAATTATTTTCAGCTGTTAAAATTTGGGGACCAAATTCCTTCGATTGCTTGGCAGTGATGGTTTCGTCGCTAAGTTGTGTCCAACTCTTGTGATCCCATGGACTGTAGCCTGCCAGGCTCCTCATCCACGGGATTCTCCAGGCGAGAATACTGGAGTGGGTTGCCATTTCCTTCTCCAGAGGATCTTCCCAACCCAGGAATCTAACCCAGGTCTCCTGCACTGCAGGCAATTGCTTTGCCAACTACGAGCTATGAGGGAAGCCCAGAGATTTCCCTAACCAGGAATTGAGTCCCAGCTGTGGCGTTGAAAGCACTGAATCCTAGCCACTAGACCACCAGGGAGCTGCTTTGATTCCTTAAAGACTTTTATTTTTCCCAAGGGGATGAGGTGAGGAGGGTTGATGCTGTTGTGAATCACACCCTCAGTTTTTCTGGTTTTACTTCTAGGTAGCTTCTGTTTGCACTTAACAGATAATAGAAATGTGTAGTGAATTTTAATTGATGAAGAGTGTTGCATAAGCCTGCTTAGGATACAAGGCCAGAAGGCACTTGGAATCTCCTAGTCTCAGCTATAAGTTCCCGAGGAAGGTACCCAGAGTGACCTGGCTTTGCTCAGCTGCAACCAAGGGAGATGGGTCTCACAATGTAAATAAGGTTTAAAACCTACATCTCATGACTTGATGGATGGGTATGTCTGTGTGCGCTGTGCCCATGGTATTTTGGTATTTCTTTCATTAACCTTGGCTTCATCTTAAATATGGTCCTTTCCATCACGGTACAACGGTTGCCAGTGAATTTGGTTCTTCTTTATTCAAATCTAGTGGGATGGGAAGAGGTGTGCATATGTGAGAGATTCAACATGTTTTAATCCTGAATGAGGATTAAAATGTTTTCTTATTAATTGGACTGTCCTAATGTATTACATATGCTGCACCTGGAGCATTTTCTTAAGCAGTGGGACCCTTCCTAGGAGGTGCAGTGGGACCCCCCTTTCCGAAAGGCTGAGGACACCTGAGCTGAAGTTGGGAAGGCTCCCAACAAGGCACACAGGAGGAAGTCTGAGTCCAGATTAAGGATAAATCTTTAGTGCTGCAATTGGGAGTTTACTGTTTGTGCACTGATCCCAAGGTGCTGTACATTTTTTATCATGCTGTTGTAATTTAGTTTAACAAAGATGATTATGGCATCAGGTTAAAGATCAGAAAACATGAGGGAGACATTGGAGGAAAGAAAACCAGCCTACGAGGCTTGAACTAAGGTAGAGGAAATGATAGGAAGGTACTTTCCTTCTTAATAATTGCATTGGAGAGAAAAATATTATGTCTAGAAGCTTTTTCCCCTAAAATTTAAATGTTATCAAATAATATATTTAGTTTAACATAAAATTAGAATATTACATAAATGCAAATTTAGAATTTATTTATATATTTGTGCAGAATGGCTAATTATTAGCTGCCTAACATTCCTGCTGCAGGCAAAATTATAAAATTACATCTTTTGCTTATGAAACCATTTGGGTATGTATATTGGCTTAATATTTATATTTTTAGAATGTTTCCTATTTTATGTGAAAGACACAATAAGCATGTGGCTGTCTGAAAAATTTTATCCTGCCTATCTCACTGTATAATTTTGTAGTTTGAATAAGGTTGTATATTTAAAACTACCTTGTGTATTGTAAAGTGCTATAGAAACATGGTCATAACGTGGCATATTTTAGTTTCATAAGTTATGTAATGATAAGATTCAACTCACACTTTTAAAAAGTATCTTTTATGAAAGAGTAAAGCAGAAAGAGTACAAATTTTCTGCCTGTCCAGTGTGACCATTGTTTTTTTTCTTTATTTTATTATTATTTTTTTAATTGTTTTTGCCATACATTGTCATGATATCACCATGGGTTTACATATGCTTCCCCTCCGG
>ML660200.1:56403617-56605206 GCA_007570785.1 Antilocapra americana | reverse complement strand
GGGCAGGGGTTGGGTCTGTCCGCAGCCCGAAGGCGCCCAGCTCCGCCCAGCCGGCCGCCTCCCTGCCGACTCCGCCTCACCCTTTGGTCTCGCTGAGGCTGGGTTATGCCCGCTGCACTCGGGCGGGGGCTGGGCCGGTCCGCAGCCCACAGGGGCCCAGATCTCCTCGGCCGGCCGCCTCTCTGCGGACTCTGCACGCCCTTTGTTCTGTGCCACTCGGCCAGCCGCCTCTCTGCCGACTCCACACCTCTCCTTGTTCTGCGTGGGCCTGGCAAGGGGGCTCTTCCTGGGGAAGGCTACTTCTCAGTCTATCTCCGGTTAGCCCCCTGGGTTGGGTCGCTCAGGCTGCTCCGTTCCCTGAGCGCGCTGACCATTGTTTTAATGTATGTTCTGTGCCCCACTGACTCCAAATGGACTATGAATTATGTAATAAATTTTATATGATGATGAATTCATTAAGAGAGTGCTGTATAATGAGGCATGATGTAAAACTTGTAACAAGATGTATTCATCATAAGGGCTTCCCTGGGGGCTCAGTGGTAAAAAATCCACCTGCCAATGCAGAAGATGCAGGTTCGATCCCTGGGTTGGGAAGATCGCCCGGAGGAGGAAACGGCAACCAGCTCCAGTATTCTTGCCTGAAAGATTCCATGGATGGAGGAGCCTGGCGGTACATGAATCAAAGAGCAAGAGTGGAAAGCCCATTTCCTTATCTTCCTTTCAAAGCAGAGCAGACTTTAAGAATTACACTGTTAAAGGTGTGAGAGGAATTCTGGACATCCTAGGATAACTCATAGAACAGTAAGATTGAAATATCATGTCATTGTATGGCAAAACTAATAAAAAACAAAACAAAAAAAAAAGAAAAATCAAGGTAGCCGAGAAATTAAACTGAAAAGAACTGTGGAGGCCATCTAGTTTACTCTCTCTCCTATAGTGGAGTGCAGGAGTGTGGCACTCCTAGTGGAAGAATTGCCACCCCTAGGGGCACTCCACAGCCTGGGCCTGGGCATCCTGTGGTGCAGTCAGCACGTGCTGTTACTGAACAATACTGATGGACATTCTCAACTGGAGTTCAGACCCACTGTGCCTCTGTGCATACTAGAAAAAGGCACCTCCTTTGTCCTCACTTACTAACAGGTGTTCTTCCTCTGGGCTGATGTAGTCCAAAGTCACCTAGCATGTTGAATACGAGTATTAGCTGGATGGCAGACCTACTTTGACCCTTTGCCAAGTGTCTGTGGGAAATGTAAACTGCAAGGACAACTTGTGAGCTGATGTTTGCCTCCTTGTGACTTGAAAGTGTTGATGTTTATCTTTTGTGTCTGCTAACTTGCTTCAGTTCTGTCCAACTCTTGGCGACCCTGTGGAGGTAGCCGGCCAGGCTCCTCTGTCCATGGGGATTCTCTAGGCAAGACTACTGCAGTGGGTTGCCATACTCTCCTGCAGGGCAATCTCCCCGACCCAAGGATCAAACCCGTGTCTCTTATGTCTCCTGTATTGGCAGGCGGGTTCTTTACCACTAGCGCCACCATACAAAATAAATGAAAGAAGTGTCCCATCTTGTGTGTACAGCCTTTGAGGTATTTGAAAACAGATATCATGTATTCCCTTGATCTCACTTGTTCAGGACAGGCCATTCCACTTTCTTCAGTCAATCTTTATAGTCACACAGCTCCTAGACCTTGTTATGTTCATCATCATCATCATGGTCAAAGACACTTCTCTGAATGTAGCTTTGATCTCTACCAGCTCAGGGCCCACGAGAGTGCTTTGTCACCAGATAATTCTACCTCCTGCCTGACCCTGGGCAGGGCTGTCAAGAGTGTGAGGTTTATTGTCACTTGTTTCCCTCCTTCTGGGATCATGTGTTTAATTTTTGACACTTTTACCAAGTTTCTTTGGATTCTTTCCCCTTGGCTCTTTATGTCCCTATTTGAAGCCTTCCCTTTCATGGAGATACCTCCTGTTGCTCCTGATTTCACCCAGCAGAAAGCTAGGTGATCTGATAAAACTGTTAAAAAAGGATGCTAGTCGGCTGAGGCATTCCTCCCTCCCAATTATACCTACATGTTAACAAAAATCTGGATCATAAATGTTCACAAATCAGATCCAGCTAGAGAGAGAAAATTATGGGCGAAAACTTCTTTTTATTATCCCTTGGATAATTATGGATATACATGACCAATTCATTTCTAATACTAGGATATCAGTTAGGGAGTTGGAATTTATCCCTGAGGACAATGAATAGTCATCAATGGAGTTTATGTAGGGAAGAGATGTGATCAAGCATATGCTTAAGAAAGATCATTCTGGCTAGATTGGGTAAATAGAGGGAGACTGGAGGAAAGGCTGATGTAGTTTGTGTATTAAAAACAGTGGTAAATGGGTCTAGGGCATCGGCTTGAGGAATGTTGGGAGGCAGCAACCTAATTAAAAGGCGGAAACAACTGGCTTTGGGCATAGAGTGATTGCAGAGAGCAAAAGAAAGGGGTGCTCTAGAAAGAAGACATTTCCTATCTTGGGTAGTGAGGAATGGATGATGGAACCCTAGAAAGAATGATATAATTGAGAGGCAGTGTATTGGAAGGTGAGAATGACGGCTGCTACTTGAACTTAACGAAGTTTGAAGTGCCTACGAGACAGAAAAGAAAATGACATTTCAGTATCTTACCCTGTTACAGACTTTTCTCACCAAACCAAGAAAGCTTTTTTTGATGTTACAATCAAAACTCATCTGATTTAACTTTAGCCTGTCTCCTTACCACCAATCAATATGAACCTCAGGACATTACTTTTCTCCAATATTGTCTTTCTGAAGACGTACTATTTAAACTGAAGTTTCAGGTGTATAGGGATCCCAGTAGTGAGAACTGTGTGTTCAAAGAGTTGTAAACAATGAAAACTCCAAATTTCCTATATAAGAGAGGTGTCAGTCAGATTGTCAAAGGAATGTAGCTGAAAGAAGAGGCTAGTAGCTTTCTTGTGATACTGCAGCTTCCTGGCAGCCCATGTCCATGTTTATTTGGAGTGATTTGAATCTGGCTCTTTCTGCTTCCAGAGCCCACAATATCCTATGTAAATACACATTTTAATTCCTTCTAAATGGGGCTTCCCGGGTGGTTCCATAGTAAAGAATCTGCCTGCCATTTCAGGGAGACATGTGTTCGATCCCTGAGTTGGAAAGATCCCCTGGAGGAGGACATGGCCACCCACTCCAGTATTCTTGCCTGGAGAATCCCATGGACAAAGGAAGCTGGTGGGCCACAGTTTGTAAGGTCGAATAGAGTCAGACACACATAATCACATTTCACCTGCAAGATGAAAGGAAGAAACAGATTATTATTTCAGATTTTTTTGTAAGTAAAAATATCATTTAACCAGAAGATAATTTTAAGGCTAATTTTGTTTTGGATGTGAAAAGCTTTACCAAAGCAATCTTTGTAATAAAACTGAGACTTGATAAACTGACTCTTAGCATAAATATTTCTTCCCTAATACCCTTAATTATTCTTAATGTGTATTTTTAAGACACTTTATTATTTTGCTTTTAAGGTTGCAGCTACTTATTGAAGTTACAGATGAATGATCAGCAGACAGTCATTGATGATAACCTACGTTTATTAATGTTGATGTTTTATATTTTGTTTTCTTATCACTTTCTGCTAAATAGAATTTAATAGAGAGGTTTTATTCCTGTGAATGTTAACAGCATTTGAATAAACTGTGGGAAATTTACAACGTAACGCTGCTGGGTGCAGAATGATTCTTTTAGACACCAAGACTAATAATTTTTAACAGTATCTAAAAACATTGTAGGAAAAGCTTGAACCATGCTGGCACCAGGGACAGACAGGCATGAAAGATTAATGTAATCTCGCATATAATGATGCACATTCTTACACAAAAAATCCATCTGCAGTGTCATGTCAGCAGAAATCCTTGATGGGTAGGATACAGCTGGGCTGTCTCTTCTGGCAGAGCTGCCCCAGAAAATGCTAAATGCGGTTGGACCGCTTGGTGCCATCTGCAGTGTGCCAGTTTATCCTGTCTTCACTGGCATTTGCAATACTGTATAGGGCATCATGACTGTAGAGACAGTGATAGGGAGTGACAGATTCATCTCCTCGGAGAATCTGGGCTCTGGTGGGCCTGTGTGCCACCCTCCTTGGCATTGGGTCCGTTATCATTGGTGTTGGCTTGGCTTCACATTTTCACATCCAACTCCTCCTCTTTTTAGTCTAGCAGTTCCAGACACACATTCTTCTAGTATGTAAATCTTACACTAACCTTTCAAGTAATTTATTCATGTAAGGTTGCCAAAGCGATTTAACATTGACTATCTGATGCCAGCTAATATGCCTTATTTTCAAAATACTGCTGCTCCTAGGCTTCTGATTTAAAGGAAATGTGTCTTATTTAGGGAACACTAACTGACAGGCACCAAGATAAATTATCTAATGGGATATCCCCAAATGACTTATGTAGTTGGAATAAATATATGACCCTCTTTTACATAAAGCTATAAAACACATTGGGCAAGTAACACTTAATCCTCCTTGCCATGATTAAAATATAAATATTCAAGAATAAATCTTGCTTTACGACCTGACCATATGTTTAGCATATTATTTTGCCAAACCAAGTTAAAAAAGTGTAGAATCATTTATTTAAAACTTTTACCTTTTTCTGTTTTTTTTTTTCTCTTCTAATATAGTAACAGAATATGAAGGGCATGCCCTGTCACTACTCAAAGAATGTGAACTCCAGGGATTTGATGGGTAGGTTGTATTTTTCATCTACATATACCGTAGAGCTTATGTTATTAAATATTTTCATTAGCCACATATTTGGAACTTACAGTTTTTAACTATTTGTGATGTATGTAATTAGGCTGCATTTCATTCATATATGAGTAGTAACAGTTAATGATGATAATGTAATATGGCACAGTCATCCACCTCACAAGATTGTGCATAGAAACACCAAAGGAGGGATGCAAATATAAGTACTGGGAAGTTACAGTGTGCCACCTCATACTTACCTTCCGAGCATATATTTGCATCTAGAGTTCTTAATTTTTGGCTTTAACCCTGTAAGTATCTAGAAAAGCATTGATGGAAGATAATATATTGGTCATATGACATAACTATACTATGATCCTCTTTGGCAAATGCATTGATAGTATCAATAGTTAATTTGGCTATGATTGAGTATAAATATTTTAGAAAAACAAATGCATTATTTTCAGGATGAAAAAAAAATGTGCTGATTTTACTTATCTTCTATACTTTAGTGGCTACCAAATAAGTGTGTTATTCATAGTAAGTGTTAGAAACTTGTTTGTAGTACATTGCTGACACGTGTAGAAATTTTTCACTGGCATGCAAACATTAGAAATAAGGCAAGTGACATATATTTCAATTGACATTTTAAAAATGTAGGTGAATCAATTTGCTAAAGTGCTGGATTGATGTACAAGACTAAAAGCATATTCTTTTAGGGGAGATTTTTTTGCAAGGGTGGATGTTTCAGAGTTTTAAAAGGTGGAAGGCTTGTGAATTATTCTGTCACATGGTGATGGCAGTGGGGGTGGACAGCAATAGACTCACAATATCAGGAAGGACATTTGGGTCTTTCAACTGTAATGAAAAGCTTTACTCCTCCTGAAAAATTATTAGAATGTGTTAGAGAGGAAAGTGATGCAATCAGATTGGAACATTACCAAGGTCAGTTTTCAGAAATACTTAATATTTTGGGATGAGGAAAAATATTGGATGAAGAAGAGAGTTTGGTAAGTAAAACATAATTTTTCAAAAAGGAATTTAATTGAAGGGAGTGATTCTAGATGGCAATGGTCTATAAATACTGATCATGAAGAATATGAGGTAGGAGATTACTGCAGAGCCTTATACTTAGTGCTAGACAGATTGATTAATAGGCTACATTTAGGAAATTGGGGAATCATGCATACCAGCTACCTACCTTAATTTGCTACATGGTCCTGAAACACAGCTTGTTAATGTATATGAGATGTTGCGTTGCAAATAAGTCCTTGCTTTAAAACATGGTTATATAATAACAGATATTGTAGGTATTACACCTCGTCTTGCCCTATTAACATTATGAAGTGTTCTGGGAAATGTGTTATCTATAAATAAGGTCCATTGGTAATTAACTGTGCAAGGATCAAGAAGAATTTTGCAGAATGATGAAAAACTATAGCTTGAGTATAATAGAATAATGTTTTCTCTTTACGTGAACATACTTCTTATTTATTCCACATGGCAGTTGGTATAATTTTGCAGTGTGGCACTATAAGATCTATAGATCCTTTAGTTATTAACTACATTTTTTTTCACCAAATAGTTTACCTAGTCATTGTGTTAATTGAGCTCCAGTGATTTCACTCTATGGCATGCCAGTTAATTTAGGATTTATAATAATTAAAATTTCTTTGGGAAGTCTTCTGTTTCTAAGATCCTTTAAATAGTTCATTTGGTTTTTTGAGTCCAGTCATTTCAGAAGGAGCTAAAATGGTGGTTGGGATAACTATCTTAATACAATGGTTATTTTAAGTCATTCTACTTAGAATTACATAGAAAGGCATATATATGAGGAGAACAGTGGAAACAGTTTCTGTAGGCACTTCCAGAGAACAATTCTCTAACAAGTAGAATTGTTTGAAAGTGGGAGTGCTACATTCATGAGCACCCTGTTCCTGAATCTGAGGAGTAGTTGTAGGAGTACTTTTTGAGAAATTCGTATAAAAGACTCAAAAACAGGATGAGGTAACCCCAGGATTATTTGGTATTTTGGTGGAAGAGGGCCTCAACTTGAGCCTGAGGCATCTCGGCCTGTTGATAGGGAGTGAGGAGGAAAGCCCCTAAAGGTTTTTAGACATAGACCAGAGATTAAGATCCTAGAGAAATTCTATGATATTATTCAGAAGCGAAATGATTTAGTAAATAACGTTTAAGAAGATTATTAAGATTTTGAAGATTTTTTTAATGAGTTGCATACGTTTTTATGAAGACACATCGTGACATATTCCTAATGCCAACAGTCCTCATGACAGCTGATATGCAACTCCAGTGTGTTCCAGCAAACACTCTCAGATCCACTGCTGGAGTTTGCAGGAACGTCCATTTCCATGTATTATGTGTTTTCAGTTCTATCCGACTCTTCGTGACACCGTGGACTATAGCCTGCCAGGCTCCTCTGTCCGTGGAATTCTCCAGGCAAGAATACTGGAGTGGGTAGGCATTCCCCTCTCCAGAGCATCTTCCTGACCCAGGGATTGAACCCAGGTGTCCTGCATTGCAGGCACATTCTTTATCATCTGAGCCACCGAGGAAACCCTGTCAGTTTCCATATTGCCTCCTCTATACTGGGCATGAACAGGAAGTTTTGTAAAGGCAAAGAAAAGAGGAATATCGGATGCATAGACTTGAAGCAGAAACAGTTGTGTTTGTTAAGTGTGACAAGGGTTAAGCTAATCTGTAGCTCTGATGCGATTACACACATATTGGGTGTGCTCAGTCTCTGTCATGTCTCTTTGTGATCCCATGGACTGCAGCCTGCCAGGCTCTTCTGTCCACGGAATTTTCCAGACAAGATACATATACTAATATTTTATTATTTTGTTTCACGGCATTTTAAAACTTTAATTTGTTGAATTAGTTTTTTCCTTCATTTGATGTTATGAGAATCTAGGTATTATTTAGCTTACATTGACATTCTATCACCACTGTGATATATCCGTATTAGTAAGTAAGGTTAAAAAGTATCTCTTCTCAAAAATAAAATTTAAGTTGAAAATCCAATAATAAACATTTTGATAATGATATGGGTTGGTAGACAAATACAAACACCCATTTAAATTTTTAATTACCTTTAATAAATAAAAATGAGATATGCTCTCCCAGTTGTGCTTTTCTAGACAGCAAAGCTTTAGTTTGGGTCAGGCATGAAAGAGTTTATTCTGAAAACACAAGGTGTACTGTTTAAAAAGGGTTATGTTTTAGGGTAGCTCTTAAGTGTGATTAAATGAACCCATCTTAAAAGGTTGGTTTTTTTTGCCTTTTATTTTAATAGCTAGACTCTTATGTTTATATTAAGTATATTCCCTAGGATGGGTAACTATATCTCGAGACGATCTTAATGATCTAGTATTTGTCAACATAAGTAAGTTCTTTTCTCTTATTTAATTCCACAGTGATTCTACTGTTAAACTGATTTCCAAAATAATAAAACTCTCATAAGGCTATTTTCATTGGGTCTTCTATGTAAGAAAGGAGTCTAATATATCAAATAGTAGTGTAGTTTCTAAGACCAACTTGTCTTATTTCAAAATCTCATTCCATAACTTACCATGGTATGACCTTGGAACAGTTGCTTAATCTTTTTATGTCTTATTTTCCTAATCTGTGAATTGGTAGTAAAAGTGTATACTGTGTGTAGTTATTGTTCAAATTAAATGGATTAATATATGGAGAGTGCTGACAACATCTGAAACATACTAATTGTTCACTAAATGTTACTTTATTATTATAATTATTATTTGTTTTAGTTTCAAAATATTTAACACAGAATGCCTTATGACAAAATTTCAAAGGTTTTTGTAGTAGAGTATATTCCTATACAGGCTTCTCTGGTGTCTCAGACAGTTAGGAATCTGCCTTTAATGCAGGAAACCTGGATTTGATCCCTGTTTCAGAAAGATCCCCTGGACAAGGGAATGGCAACCCACTTCAGTATTCTTGTCTGGCGAATTCCATGGACAGAGGAGCCTGGTGGGCTACAGTCCATGAAGTCACAAAGAGTTGGACACGACTGAGCAGCTAACTCACACACGTGTCCCAAGAAAGGCCCATTTCTACTAACTCTAGCAGCTAGAATTAATACATACACAGTGCTTTAACTGGATGCAGGATTCCAGGGGTCAAATGTTACCAAACTATACGGAAGAGGCAAGTTATTTGTGTTAAGTTAGATATGTTGGATGACTTTACATGAGCTTTTTAGGCCACCCACTCTTGGTTGGTAGACAGGCATAGAACTAAGAGTTAAGTCCACAAAATGTTTGAAAATCTGTCTGTAGAGGTCTTTGAAATCATGCAAATAAGATTCAAATCAAACCTTGGCTTCCCCATATGTAAAGATGAGGCTCATGCCTATTTTACAAATTTTTAAAAACTGAATAGAAAAGAGCCAATGTATTATACGACATGAAGTTGGCACTCAGTAGGTATAATCACTTTTCTCTGAATCAGTGACTACATTGATGGCCGCTGGAATCAGTTCAGACACAAAATAATATCCCCAGCCAAACATGACCTGGGTCATATCCTGTATTGTAGAGTTTCTTCTAATTAGGATGGACCTTGGATCACCCAGGCTGTGTGTGGCCCTAGCCCTGAACCCCACCTAGGTTCCGGGGCTGGAAGACCGACAACAAGGTGGAGGCAGCTGATGGAGACAGTGTTCTCAGCCTCAGGATCCACCAGCTTCTGGAGCTTCCTGAACTTAGGGAACCAGGAACCTCTGCTGATTCTGGCTGATAGGCTCTTCTGTTTGGCAAAAAGAATTTTTTTTAAATACATCGAATGCTAATTGTTAATGTTTACAAATTAGGAGACTTACCCCCAAAGGAGGTCCTGTGGCTTCCCTAGAAAAATCAGAAGATACGGTCCTCTAAGCCTGCCTTCTGGATGATGCAGTGGGCTGGAGCCGAGCAGACTCTTCTGTAGGGCCTGGGAGGTCGTGGGGCGTGGCATATAAGACATGCCATGTATTCTGCTCTCAATAACACAAACTCTTTTCCTTTGGGTAAATTGGTGTGATTTTGATATTTAATGTTCTTATTTTTTAAATTTTTGGCTATGCTGGGTTTTTGTTCCTGCGTGTGGGCTTTTCTCCAGTTGTGGTGAGCCAGGGCTACTCTCTAATTGCAGTGTGCAGGCTTTTCTGTGTAGTGGCTTCCCTTTTTGCAGAGCACAGGCTCTGGGACACATGGCTCAGTAACTGGGGCTCCCAGGCCCTATAGTGCAGGCTCAATAGTTGTGGCACGCTGCCTTAGTCCCTCCGTGGCATGTGGTGTCTCCCTGGATTAGGGAGCAAACCTATGGCTCCTGCATTGGCAGGTGGACCCTTCATCACTGAGCTGCCAGGGAAGCCCATTATTTTACATCTTTTAAATACAAATGACTCTGACAAAACCTCTGACATTCTATATGACCGTCATGGATTCCCACCTCACCCCTCCTGTAGTGTACTTATGGTGAGGTCCTAAAAAATTTTTAGTACTGACTAGACTAGTCAAAGGCTAGTAACACTAATTTTAAAAGTGCAGTATCGCAATAATATCCAAGAGATGAAAAAACCAGTTCAGGTTTGCAATTGACATTTATAACTAATGATAATTAGTAGTTGCTTAAATTAAGGCTTTATATTTTACATGATTTTTATTGCTGTCTTTTCAGAGCTATAGTGAAAATTAGCAGGGTTTTATGCTTTGGCTTGTGTTAGTTAAATGAATTTCAATGACTTACTAACATAAAATAAAAATCGTATGCTTTGGGATATTAGCAAAGCAAAATTCAGGTCAGATGTGAAGTAACATGTTCAGGTGTTTTAATAATGCCTCTTGAAAGTGAAAAGTGAAAGTGTTAGTTGCTCAGTCGTGTCCGACTCTTTGTGACCTTATGCACTGTAGCCCACCAGGCTCCTCTGTCCTTGGAGTTCTCCAGACAAGAATACTGGAGTGGGTAGCCATTCCCTACTCTGGGGGATCTTCCTGACTCAGGGATTGAACCTGGGTCACCCGCATTGCAGGCCGATTCTTTTTGTTTTTTGCAGGCAGATTCTTTACCATCTGAGCCACTCATCTGACTTTTAGACTGTATGTTTGAATATTTTTTGAGTAAAACCATAATAGAGTTCAGCTAATGTCTTCTTGTGAAGTAGACTTTATCAGTGCAGCGCTAGTGTCTTCTTATCCATTGACATATATTGAAATATTTGAAGCTATGAGTAATTATGCAAATAGAATATATAAGATTAATATTTTAAATAGTAATAGATTTATATTAATCTCTTAATTAATATTTCACAGATAATTACCAGTTATTCTAATGTCATTCATTCTTTGACTTAATTTCTTTTCTAGTGTGGTATGTGTTGGTGGAGATGGATCTGCTAGTGAAGTAGCCCATGCTTTGCTTCTTAGAGCCCAGAAGAATGCGGGGTTGGAAACAGACAGCATCCTGACTCCTGTCGGAGCCCAGCTTCCACTTGGTGTGATACCAGCAGGCAAGGGGGGGCCCATGGATTTGCCAAGTGAACCCTCTCCCCCATCTCTTCCTGTATTACTTTCTAACCTAGACAGCATCGTACAGAGTTAAATGTACAGACTTTGAGTATGAAAGACCCATGCTTGGTATCTCCATTAGCACATGTGAGATGGTTCCCAAGTTATTTAATTTCTTTGAGCCTTATTTCTCTAAATAAGAGAGAGATAACACACATGATACCCCCTTCATTATGAGGTTATTATGGTATTAAATTAGAAGTATATGTGCAGAGTTTAATATAGTTAAGCAAACAACAAATGGGACTATTATTCTACCTTCCCATATAAAGGTTTAATGATCACACAGTTCCAGATATGAAATTTCAAAACAGGGCCACTCCAGTCCAGCTGCTTATAATTCCATATGGGATAAAATATGGTAACTCAATTCCTGTAATTGAAAGTAGAAACAGAAACGTTTGAGAATGCCAGAAGGATTCATCCTGACTGCAGTATCTCCAGCAGCTAGAACAGAATGTGACACCATGAACGCTTAGTAAGGTTTAAGTGAATAAATGTGAAGAAATTGTAGAGCAAGTGGCACTTGAACTGGACCTAAAAATGGGTAGGATCTGGCCTGAAAGATAAGAATAAGCTATTTTCTTGGCTGCCAAAATAACAAGTGGCAAAGCAAACTCCAGGAATGCGAAAGAAAAGACCACGGGCCCCTTGTTGGGTGGAACTGGTGTCAAAGTGGGTCTAAACTTTGGTGGCTTCTGGACACCACAGGAAAGGGTCTGAACTGCTGTTAGGGGACAATGGGAGGCTTAGACAAGGGAGCAACCTTCTGGGAACCTGTTCTACGAATAAGCCTGATTAGGGGAAGGGAGGAAAAGGAAGTGGAAGTGAGTCAGGGAGAGCAGCCAGAGTAACACCGGCATCTGGAACAGACAGCAGCATCTTTTGCAGGTTTATTGTATTAATCAAGCCCTTCCTCCCAAATTATTGAAACAAACAATAGTGAAAAAGGTGATATTTTTTCGTTTTATTTTTTATTTTTTATTGTTTTTGCCATACATTGTCATGATATCACCATGGGTTTACATATGCTTCCCCTCCGGAACCCCCCTCCCTCCTCCCTCCCCCCCGGGAAATCTCGCTGCACCAGTCCCGAGCATCAATCCTGGGCTGGCGATTGATTAGACACATGACAATTAACATGCTTCAATGCCCTTCTCCCATATCATCCCACCCTTACCCTCATCCACAAAGTCCACGAGTCTATTATCATCTCTGTAAGAAGAGTAGAGACAATCACAGTTGACCCTTGATCAGTTTACAGTTGGCCCCTCTTTGCACTCTCAAATTCAACCCACTGGGAACAATGAGGTACTATGGTATTCACTATGTAGGGCTTCCCTCGTAGCTCAGTCGGTAAAGAATCTACCTGCAAGGCAGGAGACTCGGGGTCAATTCCTGGGTTGGGAAGATTCCCTGGAGAAGGAAATAGCAACCCACTCCATTATTCTTGCCTGGAGAATCCAATGGACAGAGGAGCCTGGCAGGCTTCAGTCCATGGAGTCAAAAGAGTGAGACACGACTCAGCGACTAAACCATCACCACCATAGTATTCACAGGGCTTCCCTCGTGGCTCAGCAGTAAAGAATTCTGCTGTATGTGGGAGCTGCAGGAAATGTGGGTTCCATCTCTGGGTCAGGAGGATCCCCTGGAAGAAGGCACAGCAACTCACTCCAGCATTCTTGCCTGGAGAATCCCATGAACAGAGGCGCCTGGCAGACTATAGTCCATGAGGTCACAAAGAGTCAGGCACAGCTGAAGCGATTTAGCACAGCATGGCATAGTATTCACAACTGGAAAATATCCGTATCTAAGTGAATCCACTCACTTTCAAACCCATGTTGTTCAAGGGTCAATTGCATTGTTGCCTGTGAAAATAGAAAACAATGTACATGGTTGAAAAAGAAATCAACTTTCTATCCATTCAATAACCAGAGTCATTTAGTATGGATTTTAGTATGTTTGTATTATCAGTCTACAAAGAACAGGAGACATACCAATGCTCTTTTAGAGTAAAAAGTCCTTCATAAAAATAATAATTTAAAAGGAGAGGGATATAGGGATATATCCTTATGATTATAAAACGTGTTAAGAAAAATCTGTGAAAATAAACCCTTTAGGTAGACAATGACAAAAGGCATCAACTCAAAAAGATGCGTTGGAACCACACTTTAACCTTTCTGTGTCATTTTAGGAGTGTGTCTATAATGGTGGAACGTTCCCAACCTTTTCCTCTGGGCAGAGTGGATATGCTTAGCTCATTGTTTCTTTTCCATAGTACTTACACCCCTGAGGTCACTCATTCACTGCTGTGCATCAAAAGTGGAAGGATGGGTGTTCCCTCAGGTATGCGTTTGACATCGAGTGAATAGTGAGCTAGAAACAATTGTGGTTATGCTTACTTTTTAATATGCAACTCAGATTTTATAGAGGAATAGCATTGAGCTTTTTTATCATCATACTTTTTAAGCGTATCTCTGATTTTGAGAGCATTTTCCAGATACAGTGGATATGTACAGATAGAAATGGCATTTGAATACTTTTTGTTTAGAAGATACAGCCTGTTGCCAAAACTTTAGTGGTTGTGTAGGAGTTCCAGCTTATGGATTGCATCTAATAGGAGGAATTCGTGTGCAGGATGTAATTAGTATGAGGACTGTCTGTCTGGTCAGGGCTTTGTAGAGACTGGGAACAAGAGCTAGGCAGGAAGTTTCTAAGCTGAATGCAGAAGACAATCTGCCTTTGAAGCCATTTGCCTCCTGGAGAGAGACACCCAGAGGGAGAGTGTTTAGTAAATTACTCCACCGAGCCAACAGACCAAACCGCTGAATTATGGTCAGACTCAGATGGATCAGATGTGGGGAAGCCTGTATTTGAACTGCTGGCCATTAGCAATGGTGTTTGTTGCTATGGGAACTGGTGCTAAGGAGCTATACAGGGAGATTCCGATTAAAGGAATGGGGGGGAGGATAGAGAAAAAAGCCAAAGAGGACATAAATATAAAAAAGCAATCCAGTTGATGTAAAACAAGGCTCAATCCACATAGTGATGACTGGGCACCATATATTCCTAGAGAATTCATAAATAAATTCATACATTCCAATTAATTTAAGGAGAATAAAATATTGCCAAGGGACTGTTAATTTCTATGATATTTCAGGCAAAGAACCGAAGTGTAGGTGCAGTTTTCATGAGAATTTTAGATATGCTTGACTAGGAAGTCATTACATCACATTTATCTGTTTGGATGTGGGAGACATTAATGGCTTTATGAATATTCATGATGTCTGGTTAATTAAGTTAATTGTTCTGCAGAAGTGCTTGCACTTCCAAGGACAATTTTTTTTTTCTTTTTGCCTCTGTGGTTTCTGACTGGTTCTTCCATCAGTCATGCGTTACATGATCTGCTGCTTCTGTGTCCTTACTCCTTGGATGTGGCACATTTTAGCAGATTTGGGGAGGTGGCAGTGAGTGAAGTTGCTAGTAGTGTTAAGAAAAACAACTTTTCAGGCTAATTAAAATGTTTACCTTGAGGCAGAACATTTATAGCTTTTGTGAGAATGCTAAAATTACATAGTTTTTATTTATGTGAACAGCATGTTCTTTTGGCATGTAGATATCTTTTTGGATGGATCACATTTTGTTTCAGGAAACTGTACTCTTTTAGATTATTCAAACAAAAATATGAAGCAATCTACAGTTTTATAATTTTACATCTACTTTCTTCATGAACTTTCCTCTTACATTCAGAGTGTTAAAAAAAGAAAGTTCTTCAGGATTAAGGTACAGATTAAGCAGAGTAGAAGATGACTAAAATGATTTTCTCACTTCTGGTCATGTCTTATCACTGCCAGGTTCACTGGAATTAAAGGAAGGTGGCAAAGATGCAAAGCTTGAGAAGACATAAAAATAAAAAGCAATCTCTATCTTTCTAAGAGAATTTGTGCTTGGGCATACGTAGCTACTTCGAACTCAAGGGAATAGATGGTCTTTATTTTTCTTGAGTCATGATATGTGTCATTCTCTGTTGCACAGGACAACATTACATTATGTTTTTAAATAGTCTTTCTAGAGGAATGCTTTTATGACCTGCTCCTAATTAACCATGGTAATGGAGGAAGTATGTTTCATAGAGGAATGTAATCCATTGATAATCTTAAATATCTCCCTCTAATTATGTAGCCTCCTCCAAAATCTTCAACATAAATCTGGTTGGGAAGTAAAATAGATTGATTTTTTTTTGCTTCTCCCCCCAACCTAGTCCAGATTAATTAGCAATTAGATGGCCAAAGGGAGCCTATAGAGGGTCAAAGGATAATTGGAAAGGCCTAGGTGATTGACAGCTGGTAAAGATCCACTGAGGAACAGATTTCTGGACCACTTTTCTCAGACCTCAGAGTGCATACAAGTCACCTGGAAAACTTGCTAAGACATGGACATCTGGGCCCCACTCCCAGCTACTCCCTTACCATAAGTTGGAGGTGGAACCCAGAAATGTCCCTTTTTAGCAAGCTCTAGCAGGTAATGTTGATGGAGGTGGTCCATAAACCATAAATTCTGGAGAAGGGCCTCTCCATGTATTGTACATAACCTGAAGATCTTATAAAATGCAGACTATGACTTGTTAGGCATGGCGTGGGGTCTCACAATCAACATTGTAATAAACATGGAGATGTGGCCATTGCTATTAGATTATGGGATGTATTTTGAGTAACAAGGGTCAGAAGAGAAACTACCTTTTGATGAATCAGTTAAAACCAGTTTACCAGTTGGTCAAGGTGGACATTTCTTTGCATTTGTATCATCAGAGGTCCGAAAATCTAAATGCTTCGGTAGGTACCTCATGATTATTATCGTATTGTTTGATAATGGCCACACTGCCTCAACTTCTTCAACTGAGAACCCAAGTGACAAATCAAAGGGATTACATATGACCACGCAAGAAAGTTTCTGATTAGCAAAGCCAGGGGACTAGTCTTTGCTTCAATAGCTATAGTGTGTGTGTGTGTGCTTAGTCACTTAGTCATGTCCCACTCTTTGTGACCTGATGGACTGTAGCCCGCCAGGCTCCTCTGTCCAAGGGATTCTCCAGGCAAGAATACTGGAGTGGGTTGCCATGCTCTCCTCCAGGGGATCTTCCCAACCTGGGGATCGAACCAGGTCTCCCTCATTGCAGGCAGATTCTTTACTGTCTGAGCCACCAGCGAAGCCCGATAGCTATAGTAAACAATACATCCATGCTAGCAGAGTTCTTGGCAGTTACTAGACTTAAATCAAGAAAAATTATAACTTCTTAATTTTAAATCCTTTTTACTTCCTGGGAATGGGCTAGCTGATATTTTCCCCCTTGAAAGCAGGCCTTTACTCCAAGACCTCAGACACACAAGTATTACAAGGGTATGACTTGAGAGAGCTCTTTTTCTGTGTAGGCTGGTGGGGAAAATTCGTTTGGATCTTGAATTATCCTAGTGATATGGAGAAATCTCTGTCTCAATACAGATTCTCATACTGTGGCCGATACCATGGATAGAGTGTTTTCTTCATCTATGATACAATATCTCAGATAATAGAAGAGACCCCCAACTTGGTTAAGAGCTTTGTTGTTTTTCAGTTGCTAAGTCATGTCGGATTCTTTGTGACCCCACAAACTGCAGCACTCCAGGCTTCCCTGCCCTTCTTTGCTCAAACTCATGTCCATTGAGTCAGTGATGCCATCCAACCACTTCATCCGCTGTCACCCCCTTCTCTTCCTGCCCTCAATCTTTCCCACCATCAGGGTCTTTTCCAATGAGTTGGCTTTTTGCATCAGGTGGTCAAAGTATTGAAGCTTCAGCAACAGTCCTTCCAATGATTATTCAGGACTGATTTCTTTTAGGATTGACTGGTTTGATCTCCTTGCTGTTCAAGAATCTTCTCTAGCATCATACTTTAAAAGCATCAATTCTTTGGCTCTCAGCCTTGTTTATGGTCCAACTCTCACATCCATGCATGACTAACTGGAAAAACCATAGCTTTTCCACACTGACTTTTGTCTACAAAGTGATGTCTCTGCTTATTAATGCACTACCTAGGTTTATCATAGCTTTTCTTCCAAGGAGTAAGCATGGTTTAATTTTGTGGTTGCAGTCACCATCTACAGTAATTTTGGACTCTTAATAAAATAAAATCTGTCACTGTTTTCACTTTTTATCTATTTATTTGCCATGCTATGATGGGACCAGATGCCATGATCTTAGTTTTTGGAAGTCTGAATTTTAAGACAGCTTTTTCACTCTCCTCTTTTATCCTCATTAAGGGGCTCTTTACTTCCTCGTTGCTTTCTGCCATTGAGTGGTATCATCTGTATATCTGAGGTTGTTGATATTTTCCCCAGCAATCTTGATTCCAGCTTGTGATTCATCCAGCCCAGCATTTTGCATGATGTACTGTGCATAGAAGTTAAATAAGCACGGTGACAATATACAGCCTTGATGTACTCCTTTCCCAATTTTGAACCAGTTCATCGTTCCATGTCCAGTTCTAACTGTGGCTTCTTGGCCCGCATACAGGTTTTTCAGGAGACAGATAAGGTGGTCTGATATTTCCATCTCTTGAAGAATTTTCCAAAGTTTATTGTGATCCACATAGGCAAAGGCTTTAACATAGTCCATGAAGCAGAAGTAGGTGTTGTTCTTGGAATGCCCTTGTTTTTTCTGTGATCCAATGGATGTTGGCAATTTGATCTCTGGTTCTTCTGCCTTTTCTAAATCCAGCTTGTACATCTGGAATTTCTCAGTTCATGTACTTCTGAAGCCTAGTTTGAAGGATTTTGAACATTACCTTGCACAAAGAGCTTTAGAAAGAATTTAAAGCCTATCTCTTGTACTTTACAGTAGTTTCATATTTTTTCTTAGTTATTATTTGGCTTGTTTTGTGTGTTTATGTGTTTGTCTCTGCTTTCCAGAGCCATCCTTCAACTGTTCGTGCTCTTTTTGGTAAAGAAGTTAGAAGCCTGTTTATTAGAGTTGAAGGGGCAGATTTTGATATAGCTAGCACTCTTTCAGGTAGAAAATATACATTCACAATGGAAGAAGCTGTGAGCAAGTAGATACTATAAATTATTTTCTAATTTTTAAGTTATTTAAAATTTATTAATTCAGTAGCCGTCCGGTGTGCATCTATGATGTGAACAAAAACTTACAAACGTCCATGTAATTTCTCATTTAAACATTACATAGTGACATCTCTATAAAGTAAGAGCAAATGGTTAGTTTAAAATGTTTGCAGGAAATAGATAATTTGGACAGACTGATAATTAGAAATGAAATAGAATCTATAATTAAAAAAAAAAAAAAAACTTCCTACAAACAAAAATCTGGGACCAGATGGCTTCACAGGCAAATTCTACCAGACAGTCAAGGATAACTTATACTGATACTTCTCAGACTCTTCCAAAAAATTGAAAAGGAAGGAACACTCTAAAAGACATTCTATGAAGCCACCATCACCTTCATACCAAAACCAGACAATGACACCCCTTAAAAAAGATTACAGGCCATTATCTTTGAATTTAGATGTAAAAATGTTAGCAAATGGAACTCAACAACACATTAAAAAGATCATATACCATGTCCAAGTGGGATTCATCCCAGGTTCACAAGGATGCTTCATCATACACAGATAAATCAATGTAACATACCACATTAAGAAAGAAAAATAAAAGACCACATAAAATGTTTGCTATGCTGATCATCCACATTTTACATTTGATTTGGCAGGATCTACTAATGTACTGGCACATTCTCTCCATGGAGTTTCTCATGTGGTAACTGCAACTTTGCACATTATAATGGGTAAGAATTCTTCCAAAGAAGTTCAGGTTTTCTAAGGAAGATTATTTTATTTCCTCCAGACTTGCCGAGATAGCTTCTTTATCTCTCAAAGCAGAAGAATGTTTGAATAAAAATTGAAAGTTAGTTTGTCAAAGTTTCACTATTTTGACTGATGATTTTTCCAAATACAGGTGCTATAAAGAGTAGAAAAGGTAGCTTTACTGTGATCTGGATAGGAGAAAATACAATGATATTTGAGATCCCAACTTTATAATCAGGTCAGGAAAATCCAGGCAGAATATCAGGAACTGTTGTTTGACTATCAAAACTCTGGGACTTGTTATTAAAAGAAAAAAAAAAGCACAGGAAAAAAATTTCCAGCCTGTGTCCTTCCACTAGACTTTTTATTATCTCAACTGATATAAAGTATATAAGCACTAATATATGCAAATCTGTTAAACCTGAGTGTACTTTGCACATGGATTTAACTTCCTTAGTAATGTTTTGTTTAAAATAGCAGTAAACTGCAAAGTTTACTGCTTTCTTTTTCTTCCCTTAGTACCTGAAAAAGCAGTAAATGGCAGTTGCAGTCGTTGTAGGTAAAAAGAGTGGAGGAGAAAGCAGCACATTTATTACAGCGTAAAGTAGCCTGACACTGTCTTCTTCCATGAGTAAATAACTATGCTCTTCTATGGTGGCCATTTTGACTGTATTTACTGACACTGACTTTTGGCACAACATCCAAGGGCAGGTACAACCAGTGGATGTCTGTACCTTCAGCACGGCTGGCAAACTTCTCCGCTTTGGGTTCTCAGCCATGTTTGGCTTTGGTGGGAGAGCTTTGGCTGTGGCAGAAAATCATCGATGGATGTCCCCTAGCCAGCGGATGGATTTTGCTATCATGAAGGCACTGGCAAAACTAAAGTAAGTCTTTTTTCCTTAAACCCCAGATTTCGTATCCCCAGAGTCCATGACTGCTAAAAACAGATTTCATTGTATTGCAGGCCAGAAGAATGTGAAATATCATTTTTACCATTTAACAGCTCTCAGGATTTAGAAGCAAGGTAAGTTAAAAGCTTCACTCAAAGTAATGCAGGAATCTTTATCTATTTTTAAAGCAGAAAATAGTTTGATATAAACAGTGTATTAGACTAGGGATATTTGGTTGTTATTCTATCATATTAGTGAAGAAATATAGAATTATGGAGTGCTACAGATACTATTAGTCCATGTAAAGTGGCATTTGTCTTCAGAAGCAACTGTTCACTCCATTCCTCCTTCTACCCATCCATTTGTCCATCCATCTTTCCATTCAACAGCTGTTTATTGATTATCTGCTATATGCCAGACACCTGGGACACAATGCGCCAGTGAACAAGCAAACAAAGTCCGTAGTTTCTGCCCTCATGAGAATTTCTAGTGCAGACTAAAAACACTTTTCGAAGTCACAGAAAGGAAGTGCTGTAGCCTTTAAAAAAAAAAAAGAAAATCATTGTTACTGATAAATCAGTGAATCAATTAATGCAGTAATGGAATTGTTCATATAATTTTACTTAACTGTCTAACAGCTATAACGTTGAGTTCTACAACCATCTCATGTTTAGCACATGCCATTTTTTGTGTGTGATGTGTTTTTTTCTCTCTTGTTTTCTTTTAGGAGGGCACAAGGCTATCCCATATCTGGTGAGTCTGCAATTATCTCCCTGAGAACTGAGCCAGACTTTGTTGACGTTTTGCTCTGGTGAGGGAAAATAACTGATCCCTTCCATCACCTTTAGATTGTAACGATCAGTGGCAGATGATCCAGGGTCCGTTCTTGAATGTCAGCATTATGGCAATCCCATGCCAGTGTTCAGTGGCACCTAGAGGCTTGGCACCTAACACCAGGTTAGTAAGCATTTTGTTGAGTTGTTGATACTCTTCTATAAACCATATTTACCTGTCAGAATAGCCAGCTAACTCTTGGCTAGCTAGAATATGATCAAGAGGAGGTCATCTTTGTATACAGTATTAGAGACTCTAAGGCATTTGTCATCAGAGTAGGCTGAGAAAAGCTGTTATACTGGAAAAATAATTACTCTGATTTTTTAATATCATTGAAGCTAAAATTATATTCTTTGGGTTTTATTGACATGATCTTATTGTGTTACTTATGCCCACTTTGCTCCTTTATTTACATTATTTGCCAGTCATTGAGAACATTATGTTTAACTCTGATACTTATTATGGCTGTCCCTGACACTGAATTTTAGTGCAGATGTAAACATCCTTAGCAAGAATGGCATGTGTATGTGTATGTGTGATACTACTGGTCAAGGGAAATATTTTAGTTGTATTTAGTATGAATAGTGATGCATCTGGGTATATTGCCCACATTTTCATGAGACATTTTATATATCATTTTATCCACAAGTGATAGTTAATCCATCTCTTGTACATCTTTTTCATGTAGTTGTCCATCATTGGTCTGAAATATTTCTCTTACATTCCTGTATAGCATAGAAGAGAGGGTGATGAATGTGTAATATCATCACATCTAAATTTTTCCCTAAAGTTAAATACAAGAATGACTTATGCACGTACTTTGGCAATTCATAACATCGTTTTAATGATGAGTTTCAACTTCCCTGCAAAATATTTAACCTGAAGGATTAACAGTTGGCAAAGGGATGATTTAGAATGTTTTCCTTGACTAATGATAGGAAGGTGAGAAACAGGGAAACATCTAAAGTTAGAAGAGAAACTATTTAAAAACCAGATGTCAGGGCCCTCATTAATTATCTCTAGTGCTGAAGCTTGCAAGGAGTATTTTAAAGCTTGTATGGTTTAGAAATTGAGCCGGATTGTTTCCTCCCCCTACCGTCAGAAACCTTAAATAGCTGTATGCCTTCCTAAGGAAGCGTCCCCATGAGAAGTGAGGTCCTGGCCGGCTGACCCAGGCTGTGCTCTCCAGGCCATGACATGGTGCTGCTCCAACCCTGCCCCATCTCCATGCTCACATCTGCTCAAGGATCTTTGGGGAGCCAGTCTCGCTCTCTGGGAAGCAGTGGGTTCATGCCTCCTTCCAGCTGCTCCAGACATTCTCCAGCTGGCCTGAAAGTCCATGGCTTACTCTCCAAGTTCAGTCAGCATAGATGACTTTTTCAGAGAAGGGTGACTGGTTAGAGATGTCTTCTGTGGATTGTAGTCAAACATGCCATTTTTGCAAGGGCGTTTATGTAGTAGGAGCCTTAGCTGACCAAGATACTCAAAATTTATCTTCTGGATGATTCAGGGAAATTGCAAAGGAGTTTCAACTTTCAGCTTTATTTTTTCACGAGAAAGTATAATTTAAGATACGTCAGTGCAAGTTGCTGATAGGAACTAATTTTTTTGTATTCAAATTTTGCTAAGATTAAATGCAGTAATATATGGAAATATTGAGAAGAGTGCTAGGCACATAGGATGTGTTTCAACTACTATTAAGTATTGAAAGGTGGACGAATGAAAACTAAAGAATTAAAATCAAGCACACACAAAACACTCATGTTTTGGTATCGTTGAATATTTATTTCCAGTTGGGAAGAGGAGACATGATGGATAAAAGGAATGCTGGACCCTGAATGAAGGGCTCTGGCTCCAGTGATCATTTTTGCTTTTCTGTCTTTGAACCAATCACTTAAACTTGGGGACTTCTTTTCATTCTACATAAATTTCCACTTAAGAGATTCATTTTAAAGAGAAGCAGTAATCTCCAGGGTCCTTTACAGCTCTAACCTGAGGTTCTGTAAGATTTAAAGGGCTCTTTTTTATGTTGTTGTTATTCTTGGAAAAACTTTATATTTGCACTGAAATTGAGCCTAGGAGTCACTTGTGCATATTTCTGCAAACTGCCTTGTAAAGCTAGACACATCTGTGAGTGGCTTTTTGGCACTAAATCACACCTCTAAATTTGCAGCCTCTTATATTAAACCAAACAGTTATGCAAGATTAAAAGGTGCGGTCATTTAACTGAACATGTATGGTAGTGTTTGTTCACTACAGTTCATCCATCCAAGGGCCGCTTTGATTTATCTGGTTTCCTGTCACTTAGACCTGCCCTTAAATAAATGTTTAAATCAAACGTTAGATTTTTAAAACTGTAGAACTAGTTGTTACACCATTTGTACTGATTAACTATTTTACAACACATCTTTAAAAAAGAAACAAAACATGGTTTTACATTCACTCCCTGAGTAAGTACATTTCAGATTATGTCTTGATATGTGAATAGGATGCATGATGATTCAGTTTTTTAGAAAGTCCTTAATGTCAGTGCTTGGTGAGAAGGAAGTCAGTTATCTAATAAAACTAATCTGAAAGGCTGTTTCATTTTAAGAAGAATGCAGCAAAATATGGTTTAAGAATTTTAGGTAAATAGAATGTTATTTATCTGACTTGCCTACAACTTGTAGTAAAGATTATTTGTTAGAAAGAATGATACAGAGTAATTTCTGATGTAATCTCTTAATAAACATTTTGATGTCAAATACAAATATTTGATTTCAGATTAAATAATGGAAGCATGGTTCTTATAACTGCACGAAACACTTCTCGACCGGAATTTATAAAACACCTGAAAAGATATGCGAGTATTAAAAACCAGGTACAGTAAAGCATTTGGATTACTTATATGCAAAGCAATTAATCATGGGGAATGAGATGCTGTCAGAATTGACACCAAGTCCTGCTTGTAAGAAGGCTTTATTTTTTTCTGAATACATTAATTTTTTTTTTCTTTTCAGTTTGCACTTTCTTCAAATTTTGAAAAGCATCCACCAGTATTAATACAGATTGGCCTTATTTGAATTGTGGGTTGGTGGTTATATATATTTTATGTGTGTGTGTACAAAGAGAAAATAGAAAATGAAGTATTATATTGAAATGTGGAGTAAATTAAGGATAAAATTATACTCAGCTGTTCTTCAGAATGAAGAGAAGTGAAACCTGAGATTTTTAATCATCTTGATTTTATGACATCAGACTTGCTGTAAAGTTATGAACTTTGGATTTTCCTTTCATTTGTTGAAGATCTGCCTACTTACATTGATTGAAATAAATTGCCAGAAATATACTTTAGAATACACCACTTTTATATAGATGTTATTTATTTTATTCTAAACTTAGATATGTGTGGTATTTGTAGAGATAGGGGAAATTATTATATTTCCATTTAAGAGATTCATTTTAAAGAGAAGCAGTAACTATTATAAGCCATATTCTTTTGGCAGACACTTTGAGTCAGTTATTAGAAAACTGATCCATAAATATGTGAGTTTCTGAAATTACGAATCTTGAAGTACAGAGTAGGCATGTAAAACCATACAGTCTCACACCTTCTTACAGATATAAAATTGTGCCTAGATGTAGTTGGGGGAGAACAGGTGGAAGGAGGAGAGTAAATTCAGCTGGTGGCCGGCACTAAATCTTGCTCACATAGGTAGTCACTGCGAGGCTCCCTTTTTTGCTTCTTTATAATTTTAAACTTTCTCGGGCAGGCCTCATGAAGTTTTGGTTCTCTTCTGCCTACCACATTATTTGATTGACGTTTGTCGAGCAAACAACTGAATTAAATGTTTAGGAAGTTATAACAATTAGATAGAGTCCTATTTTCCTTAAATATAAATCTCTAAGGAGACAAAGTAGACAAAAGCAGATATAATGTAGGCTGTGAGACTAATAACTTTATGGGTATATTTTGGGAAATAGTGATTTACTGATTTTTAAAGGAATGTATTCCTTTTCAAATGTTGCTAATTTTGTTTGCAACTTAATTATTTTTCTTAATCCCAAAGCAATACATTTCTGTTGCTTTTTTTCTAAATCAGAAAATAGAAGCAAAGTAGCAGTATAAAAAGCACTCAAAATTCTGAATTCCAAGAGATAATGAATGTCATTACCTTGGTATAAACTTTTACTATTAAATAATTCTGAGAATTTAAAGGAGTAATAACCTAAAGATACTTTCCTTGAGAAGCTGGTATTTATTTTAGGGATGTACTATTGCACAAACTATTTATGGAAATTCTTTTTTGGAATGGACAATGGGCAAATATCTTAGGTAACTTTTCTTTAATCCTTTTTTTTCAATATGAAAGTAGCTTTCTTCTGACTTTAAAAGTAATAGATGCTTACTATAAAAATATGAACATAGTGGTAAATATAATTCTGTATCTATAGGAAAATAACTTTTTCAAAAGGAGACCATGTGATGCAAAATGTAACATTTTTTCTCATGTACTTGACCAGTCATATCTTGCTTATGATACAAGAAACTATTGCCTGTGTGTGTTTCATTAGATTCAACTGATTGGCTTAGCTCTTTCCAAAAATTCAAGTCCATGCTATTGTCCTACAATGTTTTGCAAAGAAATTCTAAAATGTTTTGTTTAATGATATATAGTAAGAATAGTGTGATTGATTCTCAAGGTGACTGCTTTTGTTAAAAAATTGTAGATGTACATATATACGTATACATGTGTATGTAATCTTTTCATGCTGATATGTTCAAAAATGTCTCTTCATGCTGATATGTTCAAAAATGTAAATTTATATAAATTATGTAAGATTATAAAGACAAGATAAATATAAAATGATATTATCTACTGTCTAGTAGCAGTTCTGGTATCCAGGAAGGGAAATGCAGCACTTCAGCCCAAAGAGAGCAACAGTCTAGGTCTCTGAACCATCTTTACCAGGTTGAACTGAATGTTCATGTATGCAAACAGTTGTAGAACGTATGGAAAACCATTATTTGTAGGTGACACATCTTGCATTTCCCATCTCAGTGTAAAATAGATAGAAGGTAAAAATTACTCAAGTTCTTTCAACTCCATCCTGTAGCTGACCTTTCTCTGTTCATACAATTCCACATTCACTTTGACCCTCATTTTTGGCAGGGAGTTTAAAACTGTTAAGAGCTGGTGCTTCCCCAGGGATTTGTTTGTAGCTTTATCTTTTCATGATACCTTTTCCTGGGTGACCTCATTGCCTTCCACTGCTTGAACCACTGTCTGAACTTTGCACACTACCAAGGGTTCTCTCCTCCCTTCTGATCTGCAGGATCACTGTGCCTTTCTGTGTGCTGAGGTTATAGGGCTCACAGGCATCTTGATTCGAGCACGTCCACTGTTTACCTGACTGCCCTCTCCCCAGTGGTGTTCCATGTTTCCCTACACAGGGCAGTGGCACCACTCTCTGCCCATCCTGGAGTTGCTCTGGGCCCTTCTCCCTCATTTCTTACCATCAGTCCACCAATTAATCCCTTCTTGCTTACAATAGCCTCCTTCTGGTCTTTCTCTTCTCTGGTCTTATCTTCCACACTTCCTTCCAGACAGATGTTTCTAAAATACAGATATGATTTATCCCTTTTCTGATTCTTCAGTCTTTTTGACATCAAGATGACTTTGAACTTTCTCATTGAAGAATACATGGCCCCTTGGTTCCTAGCCCTTCCCTGCATCACAGCCTCACCTATTGCCACCCTCCACCAGATTTCCCATGTTTTGGTCATTGTGTTAGTTTTCTAGGGCTGCCATTAACATATACCACCCAGAGGATAGGTTTGGTTTCTCCCAAGGCCTGTCTCTGTGGATCACTGACTTTTCCCTCTTGTATATTCCTGCCTCTTTGTCAAACATTAACTGTCTATAGGTGTGTAGGCTTATTTCCAGGCACTCTGTTCGATTCCATTGATCTATATGTCTATTTTGGTGCCAATACCACCACACAGTTTCGATTCTTGTAGCTTTGTAGTGTTGTCTGAAGTCTGGAGGGTTACACCTCCTGCTTTGTTCCTTTTCCTCAAGATTGCTTTGGCAATTGTGAGTCTTTGATGGTTCCATATAAATTTTAGGATCATTTGTTCTAGTTCTGTGAAAAGTGTCGTGTGTAATTTGCTAGGGATCCCATTAAATTTATAGATTGCTTTGGGTAGTATGGCTAAGAAAGGATGACATATGAAGCTGACATCTCATCATTCAAGAGTGATTAGAAAGCAACCCTAATTATCTTGGAACTTGCATCTATCTTTAAAGTGAGGCTGAGGCAGGCAAACACTGGCAAAAATAACACTGGATAGACTTACTTTCTCTTTTTACCTTCGTAAGTTAAACTTTTCATAATGAAATCCCAAATATGAAACTTATTCTAGATTTTGTTTACATCAGCTAAACTAGTTAACAATAATCAATTCAGTGGATTATATAAATTCTCTCTAAAAAGACTAGTATTAAATATTTACTCTTTAATTAGAAATTGTTATATACAGCTTCATAGACATGTACTATTTCTCAGAAAATAAGTTTGCCAGCTGCTAGATCTAAATGAACTTGCAAAACTTCAGAAAAGGCTTCATCCAAAGAAATTGGAACTGATAAGTTTCAAAGCTATAAAAATGTCAGCATGAACACTGATATTTACTTGCAAGACCTTTAGTGAACTTTACTAATTTGCATTACAGTTAGGTATAAAGCAAGTACCAAGGTTGTTTGCATTATTTTTTTTTAGTTCAATTTTCCATTTGTTGATACTTACACTGTTGAAGAAGTAAAAGTTTGCCCAAGGAGTAACAGCAGTGGACACCAGCCAGAGGAAGATCATGGGCCACGTGGAACTGCTTCAGGAAACTGTTTCCCTTGGAATGTAGATGGTGATTTAATGGAGGTTGCATCAGAGGTCCATGTTAGGTAAGTAATTATTCACCACCTTATATGTCTGTCAGACAGGGAGCTAATAGTTACAAGAAGGACGTTTCCATTTATACCATCGAAGCAGCAGGCAGCTGGCTAGATAGTAAATCAGGAACGCATAAAAAGACACATGTACAATTTTAATAAAAAGTATAACTTTGTATTTATTCACCAGTTGTTATGTACAACCATTTTCTTTGGTTATAAGTCTCTATGTTGGCATTCCAAATTACCATTCTTCATAAACTATACAGATAATGTATGTCTGAAAATTCCACTTTGAATTTTTAAAAATAGATTAAGATCTTATACCTCATGAAGTCATTTGAATAGCAGATGGACAATTTAAAATTGTAACCACTTTTAAAATTTCCTTTTACCTACAACAAATACTTGTGTTCAGCAGTTTGCTTTTATCATCTTTCCAAAGCATACTTTACATAAGAACAATTTTACATATTATTTGTTAGCAAGAGCAACTGGTTATAAACAGGCAAACTCATTTTCCATAAGTATTATGACTCCGTGAGTGGAAGTGTGCAGGGCTCCCTGAGTAGCCTGCTAGATGTGAGCTTTCTACAGGCACAATTTACTGGGCTTTCCAGGAATTAGTGCTACTGATTTATCAGGCCCTGCATATTTTCTAGATGGCAGCTCTGCCATGAATATATGTTTGTTGGTTATCATTAGATTTGAATTTGGTAGTATGCACTGCATTCAATAGGTGTTATGTATGAAAAATAACAGAATGATAGCTTAATGAAATAATCAGTCATGTATAATATAATATATAATATTATATTCTTTACAGAGTACACCCAAGACTTATCAATCTTTATGGAAGAAGCATGGAAGAAATGAATGATTCCAAAGTAACATGTAGTTGTTTATAAGAGGCATGTGGAAATTAGAATTTTAATATGAAACGATATGTTTTAATTAATCGGATATTTTAATAAGGAAAAAAATCTATTTTGAAAAGAAATTAAAATTGCTATTTTTGATATTACTAAATTAGCTTCTAGACTTAAAAAAAATAAGACATGAAATATATATAAAACAACTGAAATTTTGGTTTTTGGAGAGTATTTATTGGAATGGAAAATAAACATCTCCAGTATTTGAAATTTAAACAAGATATATCAATATTTAACCTAGATTAATTCCAAAGTGAAATAATTTATATTCTTTCCTCTTGGATTTGAGTCCATCAATTCTGATGTTAAATTTTGATAGCCTGGTGCCAACAGGTCAGAGTTCATGTAAGAAGGTTCTGATATCCTGATGAGGTAAGTATTCCAGCAAGATTTCAAAATTACACATTTAGGAAATCATATAACCAGAAATGATACAATTTTTTTCTTCAAAATCTCTAATATGTAGACTGTCAAAAACAAAAAAGATGGAGTAAAGTTATAGCACCAATTTTGTGACGGTCTCTGAACGCTGAAAACTCATAGTGATAGGAGTTTGAAGTGCATTATACACAAACTATGCAAAATATATATGGAGTCATAACCTGGCCCAGTAGGAAGCTGTGTTCCTCTTGCTCCTAAAAGTCCTGCTCTCTGACAATTCTAGCATGTTGTTTGCATTGTACTCAATGCTGCCTGAAATGCTGTTATTTCTAGTAGGAAAGAACTAAATTTAAATTTCTTCAGGGATCATCCTTGAGAAAGCAATTCTAAATTTGGATTTGATTTTCTACCAATGAGCCTAGATGTTTTCTTGAAAGAACTACTTTAAAAATTTTAGTTTCTATTGGTTACACACCAAGTTAAGGAGGTTTCATGCTCACTGCGTCTTGCTGCGCATTTCTCATTTTCCAGCCACCAATATGGGAACCGATAACAGAAATGAGGAGACAGCTGTTGGCAGGGACCTCAAATGAGGAAATCCTTTTCCAGAACAGTAAAGACTGGCCCCTAACTTATCACGTCCCATAACAGATTTTGAAAATTTGGCCACAACCTTCATATCAAGTTAGATGTAGGAACAAATCAGATGAAGTTATATTCTGCAGTTATCAGCATTTAGTTCATATGCAAGAATAAATATTACAAAAAATGACTATTTGCAAATGAAGAGGCATTTAAAGATAAATTATTTTAGACCCAGAAAGAAACTACTTCATTATAAAAGTATGTAAGATAATATCAACAAAAAACTTAAAAGATCACTTATCACTAAAACATGGACATTTTCATGTCATATGTTTTATCCAAGCTAAATCTACATTTTTCAATTTACAGTTAGATTTATGAATTTTGTTTTCTAGTTCCATGCAGAAGAGAATGCCCTTAGAGTACTGGTGAAAGCACATTTCATACTTACACTTGAGGAGAAAAGAATAACATCCAAACAAGAATTTATCTGCTGAATTTTGACAGTCCACATTTTAAACAGTCTCTAATTTGTATGACATATTTGTCCCCAATATCATCTTTGGAAGGCTCTGAGTTTTAAAAAGTTAGTGAGGTACAGTTTTCATATTTTACAGAGTATCAGTGTATTTATATTTCAAATATCAGCTAAAGTGCAACGTTCAATCTGCTTGAGAATATAAATTAGAATTCTAAGTATTGTTTTTATAAACAAAAAATTGGACTAAAGAGGGAGTTTTAAAATTTGCTTTTCAGTACCTTTACCTTGATAAAACTGTGTTACAGAAAGACTTACTGGATTTATACTTATATAAACATATATTCTTTTAGAAACTTATTATATATATATATTTACAGAAAGAAAAAAATACATGGCTGTATAAACAATAATTATCCAGAAATCACCGCTTTAAGCTCAAACCAGTGTATAAGTTCAGCCTGAAGTTTGCTCATCAGCCATAATATTCATAGACGGGTTGCTGATCAAAGCTCATAGGAAATAGATTATAAATCAGTGTCTTTAAAGCTATCTGCTTTAAAATAATAGTGGTTCTTTTCTATTCATTAGAAAATTTGGTGACAGCTTGTTGAAAAATTCTGCTAAATATTTCTAGAGAACACATTCCAAACAATTCTCAAAGAGCTCTTAGGAATGAGTCATTGCCTATTGGGTGGAATTAATTTTACCAAAGCAAACACATATGGTGAATAGTATTTCTTGTAAAGGAATGATACTGAAAGTCCAAGTCTTCACCAGATGAGTTGTTTACTCCCTCCACATAATTTTAATTCAGATGCACTTTCAAGATATCTTCCAGGGATTACTTCTCTTGAATAAGCTGATGCTTTAGTGTTTTTCTATCCATTTAAGAGCTGCAAGATTATCCTCTGAGAGAAAATAACTCCAAAGGTAATGCTGTAATATACCCAAAGATAATGCAGATGAAAAGTCCAAGCAATGATGAAGACATACTGTGTCCCATGGTCATTATTAAAAGAAGTACATAAAAGGAGTCTGAGCAGAATTCATGGTTTCTTGTAAACAATGTCTAAAATGTTTTTTTAATATATTGTAACCTGAGCTGTTCTGTTAACTTGAAAGAAGTCTTCAATCATCTTTATCACTTTTACTGTTAATGTAACTCCAACTGTCTCTTCTGTTTTCTTCTTGTAGGATAGATTTGTACTGTCTTTTGAAGAAGCCAGCCTGAAAATAACATTGTATAATCACTGCTGTATAGTTATGAACATATTAAACGTCTAAACAATTGTAGTCAGTAAAAACTAGTTTGGGAGATACTGGGTTAAACAGCCTTGTTTTGTTGTTACTGTAGGGCCTCTCAGTGCTGCATGCACACACTCCAGAATTGAAATTCAGCATATAAATGTGCAGTGCTTTCCAAATGCTTTTTTAGAAAGTCTTTCAAAACTTCTGTTATATTGAATATTCATTGAAAATCAGTTATCTTTAAGAAAGCATATTTTTCTACAAAGACTTTGGTACTGAAGTTAAGAGAAACATGTGATCAGTACTATTAAATATCAGTCCACTTAGGAGCTTAAAGTTAACATTAAAAATACTGAAATACTTAAATCTAGTAATGTGGGAGTCACAAGTTGGCTTTGAGAAAACTCAAGGATGGAATTTTGAGTGGTTCAACATTGGTAATTATTAAAGGCTTACCTTCCACATAACATAAGAAATGAAGGAAAGTAAAGTAAGTCCAAGTAGCAAGCTACATGAAATAATCATTATAGTGAAATGGCGTCTGGGTCTTTGATGATGTAGTCCTTCGAGGAGAACCTACATAAATTAACCAAAACAAAGAACCACCGTTTAAAACCCTTGCCTCTATTTCCTTTGAAGCCCCTCTACGTTCCCCTACAGTATTTAAAATATTCCTTCCCATTCTCTTGTGGCTCTAACACAGCCATAGGAAACATTGGTAAATGTTTACCAGAAACAGGGAGTGTGGTGTGCTGTGTCTGTGGTTCTTCCTCCAATTCATTCTACCAAAATCACCTTCTGAAACAGCTGTGTCATTCCTTCCTGCCAGTTGTAGAAAATGCCACTCCCCATAAAGTATTTTAGGCTCTCTGTGGTTTTCCTGACCAAACACCCTAGCAACATTTTTTTTTTCCCATAGTCTTTATGTTTCAGTTAAAAAGGTAATCTTACATGTGCAACATTCTCATCCTTCTTTAGTTCAATAACTTTGGGATTTGGCTCCGGAAAAGCTGTTGCTCTGATTTCAAACTTCAGTGCTCTAGTCTCATCCTGATTAAAGAAAAGAGACACAGTTTTATTTCACGAAAACATATAGCAGGTAAGGATCATGAGAAACGAAAAGTTTTCACAAGTTATCTTCTTCAGCTTATTTCACCATCTGTACTTAATTGCAGTGCAGCGCTTCCTTTAGTTCAAAAGGCATGTCCTTTGTACTAATTAATATTTAAATATTATTTGATAGTTACTAGTCTACTTTTCCTTAAGGAAGACTTTCTTTGTTTGATAAACCTTTCCTCAAATTAATTTTATTTGGGACTTCTTATAGTATTTGGTATACTATCTGTATTCGATCAGATCTGATTGAATACAGATAGTATACCAAATGCTATAATGAAAAAATCTGGTACAAATATTTATAGCATTGAAAAATAAAATCACTGGATGAACACAGTTTTACTATCTAAGAGAGACAGGGACTTCATAACCTAGAATTTAGGGCTTAGACATCTACGGATTGGCTTCACAAACTCTAAGGCCCTTTGAAATTTTATTCAAAATTGAGGTGTTTTTTTAATATGTACATTCATTAGGGTAGATGAGAATATATACTTTGATCAAATTCTTACAGAACTCTATGACCTGCAAAAGTTAAAAACTACTATGTAAAGGTTATTTAACATTTTGGAGAGAACATGTAGAATATTAGAGCTAAAAATAAATTATGTACTTTATCTGGAGCAGTGCTTTTCAACAGGGATGATTCTGTACCCTGGAGGATGCTCATTTCTGTCTGGAGACATTTCTGGCTAGCAGGAATGGAGACGGGGTGCTATCACATTTAGGGGTAGAGGCCAGCTATTCTGATAAGTATCCTACAAGCACAGGACAGCCCCTAACAACAAAGAAGTATTTGGCCCAAAATGCCACTGGTACCCACTGGTGAGAAAGCTGAACCTTGAGAGTATAAAGGCAGACTGCAAAAGTTTAAATAACTTACAACTAAAATGGATATTTCCCTGTCTGATGTGTCTTCCTCTTGACCACCTTGTGGTAATTTCAACTTTTTCTCTTAACAGAACATTATAGCTGTCATTTCCTTTGGCTTATTATGTGCTATGTACTATTACTAAGTGCTTTATAAAGATCATCTAATCTGAACAACTCTGAAAAAGATCTATTACCCATCTTGATCAGATAAGAAAATTTTATCTCAAAGTCCTTCTCATAAATATATACATTCCCTTCCAGGAAGAAGTCTAACATGTATTTAGTTAATTTTAAATACAAGCCTTCAAAGTTCATGTCCTTAAAAGTGTATTTGTGTTCTTGGATGTTTGTGTTTTGTTAAATTTTGATGTTTTATAGTTTATGGAAGTCTTAATTTTTAGTAAATGTATACTATATACAATAGTAGGTCTTTAAGCATAATTTGTAAATAACTTTAGAATATATGAACTGTTCAATTCAGTTCAGTTGCTCAGTCGTGTCCGAGTCTTGGTGAACCCATGACCTGCAGCACTCCAAGCCTCCCTGTCCATCATCAACTCCTGGAGTCCACCCAAACTCATGCCCATTGAGTCAGCGACGCCATCCAACCATCTCATCCCCTTCTCCTCCTGCCCTCAATCTTACCCAGCATCAGGGTCTTTTCATATGAATCAGCTCTTTGTATCAGGTGGCCAAAATATTGGAGTTTCGGCTTTAAGAGCAGTTCTTCCAAAGAACATTCAGGACTGATCTCCTTTAGGATGGACTGGTTCGATCTCCCTGCAGTCCAAGGGACTCTCAAGAGTCTTCTCCAACACCACAGTTCAAAAGCATCAATTCTTAAGCACTCAGCTTTCTTTATAGTCCAACTCTTACATCCATACATGATTACTGGAAAAACCATAGCCTTGACTAGATGACCCTTTGTTGCCAAAGTAATGTCTCTGCTTTTTAATATGCTGTCTAGGTTGGTCATAACTTTCCTTCCAAGAAGTCAGCATCTTTTAATTTCATGGCTGCAATCACCATCTGCAGTGATTTTGGAGCCCAAAAAATAAAGTCAGCCACTGTATCCACTGTTTCCCCATCTATCTGCCATGAAGTGATGGGACCAGATGCCATGATCTCAGTTTTCTGAATGTTGAACTTTAAGCCAATTTTTTCACTCTCTTCTTTCACTTTCATCAAGAGGCTCTTTAGTTCCTCTTCACTTTCTGCCATAAGGGTGGTGTCGTCTGCATATCTGAGGTTATTGATATTTCTCCCTACAACCTTGATTCCAGCTTGTGCTTCCTCCAGCCCGGCGTTTCTCATGATGTACTCTGCATATAAGTTAAATAAGTAGGGTGACAATATATAACCTTGACGTACTCCTTTCCTGATTTGGAACTAGTCTGTTGTTCCATGTCCAGTTCTAACTGTTGCTTCCTGCCCTGCATACAGGTTTTTCAAGAGGCAGGTCACGTGGTCTGGTATTCCCATCTCTTTCAGAATTTTCCACAGATTATTGTGATCCACAAAATCAAAGGCTTTGGCGTAGTCAATAAAGCAGAAATAGATGTTTTTCTGGAACTCTCTTGCTTTTTCGATGATCCAATGGATGTTGGCAATTTGATCTCTGGTTCCTCTGCCTTTTGTAAAACCAGCTTGAACATCTGGAATTTCACGGTTCATGTATTGCTGAAGCCTAGCTTGGAGAATTTTGAGCATTACTTTACTAGTGTGTGAGATGAGTGCAATTGTGCAGTAGTTTGAGCATTCTTTGGCATTGCCTTTCTTTGGGATAGGAATGAAAACTCACCTTTTCCAGTCCTGTGGCCACTGCCCAGTTTTCCAAATTTGCTGGCATATTGAGTGCAGCACTTTCACAGCATCATCATTTAGGATTTGAAATAGCTCAACTGGAATTCCATCACCTCCACTAGCTTTGTTTGTAGTGAAGCTTCGTAAGGCCCACTTAACTTCACATTCCAGGATGTCTGGCTCTAGGTGAGTGATCACACCATCATGATTAACTGGGTCGTGAAGATCTTTTTTGTACAGTTCTTCTGTGTATTCTTGCTACCTCTTCTTACTATCTTCTGCTTCTGTCAGGTCCATACCATTTCTGTCTTTTTTTTAGCCCATCTTTGCATGAAATGTTCCCTTGGTATCTCTAATTTGCTTGAAGAAATCTCTAATCTTTCCCATTCTATTGTTTTCCTGCGTTTCTTTGCATTGATCTCTGAGAAAGGCTTTCTTATCTCTCCTTGCTCTTCTTTGGAAGTCTACATTCAAATGGGAATATCTTTCCTTTTCTCCTTTGCTTTTTGCTTCTCTTCTTTTCACAGCTATTTGTAAGGCCTCCTCAGACAGCCATTTTGCCTTTTTGTATTTCTTTTTCCTGGGGATGGTCTTGAACCCTGTCTGCTGTACAATGTCATGAACCTCTGTCCATAGTTCATCAGGCACTCTATCAGATCTAGTCCCTTAAATCTATTTCTCACTTTCACCGTATAATCATAAGGGATTTGATTTAGGTCATACCTGAATGATTTAGTGGTTTTTCCCACTTTCTTCAATTTAAGTCTCAATTTATCCATAAGGAGTTCATGATCCTAGCCATAGTCACCTCCGGTCTTGTTTTTGCTGACTGTAATAGAGCTTCTCCATCTTTGGCTGCAAAGAATATAATCAGTCTGATTTCAGTGTTGGCTATCTGGTGATGTCCATGTGTAGAGTCTTCTCTTGTGTTGTTGGAACAGGGTGTTTGCTCTGACTTGTGTGTTTTCTTGGCAGAACTCTATTAGCCTTTGCCCTGCTTCATTCTGTACTCCAAGGCCAAATTTGCCTGTTACTGAAATGTTAAGGCAGCTAATTGATTTGAGTGACATTCATAAATAGTTGGACATACTTTCTAAAATCTCTTAGTCTATTTTATAGCCTACATTATTTGTTTAGTTACTAAAAACCATGTCATTTAGACAGTATATTTTGAAGTGATAAATGAGAACAGTCTTAGAATTTCATTCCAGATTTTATAGTCACTCACACCTTCTTAATTTGTTGAATGCCTCCTTACTTACCATCCTACCTGTAGTCAGATGGTTGTATTTGTAAGGTCTGTCTCACATCTTAGCCACCAAGTTGCCACTGAAGCATAGACTTACCATTTCTAAAATGGATGGCCGACCTTCCAGCTGAATGTGAACACTAGCTTCTTTTCCACTGTCCATTTTCCCGAAATGGCATGAGATATCTAAGCAATGTGGATCTGCTTTCATGCAGTACTTAAAAAGAATACAAAAGAGCTATGTTAAAATTTCCACATTTTAGAAAAGATGGCTAAAATATTTTATGTGGAATTCAAGATCTCCTCCTATTACTGGCATTTGCAAAAATTTATCTTGCTATAAACATGGAGTTAAGGATATGCATGCATTAGTGGCACTTAATTATCTTTTGCTCCAAAGAAAACACAAATATCTACAGTAAATTATTACAAAAACAAGTATTCGAACTGTATCGTATGTTTCATTATTTTTATGAAAATATTCTGGGATAGAAAAAGACATAATGAGAGTGTTTGCTTAGTTACATGTTCTGTGATCAAACTTGGGTCATTGAGGGTTTCCTGTCCTCCCCATAATATATTCGCTAAAATGAAAAAGAATGGAAATTTCATGCAACCAGAGGTTGTTCAGCTGAGGACAACATCTTGACTGATCCCCTTAAGGGTCTGGTACAATGTCTGGTCAGCATGAATTGGGTACTTAAATAAATAAGGACTAGTATATAGTATGGAGAAGGCAATGGCACCCCACTCCAGTACCCTTGCCTGGAAAATCCCATGGATGGAGGAGCCTGGTGGGCAGCAGTCCATGGGGTCGTGAAGAGTCGGACACGACCGAGGGACTTCACTTTCACTTCTCACTTACATGCATTGGAGAAGGAAATGGCAACCCACTCCAGTGTTCTTGCCTGGAGAATCCCAGGGACGGGGGAGCCTGGTGGGCTGCCGTCTCTGGGGTCGCACAGAGTCGGACACGACTGAAGCGACTTAGCAGAGGCAGCAGCAGCAGTGTACAGCATATATTTAACCCCAGGTGTATCTCAGCTCTCCAATCATGCCTGTTCCTCTCACACAGAACATTACCTGACTTGGCTTCTCTCCTATACTCAACTGACAGTTCAAACCTCTTGGTCCATGATTTTAGGTGTTTCAGTCCTGTATGTTGGAAAGCAAAAACTACAACCTGAACACCTGAGACTTACCAGTAGCCTCTTATCAGTCTTTGACAGAAATCTGAATATATCTTTAAGGGTCTCCATTGTGCCTTTCTGCTGGTCTACTGCACACTTTCTTTGATAATTCTCAAAATGGCATCCTCCAGCAGTAGTCTACAAAGACAGAAAGAAAACTCTTACCCAGTACTGGAAAGAACAACAGCTACATGGCTTTGAAACTTAAACCTTTTAAAGCTTACCTTTTCAGAAATCAAATACTTCTAAAATTATGTGAAATTATTTTTTTGACAGATTTGGGAGAGATTAAGTCTTTGTGGTTAAAAAAAAGTGCAACCAAACTCAGAAAAATTTTAGAGGCTTGATATAGTCCTAAATTGATCAAGGGGCCTTAATCTTAAAAAAATTAGGGCAGCATGAAAACTGAACATTAGCATGAAACTGAACATTTCTTTGGCTTTAGACACACAGTAAAGTGTTACGGCAGCCTGCCCTACCATCTCATTCTGGAATTCAAGTAGGATTTTTAAGGATTACCTCTCAAATCTACTGAGTGGATTTATTTGCTGATTGCTTCTCTTAAAACTGGGAAGGTAGAAATAATTCAGATAGAATCAACATAAGAATTTGATTCTTAGTAGTTATCTGAATAATAATAAAAGGCTGAAGTACTGATTTTTCAACATTGGTCTCAAGCTCTATGGAAAATCCGATCATAGAAAATCTACCAAAAGATAGAGCATAATTTTGTTATCGTCACATGTAGAGATTCCCCTGTAATCACACAGTTCGAATGCAATAGTCAAAGCATACACAAGAAATGCATGGTGAATTCATAGCTGAGACTAAGTGTGACTGAAGTAAGGTAACAAATCTCCATTTTAGCAATATGACTTAGAATAAAGGAAGGAACACCATTTTTACCTGGACATCCAAAATGTTGAACAGCTTATCGGTTCGGGGACTAAAAGCATTTGGTATCATTATTTCCACACTAATATTTGGAGCCATGCTTTGGCCAGTGTTGATGACCTGATAAGGAAAAAGTTTAAACACTCAAAAAACACGTTTTATAAAAGTACAGATACCAATGAGTTTCTCAGGTGAACCCATGTATTTCATGCAACATTTCTAAGGGTGGCGGTTTGTAGCTGGCAGCTGCACAGCAAAGGGAGCTAGAATATCCACTATAAGAACTTTAAAACGTTTGCTAATAACATAACTAGTCATTATTCCTAGCCCTTTCCTTTCGGTGATTACAACAAAATGTCTGCACCGATGGTTTATTGCAGAAATAGTCTGAAGGAAAAGACACCAATATACACAGTTCAGGGGCTTAGGGTCACTGACCCTCAGCGCAGTTGAAACTCCAAGTATAACTTCTAGTCAGCCCTCTAAATACATGATTTCCCTGTAGTCACAGATTCATCCAACCAACGGTTGGTTCTAAACTATAGAATTTACTACTGGAAAAAATCCACATCTAAGTGGACCAGTGCAGTTCAAATCTCTGTTGTTCAACTGTACTTTGGTATGGCACATTAATGATCTAAAAAACCATGATCAATTGTCCTTATAACTACTCCATGAGATGGGCTAACATTTTATTATTCACCGATTCAGGAAGATGCTGAGAGGTATTAATGTTTTATCCAAGATGACAGTTAAAAAATGGCAAGAAGTGGGATTGAAACCTAGGTATTCTAATTCTAAATTCTATGTTGTTTTCATAAAGTCACTCTATGCAGAGAGAATAATCATCAGTAGTGAGTAAAAGTATATTTAAGTTCAGGGTAATGTGAAAGAACTCAGAAAATTAAAAAAGGGTAGATTATTAGGTTTTGGAAAAAATGAAACAGGTTTTTAATAATAGTGCGGGAAATCTGGGGACTGCAGAACCCTGAAGAAGAAAATTGAGCCAAAATACTCAGTGATCAATGCAAAGAAATAGAGAAAAAAAATAGAATGGGAAAGATTAGAGATCTCTTCAAGAAAATTAGAGATACCAAGGGAATATTTCAAGCAAAGATAGGCCCAACAAAGAACAGAAACGGTATGGACCTAACAGAAGCAGAAGATATTAAGAAGAGGTGGCAAGAACACACAGAAGAATTATACAAAAAAAAAATCTTCACAACCCAGATAACCACAATGGTGTGATCATTCACCTAGAGGCACGCATCCTGGCGAAGTCAAGTGGGCCTTAGGAAGCATCACTATGAACAAAACTAGTGGAGGTAATGGAATTCCAGTTGAGATATGTCAAAACCTAAAAGATGATGCTGTGAAAGTGCTGCACTTGATATGCAAGCAAATTTGGAAAACTCAGCAGTGACCACAGGACTGGAAAAGGTCAGTTTTCATTCCAATCTCAAAGAAAGGCAATACCAAAGAATGTTCAAATTACCACATAATTGGACTCATCTCACATGCTAGCAAAGTAATTCTCAAAATTCTCCAAGCCAGGCTTCAACAGTATGTGAACTGTGAACTTCCAGATGTTTAAGTTGGATTTAGAAAAGGCAGAGGAACCAGAGATCAAATTGCCAACATCCACTGGATCATAAAAGCATCTGCTTTATTGACTACAACATGGAACAACAGACTGGTTCCAAATAGGAAAAAGAGTACGTCAAGGCTGTATATTGTCACCCTGTTTATTTAACTTATATGCAGAGTACATCATGAGAAACGCTGGGCTGGAGGAAGCACAAGCTGGAATCAAGATTGCCGGGAGAAATGTCAATAACCTCAGGTATGCAGATGACACCACCCTTATAGTAGAAAGTAAAGAAGCACTAAAGAACCTCTTGATGAAAGTGAAAGAGGAGAGTGAAAAAGTTGGCATAAAGCTCAACATTCAGAAAACTAAGATCATGGCATCTGGTCCCATCATTTCATGGGAAATAGATGGGGAAAGAGTGGCTGACTTTATTTTTTGGGCTCCAAAATCACTGCAGATGGTGATTGCAGCCATGAAATTAAAAGATATTTACTCCGTGGAAGGAAAGTTATGACCAACCTAGACAGCATATTGAAAAGCAGAGACGTTACTTTGTCAGCAAAGGTAAAGCTAGTCAAGGCTATGATTTTTCCAGTGGTCATGTCTGGATATGAGAGTTGGACTATAAAGAAAGCTGAGTGCCAGAGAATTGATGCTTTTGAACTGTGGTGTTGGAGAAGACTCTTGAGAATCCCTTGGGCTGCAAGGAGATCAAACCAGTCAATCCTAAAGCAATTCAGTCCTGAATAGTCATTGGAAGGACTGATGTCACTGAAGCTGAAACTCCAAAACTCTGGCCACCTGATGCAAAGAACTGACTCATTGGAAATGACCCTGATGCTCAGAAAGATTGAAGGCAGGAGGAGAAGAGGATGACAGAGGATGAGATGGTTGGATTGTATCACTGATTCGGTGATGAATTTGAGTAAACTCCAGGAGTTGGTGATGGACAGGGAAGCCTGGGTGCTATAGTCCATGGGGTCACAAAGAGTCTGACATGACTAAGCAACTGAACTGAACTGTCTCCTGAAAACTAAGTAAGTTAGGAAAGAGATGTGCTATAACATCTAAATGAAAGACCATGGCTCACAGTCTTGCAATAATATTCTGAATGCAGACACCTAGATTAAGAGGGAGTATGCCTGGCTTTGGGACAGGTGGTCACTGCTGGTCTTGGAAGCACAGGGCAGCTGTAAAAGGCAGTGTCAGCCATGGGGCCCAGCACTACCCAGACCTTTAGGCAAGGTCTTCCTGATGCCAGCAAATCACCAAGCTCTCCTGCAATATACTTTATTCGTATAATAACATTCAGACTTCTGAGAACATCTTCATGCTTGAACAACTCATGAAGCCTACAGACTGAAAGCATCTCTAGGCCCAGTCACTCCATTGTAATTTAACTAGAAAATACTTTTAAACTATTATTTGTAAATAAACAGGCCTTCTAGAGTCCAACTCACTTTCTGTTTATCAGAACACAGACCTCCATTGGGCTGTGACAGGAGCATTCTTGGGAAGCAGAAGACTACATTTTCCCAATAGTAGTGCATTCTAGTATAACAATACAATATTCTTCCACAGGTTTGGGGCAGAGGCCCAGGAGTCTGCATTTTGGATAAACATATCAAGTGATCCTGATACACGTTTTAAAAAGCATTGCCTTACAAATGATCATAATGTACCTAATCCAGATTCACTCACATTCTATAGATTTAACTTTAGGTACATTATAGCTCTGAGAATGTCTGAGTAGTGCTTTTGATTGAAAAAATATATTTTTGGACATTGTCTCCAATTATTTGCTCATTATCAACATCCATGCTGCAACAAAAATTTTAGTTTGACAGTAAAAAATTGTTAATGAGTTTATAGCTTATATATTAGTATGTTAATACTTCTGGATGATGATAATATTCTTTACTTTTAAAAAGAGTTAGTAAATGATACATCACTTGTCACAGAGCCTGTAAGGCTGACCAAGTGGACATTAAGTGGAGATGCAGAGGTAAAATCTTCGCTCGGTAATGTTAGGATTTGTATAAAGCCTGGACCAAGTTTCACCAGCTGGCACCAAGAGATGCCTTCGTCTTGACTTATTCTGATTTCTGCATGTATCTCAAGCGTATTCAGTTCCTGCCCTATTTCAGGCATTGCCTCTGTTCCCACCTGTACCATAAGGAGAGTGGACTCAGTAACAGGGACGGGACGAAGGGGAGAGAAGACACAGGGGCCGTGAAGTGAGGGCATGAGCCCTGAGGCGGCTCTCTCTCTGCCTCAGCCAGCTGCGGCCTCCCGAGGCTGAGGGCCACGCGTATTGGATGTCCTCTGGAGCAGGGCCTCAGTAACGGTTCCTTCAGTTTTGTTACCAGTATGAACACAGTCGTCTTACGTGGAAAGTGAAGTTCATTTTCTCTGTCGTACACATTTCGAGCTCGTCTTCCTCCTTTGGTCCATACATAAATGAAGGTGGACTTACAAACCTGACAGAAAAGAATTCAGATTTAATTTAACTGTCTTCTTTGATGAGATAGTTCAAAAACATTTCTCTATAGTCTGAATACAGTGTATCTCTTAAATATGGCATAATTCAGAGTACAGATGCCTCTAAGTACCAAGGAATACTTTTGATAAAGGTAAGAATATTTTCTTGTTAAGATAAGAATTTTTGTGAAAATGTAACGAGTTTCCCAGGTGGTGCTGCTGGAAAGCTTTGGGCTCTAGTTTGGGTGACAATTTCTCTTCCCACCAATATCCTCTACTTCCTTCCCAATACTGCCAGCTCACTAGTGGCCGTTTCTTCACTCTCAGCCCTCAAATGATTCATGCAAACTTGAAAAATCTGATATAAATTCTTAGCTTTGCCCTCGGGCTCCAATATCCACTTATACTTCAATGTATCTGACAAGATTTTTGAATTACTTCTCACCATCCACCAATTCCTGCTGGCTATTTGTAATGAACCCCAAGTCTGAGGAACAATTCAAACACCAATAAGTAGGGCAAATTTTTGTTAATACAAGGCTGTCACTCTTACCTGAGATAAGAGTGGTTGGTAATGAAGTTCAAGGAATTTTTCTAGGGAAATCCCAATTCCCCAAGTTGTGCATATTTGGCAGCTAATATGAGCTAATATGGGCTTCTTGGTGCCTCAGTGGTAAAGAATCTGCCTGCAGCACAGGAGCTGTAGGAGATGTGGGTTCAAACCCTGGGTTGGGAAGATACCCTGGAGGAGGGCATGGCAACCCACTCCAGTATTCTTGCCTGGAGAATCCCTATGGACAGAGGAGCCTGACGGGCTACAGTCCACAGGGTCGCAAAGAACTGGACATGATAGAAGCGACTTAGCACACACACATGAGGTAATATGTTAGAGGCTCTTTTACACAGCAGAGAGATATATTCAAATATTGTAGATTTAGGCAGCTTAATAGCTGCAGAGCATTCAGTGCTCAAAATAACAAGATGTGTTTAATCAAAAATCGGCACGACACACTCATCATAACAAAATCAAGGAGGAGAGAGAAGCATTCAAATCCAAGAAAGATGGAATCAGCTTCTCTCTGCTCCTCAGTCCTATCTTCGAAGGGCTTCCTTTTACCCCCACTTGTTTTATCTAACTGGAGACTTGGTTCCATGGTTTTATTTTTATATAGCTGTGTGCCATCATTACAGGTGGTTAAAAATGACTGGAGGGGATTTACATTGAGAGCAACCAGAAAAGCCCACCTATTTATTCTGTATCTCATATCATCTATTGCTTCAAGAAGGTTGTTTTAAACTAAGATTAATAGGCTTAATAATTTCCAGTAAAATCATGAAAGATTTTCTCAGTACTATTTTAAAAATTCTTTCTCCTCACATCTCCTTCCTGAATCAGAGAAGGGTCCACTCAGAGAATTACTAAAGTTGTGAGGAGTCAGTGAACGTTGGCCCTGGGGCTGTAGGGGAGGAACTCTGTAACTCACAGATGTAGAAGTGGACAAGGGAGCCAGCTCTCCTCTCGCAGTTCAGTTCCCCCACAGGGAGAGGCCGGGCTGGGGCAAGAGTGATGTGGCCAAGCTTTCGCTTCTCTAGACCTCACACTTGCCATGGCCACTGAGTGCAGCCATACAAATGCACACCAGCACTCTCTCTGGGGCCCTGGCCTGTGCAGTGTATAGCTGAACAGGCTGAATGTGGCCTGCTAGAGGTTTGGTGGACGCTTCCAGTAAGAAATCTCCTCCACCAGGACATTAATATAAGGTGGTCTCAGTGACGACTACAGAGTGAGTGAAAATCACAAACAGCCAAGCAATACCGAGGGTAACCGTTAAGAGAAACAGCACATGCTCTTTTCATATGAAACCTTAAGCATGTTTTTGACCAATAATTTAAGAAGCAACAGAACTCAAAATCAGCTCAGAATTTTACAGGAGGCTTTCATGTCTACTCACCCATGGACGGTTAGCATGACTTCATATTTAAGAGGGATTGTTACAGTCACCTTATTATGCTTCAGATCGCCTGTTTCCCCTTCATTTTCACTATAGAAGCAAACAGAAGAGACTCTCAGATCCAGTCAGCACGAAAATTCTTATCAGAGAGAACTAATTACACCCACGTATACCTCATGTACTTGGAGGCTGGTTTAAAATACGCTTTTTGAAGAGTCAGCATAAAAGCAGATGTAACAGTATAAAAATTTTATGGCATAAACTTGCTGTCATTATCCACACTGCCATTTTGCTATTCATCTCTATGCTATAAAGCTTTAGGTTAGAAGGTTTTTTGTTTTAACAGATCACCTAAGAGAAGTTTTCTCCTGCAGATAATGGCACAGAGTCCATGGTTCCCCTAAAGTGACCCCCGTTTCTCTCCCCACAAGTCAGACGTTCATCTAACACAGTTGTTTTTTCATAATGAAAAGTACCAGGCGGCATGTACTGTGATGCTGAGATCCTCTTCCGCTCTGCTGAGTGAGCTGGCATCCAGAAGAAAGCTAACATCCGTCTGAAAAGCACAGACAGGGAATGCCCATTTTAAAAATAATCAAAAACATTTTTTTCTTTTTTTTGCAATCTGAATTTTAGTTTTTCTTATTGTTTACAATCTGTGAAATGCAGATTTGAGATGATGTTCTGGAAGCACAGGCTACCCCTCAAGACAGAGCTGCGGGGTTGTGGCAATGTTAAAGCAGCACCATTTCCACAAGTGATGTGCAGAGACAAAGCCTCCTCTGAATGTAAAGAGAGGCGGGTCCAGAATGACAAAAATTCGAGATGCTTTAACAACTTGAGTGTGGACTCTTGCCAGAAACACCTTTTTGTGTAGCAGAAGTAACATGCCTGGCAGATAGAACCACCTGGGGTGGGCTGGGTGGGGAGTGTTGGGAAGTGTGAGACTGGGGAGCAGAATTCTGATCAAACATTCTCATGCCCATCCTGACATAAGCAGGTGCCTCCCTTTTTTTCTTATTTTTTTAAAACAGTGAACATTGCCAAGAATATAAAAATCTCAAAGATCTCAAACCCAATTAGTTTTGGTTTGACTTCACTTAGCTACTTACTTAGTAAATAATAACAAATTACTTGTATGCAGCACAGATACAGAAAACAGAAAATACTTTATATTCATGTGAGTAACAAAAACTTTAAATGCTTACTTTTGATAGATGATCTACATATATATAACCAACTCTGCAGTCAAGTTTCACCATGCCGGAGCTGTCTGTTACCTCACAGTTTATTTGTTTTTCTTCCTAAAAGGAAAAATAATACAACTGGTTTAGGTAGAAGGGGACAAGAAGTCTGTCACATATGTTTAAGGATGGTTTTTGAAAACAAAATCATCCCCGGAGAATGTACTTTCTTGGAAGACTATTTTCTATTTAATTTTGGAATAAATCAGTACGAATAAAAATAAATTACATAAACATGTGTATATAAGTGTATAGTTCATCTAAAATTCACATAAATTCTCCACAGAATAATTCCTGGACTTATAGCTTTCAACCATGTTTCTGTGTTCACTCTTTAACTCAGGGTTCCTTGAAAAATTATTAAGCAAGGAATTCATAAGGTCTGCATTTCATTGGCCCTCTTCTGTCTGGGATGTGAGAATGTGATAAAGGTATTTAATTATAAAAACTGTAATCACGATGATACATATATTCAAATGTTTGGGGAAATATACACTTATGTACATCTCATAGATGCATGTTTCCCTCAGTAGCTGAGTTTTTCCTCTCACCATTGCATAACGGTCCCCAAGGCTCTAAGGAAGTGGGGAGCAGATGTCTGCGAGAGGTCAGAAGACTTTCTAAATGCTGTTAGTGTGAAGAAAGTCTCTGGATGAGAGATGGGTAAATTTTCTAAGAGGCAGAGAAATATCCAAGAAGAAAGTGATTGAGACATTGCTCTTTTAAATTCAACATTACTAATACCTCATTGATGGATTTAAGTGCTCATGACTAAGGTACAATGGTAAAAAGGAAAAAAAAAAAAGCTTTCCCGATGCTTCAAACTCTCAGGAAAAGAGAAATTTGCATGCATGCTGGATGACACTGGGATTTTGGGATTTGACACCAGTTCTAGCATTTTGGAAGTTCTGTGGAGTTGAGACACCTAAAATGCAGAGCAGTATCTCTAGGACTCAGCATGGAAGACCAGTATTGCCCATGTCTGGACCCCAACCGTGAGGGGCACCATCACAGCCCCAGATGAGGATGTACCAGTGAGGAAAGCAATGGCACCCGGCAGCTTGCTTGTGTAACTGGACAGTCACTTCTGTCCCACAGTAGCATTTGGAAGCAGGAAGTTGACTCTCCTGATCTCAGTCATATCCCAAGAAACTTGCCATTTTGTTTACAACACTGGAAACCCGAGTGCTAAGTGTGAATATTAAGACTCAAACCTCAAATATTTATACCTCAAACTGATAAAGTCATTCATGCCATTTAAATTCTTTAAAAAATTAATTAAAATATGTAGTATCATACTATTATAGTTTTTGACACTTGTTGTCCTCTTTGCAGCCCCATGGACTGCAGCACGTCAGGCCTCACCATCTCCCAAAGTTTGCCCAAGTTCATGTCCATTGCATTGGTGATGCCATCCAGCCATCTCAGCCTCTGACACTCTCTTCTCCTTCTGCCCTCAGTCTTCCTAGCATCAGGGACTTTTCCAATGAGTCAGCTGTTTGCATCAGATGTCCAAAAATATGTTTGATATTTACCAGATCTAAAATCTTAATGAAGTAAAGACCGGTGGGGAGCTTGATATGCAGAGTTGTCTCATATGCATCATCTCCAGCATTAAATAAAGACACGTTCAACATCAATGTCTTCATACTTCCAACAGCAAGATAGGTTTTATTTTCATGTGGTCTAAAAATGAAGTAATATTATTTAGTTTTTGTTTGGAACTAAAAATCCATCTCTTCATTTATCTTGAAAATAAAATATTAACTTGGAAATACAACCATAGGAGATGTCCTCATGCAAGTAGATGTAAATCTATGTTTAAAAGAACTCAATTTCCCAGATTTCAGATAAATTGTTAGTTATTACACAAGAAAAGTCTTAAAATTTAGTTATAATTAAACTAGACTGCTTTCTGTTTTTCTGTTTAACTTCCTGCTTCTATCATTTTACATATTTTTCTCATTATTTCAAAATATTTTCCTAAAAGATTTTTTTCATTTTCTTTCTTTATTCTTAAATAGACACTGAATTAGCTGTTTTCCAAGCCAAAGGGGGACATGGGGAAAACTGAGGAAAAAGAATAGACTGTTTCCACCAAAATAGAGGCTGGTCTGGGGAAAGTGAGCACAACCTGGGAAAGAACCACTGTGGCTAGCAAACGGGTGCCACTAAAATCTGTTGGATTAGAAATAATTTCTTAAGGCAGACTGGTCACCTCTACTAATAAATAGATCAAATTTAAAAAGCTGCAAAAATGCTTCAGCATCCTGTGAATTGGAATGAGAACACTGTTGCACATCCAGATGGATAGGTGAGTTCAAGTTCTGGCTTGAGTGTCAATGTTAAGAGTTCTCAGAAGTTCTTCCAGTTGATACTCATTGCTAAGCCCCTTCACCCAGCATTGCATCCTCCCTAATGAAAGTGGTTTCTCCGTCTCCAACTATCCTGCACACTGGGCAACCCTATAAACCAATATATTCACACTGTCTGGTTTTTCTCACCACTAGAATAAGTTTTCTTGGAGAAATGTTCTGGGTCATGATTATCACTGTTTCCTCCAAGACTAGCGACACAATTAGCGTTCAGAGTATATGTGTGGTATGTAAGTGCAGTAACCTTAAAAACAGTTGAGTAACACTAAAGAAAGTTCTGAAAGATTGAGGAATTATTGGATAAGTGACTATTAAAATTTCATGAACTGTATACATTCTGTGAATTTACAGCCATGCTTATCTGCTTTGTGATGGAATGCAAATCCCAACTGTTTCATTAAGATAAAGAAAACATCTGCTAGTACCACATTCATGTTCTGCACCCCACCCACACCACCTCATGTTTTAGCAACAGCACAACTATTGAGCTGACCAATAAACTAATGGCAACATTGATACTGGAAACAGTACAGTTTGTAAGAAGCAAAATATTATTAACCTCCGGATGTACAAACAAAATTATAATTTTTGGACACATCTCCCTACTTTTGTACCTCTAATAATATATCTTGAAGAAATCAGACCTAACTCCTAAAAGGTCTTCCCCTCTTATCCTAATTGTTTTACAACTTTAAACTTTCTTATCAAGGTAGAACATACATAAGGAAAAATGCACTCAACCTAAATGGAGCACTCAGTAAATTCCTATAAACTGAATACATGTGTGAAAGTAGCACCCGGATTGAGAAAGACATATTGCCAGCATCAAAGAAACACCTTTGTGCCCCCTTCCAATTATTGCCACCACCCACTGTCTTGCTTTTAATAGTCTAGACTGGCTTTGCTCAGTTTTATACTTCATATAAACAGAATCACTGACTATGTAATCTTTCAGTATCTGACATTTCTGTTTTCAAAATTTTGTTCTTAAGATTAATCTATATTGATGCATAGAGTTGTAAAGTGTTTCTTCTTTTTTTAATTAATTAATTTATTTTTTCCTTTACATTATCGTGTTGGTTTTGCTATACATTGACATGAATCCACCATGGGTATACATGTGTTCCCCTTCCAGAACCCCCCTCCCACCTCCCTCCCGATTCCATTCTGTTTCTTCTAAACTAGTGTGCATACTAATGTTTATAAATATGCTATGTTTTATTTATCTTTTCAACTATCATTGGGAATTTGGCAATTCTAATTTGGAGCTTCCATGGTTTTCCGGTAAACATATATATGTAATTATGCTGTGTCTACTGGTCTGTCTATCTATGAGCAGACCCTTAACCCAAGACTAATTCCTGAAAAAAATCTCTAAATCAGGCTAATTCTGGCAACCAGTTTAAATTTTACTAATAAGCTACATTTAGAAAATACAGTATAAAGAACTATGTTTAAATAACAAAAAATAAAAACGTTCTACAGGATTCTCATATAAAAAGCAAGCGTACCATAGAGTAGGGATTCAAAAATTGCTGCCTGAAGGCCAAATTTGGACTGCTGCCCGGTCATGCAAATAAAGGTTTATTGGAACATAGCCATGCCCATTCATCTGTAGCCACTTTTGCACTCTGACAGCAGAGTTGAGCAGTTGAGACAGATCTCTGTCCCACAAAGCCTAAAATATTTACTGTCTGTCCCTTCATGTAAAAAGTTTGCTGGCTCTGTCATTGAGCAGTTTTACTGAGGAGCATAATTATTTCCAAATAAGCGTACTACATATTACTATATTTAAAATCTGTATTGACAGTAACAGAAGCTTCCTTATTTCAGATGGCACTGGATGCTGTCTTAGAGGAAACGATCCCCCAGACCTCATAATTCCTTATCTGATGGTAAAGACGTTGAGGAGAAAGGAATTCAAATGTTCCTATGCAGCACTTCTAGCTCTGACCCCTGGGCCTGAGAAGTTGGATATTTCTGGCAGGATAGAGGAATCTGACTCAGTGATAGCATGCTCTTTCTCCCAGCGTGTGGAGATGGCTGTGACTTACTCATTCTTGTGTTGTAAACCTTTGTGTCACGTGAGCACACCTCTGCTTGCTGGCTCGGTGTTTAAGGGCAGAGGGGAGAGGCGCACACACACGGCTGTCCCACAGCCCCTCTACTTCTCTAGAACCATCGTACAGCTCAAGGAACCGAAGAGGTTCCAAAACTAAACTTCAGCTTGACATTAAAGTTTAATTAAGACTTGTAGAAGAGCTGCCTGGAAACAGACATTTATAAAATATTCTGGCTTGTAACCAAAGCATTAGTCATTGAACACCTTTGGGAAAGAAGTTGGCACTTAGACAAGCAACAGAAGGTGAAAGCACTGCATAAACAGCTAGGTTCCAAGACAACAGCGAATTAAAGAGAGGCGCACACTGTTCGCATTTCAGCAGCAACCCTCCTGGTCTATTTTCCATTTTTAAGCAATTCTGCCGCATTATCATGATTACGATTCTACTCTTTGTGTGTGTGTGTGTGCACATGTACACACACACATATATATGTGTATATCTTATTGTACCTTGAATCATTAACAAGGTGCCGGCAGAAAGAGACCCACCAGCTTTTTATGCAAGACATAATAAAGGACCAGGTGCACATCTGGAAGTATGACAAGGCTGAACCAGAGCTTTTCCCGGGAATCATAGTTCATTCTTCATTAAAACATGCATAATGCAGACTTGAGATTTACAAAGAAGCCTAGAATCCATGCAATTTAAGCAGATCAAGATACTGTATACATACAGAATCATAACTTAATAAGGGAAAAACAGAAACATGATGTATTTCACACCAGGCTCTATGTTTTTCCTGAAGGAATGCTATTATTCTATTTTTGTGCAAAATGCTTCCTAAGTCTTAATATTTTGCCTCTATAAGATGAACGACTGCTTCATAGCTAACATGTTTTTAATCAAGATCCTAGAACAAAATATAATATGAATTAATATGTACCCATGTCAATGTACATGAGTCATTTATTTGACAAAAAACTAACCTGCAGGAAGTGGCCTACAGGCCCAAGTAAATATGTCTCCTCTTTTGTCTTTATTACTGACTTTGGGAAAAAAATTAAGCACTGGAAAATTTTCATCTATTGGGAAATATCAGTTACCTGACATTTAAGAAGATTTTATTGAATAAAGACAAACTCATTGAGATCCCAAGGAGGCTAGCAGAAGAATATGACCAGAAGACTGAACTAGTAATTAGAATGTTTAGTGTATAAAGCATACAGTTCCTCTTCCCCAAACTGGGTGAAATGAGCAAGGTATATATCCCTAATATCAGCATTGTAAAAATGGCCAGTGTTTTAGACTTACTCTTTTAGGGGTTAAAGAACAGTGCAGTCACACACTGCTCGCTGTCTGGCTTCCCTGGAGGCTCAGCAGTAAAGAAACCACCTGCAATGCAGGAGACTCAGGAGACATGGGTTTGATCCCCGGGGCAAGAAGATCCCCCGAGGAAGGAAATGTCAACCCGCTCCAGTATTCTTGCCTGGAGAATCCCATCGACAGAGGACTGTGGTGAGCTACAGTGGTGTGTGGTCGCAGAGCTGGACACTGAGTGCACACGTGTGTGTGCATGGGCACACACACAGTCTGTCCAACAGTGACCTCCATTCTTATCTGCTGACAGAACCCTGGATTATTCAAGCAATAGGGTGTGTCCCCTTGATACTGCAGAAGCTAAGGTCCTTGTTTGCCTTCAGGGAGTCAATTTTGACTAATCTGAGATCATGATGACTCCATCCTCCTCCAACCAGGAGAGACTCAGGGGGAAGCAAGTGACACAGTCTGGTTCATCAGGATAACAAGTCTGCTCAGACACTTCCCTTCCTCTAAAGCCAGCCTCAAGAGGACACAGAACTTTGCTTCCGCCCCTTTCTGTTTATTGGGAAGCTTGATACTATGACAGCCACCTGATAACCACAAGGGAAAAGCCCAAAGAACTGGAAAGATAAACACGAACCATGAGTGTCCAGATTTTGGTAGTTTTGCACTGAACCTAACCACTTTCTCCAGGCTGCTTATTATGTATGTATAAAGTTAGGGTTAGTCTAACATTCTGTTACTCACCGTTAAAAGCATTCCTAGCTGATAGGAAGGCACTTTGGGTCAGGAAACACCTCCATCTCTTACCCTGGAGGCGTGACGGAGGCGTAGGAGTGTCAGATCAGCCATCTCTATGAAAGACTCGATTTTCGGCTGCGGGTGTGATGGCTGATACCTGCTATTCTGTTTGTAAATTCTGCTTGAAATGTTGATCAAGTTATATTTGGTCATCTTCATTTCTCAGTGTGAGTCCATCTGAATGGGGTTTACTGTCCTGAGAACTTAGAGATTCAGGAGGAAGCCTCAACCCAATGAAAACATGCAATGGCGTGCATCGGCACTATTTAACAACTATTTAATAACAATGATTGCTGCTGACAGCCAGCTATTGCAGTCATCAGAAACTCCTGTCCTTGATGGAGTACATACATTTACCTGAAGCAGGTCTGTAGCTCTGAGACACAGAAATGCCATTAGGGCCAATGGAGTTACAGTGGGGGAAGGCATAGGACACATGATTGCAATTTGCCTACCAGGACTGAGAAGGCAGGTAGGACTCCTATGTGTGAAGGGCAGATTTCTGTCTGATAGAGCACCATTTATTAAAATGCAACGCAGTCTGTCATAACCCTTCACCTGCAGGCCTCAAAATTAATTAGACAAGTTTTCACTTGAAAACTCTTCAAATAAGTTATCATTTACCTAACGGAAACAGCTTGTAACCTTCATAACTGATGCAAAAGACATGGGGCTTATACTTTACACTGGCTTTCAGGCCACTTCAGGCTTCACAGAACTGAAAACTACTGGCCTAGGCACAGTCAGCAGTACTCTTGGGACATAAAGAAACAATACCCTCTGGACAATAACCAGTACACGCTCAGAAAATGTTTAGAATTCATTGGCAACTGTTCATTTTTTTTTGCAAAATAGAAACTTTTGGGGGGATATGGTCTATAAATATCCCAATTATAATGTTATAAAAAATAATAACATCACATTTTCATGTGTACCAGGCTTTGTGCTAGGTAATGTACTGGTCTGCATCACTGCATTTTATTTTTAAAACAACCTTACAAGAGTAGGTACTATTTTACTTTCTTATCAACGAGCAAGGAAGTTTGCACAGGTTGAAAGTCTTCTCTAAAAAGGTTATTCAGCTAGTAAACCATAGATAAACTTGAACCAGGTTAGCCTGACTTCAAATCTAAACTCTAAACCACAATAATTCTTAAAGTCTTAAGAGTTTAGTTTGATAAGAACTACTGATAGCCTTCTTAATAATGAATATCTCTGGCCTGGTTCCCATGGATACTGATTTGGATGGTCAGGGCCTAGGAGCCTGCATTTCTATCAAGCATCCCAGCTGATTCTCATGATGGTGACTCTAAGACCACATCTTGAGAAACAGTGTCTTACCATACAATCATAATGGACTTCATATTTCGACTATAATAAGAAATATTATTGTTTCAAGTTAAAATGCAAAGTCAGGAAAGTAACTTCTTATTGTGAAAAATATGAAGAAAAACTGGTGATTAAATTAATGACTTAATATCTTAATTCAGTAAGATATACTTTAATTCTTCAGGAAATTAGCCTTCTTCATAAGCTCCTATAAATTTCATCATTTTTTTTTTCATGGGCCTGAGGGACTGCAATAAAAGATGATAAGGTGACAGTGGAGGTGTCTGATTTAAAGAGATGAAAACATCACTTAATTATGTCTTAGATAATCTTTCCCACACAAAATTATTCTTCCTATCAAAGGCTCATGACAGCAAAAGTACCAGGAAGACTAAGCATTTTAGGAAGAAAATAAATACATGAATGGGAAGCTTATAAATTATTCATCTAATATTTCAACAAAGGCACCACAATTACATGCTGAATTATGAAGTAGTTAATGGTTGCTGTTTTAGGACTATCTAAGGAGCCAATCTGGATAATTTAAGTATAGAGTTCAATTATCAATCAAATAGGTTAGGGCTTCTTGGCCCTCAACGCTGGATGCTCAAGGCTATCCTGGCATTGCCTAAGTGAAAAGAATTAATTTATTCTCTGCCATATGTCATCCCACCCCAGCAGGGTATTCAACACTGTTTGTCAACCTTTTTACTCATTTCTGGTTGAGTCTCCATCCCATTTATTACAGTTATTTTGAATCCTTTCCTGTTCCCTTCACAAGGTCCCAAACCCATCCTCAAAGCCCTCACTTTCCATTTACAAACTCAGTTTTTATTCTGGCCATCCATGAGTTCTTTATATTACCCTTCCTACCACATTAAAATTTCTTAATGTCAGCATCTGTCCACAGTTCCTTAGCTCAAGATAAAGAAAATCTTAACTGCTTTCTAAGCCTAACCCTTCGACCTGCATCTGATCCCCATGCTGCATGGTCATTTAGGACCTTGCTGCATTCTCAGCAAACATCCATTTGTCACTGTATTTTGCATTAGGGACACAAAGATGAAAATACAGACACTTGAAGCAGCCTATAGGGTTGTGTGGAGATGGACAATACTAGTGGTGAGCACAGGGGCAATGGGACCAGGACCACTGGAGGACTCAGGGTTTTGTAGCCGGAGACAAAGTGAGGGGTGCTTTACCTAGGAAACAGCTGAGATTTGTAAGATAAATAAGGGCTAACCACATAGGTAGGTCAAAGTGAAAAGATACAGAGGCTGAGGAGAGGATGGGATGGCCAAGGAACCATAAATATTCGGCAATCAAGGGAAAAAAGTTCAGTGGAGTTGCTAAGAAAGAGCGCTAAGGACTTCAGATTTTAAGATTATAAAGAACTAGTAAAGCCCTGCTATCATAAGTGTAGGTGAGAAAACTCACTCTGGAAACATCTTGGTAGAGGAATTCAAATAATACAAAGTCAGACACCAGTATCCCAGAAAGCGGTTAAGCCCATTGATTCAGGCAGGATACTGAGCGCCTGGTTCAGAGCAATCGTCACAGAGACAGAGTAGCATGATGGATAACAAGTGTATCTGGTGGTAGGATTATGAGCCTGGGTAATTTATTCGATGTCAGGGATAAGAAAGAGAGGCCGGACCCCAGGTTGTTGGCTTCGGTAACTAACGTGTGTGTCACTGGTGGACAGTGACTAGGCACCCAACAGCTCATGTGTGACAGGCAACTGGAGGAGTGGGTGCGGAACTCAGAGGCATGGATCTGGGCATCAGCAGTAGAGGCAGGCCGGGGGAGAGCACAGTGTGAGTAAGATTATCCAGGGAAAACATGGGAGAGTGAGAAAGAGCCTATGAAGCCAAAATCAGTGATCCTCCAGCACAGCTGAGGAGGAGGGGCTACAGAAGTAGCGATACAAAGAGAATGGGAGTCGGATGGCATCATGAAAAGGAAAGCAAGACAACCCTGAAAAAAGAGTGTGAGCAGCTGCCAAACCCTTCACAGAAGTCAAGTAAGAGCCCTGGATTTAAGTAGACTTTCTCTCTGTTCAACTTATTCTTTTCCTTGCCTTTGATCCTCACATTTGCTTATATCGTCCCATGATTAAATAAATAACCTTTGATAAATACATAAATATTCCCTTAATCACTGATGCTGTCATTATGCTACAACTGCTCAGACATTTCTATGTTAAAATTTGCTGGTAACTTTCTATTTTTCCCCCACCAGTCACATTTTAAGTGCCAACTTCCATGACCTTTCCTCATTCATTATGCTCTCCGATCTCTACAAAATTACAGTATTAAGTCTCTCTTTTTACATTTTCCACTGGCTAGTTCAACATGGACTTGATTTTCCTCTTGGTTCTACGAAGTTACTTTTTCAGTCTTCTAGAGTAACTCCTTTTTCTTTTTAAGCTTTTTAAATGAAATTTATCTACCCTTGCCAAGATTTGATCCTTAGTTCTTTTCTCTGTGAAATTCTCATTTCGACCCCAGGCATTTTCCTAAGTCACTAATGTGTAGAGGACCCCCAAACACAATCCTGAACTAGATTTTCCAGTGGAGAGCTACATACAGAAATCTCACCAAACTCAGAATACCCCAGTTTAAACCTGCTTCCTTTATATCCCTATCTCCCAAAAAAAGTCTCCCATTTTCCTGCCATGTCAGTGATGCCTCCCTGTCTCTCTCACTTTTCATACACAACTAATTCTTAACCTGAAGTTAGATCTCTGGTCTTCATTTTTACATCTTCCCTTCCACATGCAGAACAATGTCAATAGAACATAAATATGATACAAAATTACAATAGTTTATTTTGCAAACATTTATCCAGTTTGCACTATGTACACTATTCGAAGCACGTTACGTGTATTTCTTTTTTCTGTTTCCCCTCTATGAATTTAGAAGAGCAGAATGGTTTATTCCCTTTCAAATGTGTCACATAAATTCAGAGATTTTGTGCATCAGTCTGAACTTGTGCATCAGACTTCTCTGGTGGCTCAGATAGTAAAGAATCTGCCTGCAATGCAAGAGACCTGGGTTCAAACTCTGGGTCAGGAAGATCCCCTGGAGAAGGGAATGGCTACTCACTCCAATAATCTTGCCTGGAGAATTTCACGGAGAGAAGCCTGGTGGGCTACAGTCAATGGGGCTGCAGTCAGACATGACTGAGCAACAAACACTTTCACTTCACTGAACTATGTAAACAGTTTTTGGATGATAAAATACTAAGCATTATGTAATAAGGGTTAGCTCATTTTGCCACTAAAATTCTACTAACAGTCACTTTAAATGTCTGAAAAATAAATACAATTATATTAATGATAATCTAAAACACACTTAAATCCTGAAATACCTGAGTTATCAATAAAAAGATTAAAATTATGCCTGATAAGACCATGGTGCTCACACATTCTCATTCTCTCAATAAGTAGTCACCTTTGAACGTATGATTATATGATCACTTAGTCTCTTTTAGCATAATGCTGCTCTTTTCCAGGTCTTTAAATGTTGTTAACCCCCAATGATTAGTTTTTAGTCCTTTATTCTTTAGAACCCACATGCACATATATAAAGTACCCCATCCTGATGAATAACAGAGAGCAAAGTACACTTACTTCAAAAATCCAATCTTTGCAGAAACCTGTAAATCAGCAGTACAGTTTTCATGGGCACAAAATCTGGCAAAGTTTATCTGGAAATAAAATGACAATATTTTTTATTTTAGTTAAAATCAATAGGCCTCTTTCCATGTTTTTTAAAGAATAACTTATCTACTATACATGAGAAAAAATTAATATAGCAAATTGATAACTTTCAAAGAGTTCAATTTGAGAATTAGAAAGTTCAGATAATAGTTGCAGGGCTAAAGGAACCAAGTTCTTTCAATAGGTAAATTTAAAATCTGTGTTAAGTAAAAAAAAAAAAAAAATTATTTATTTCATAGTAGTTGTATAAAAAGAAGTTTAATCAAACTGAGACAGTAACCTCTGTAAAGGTTTAAAACTTGTACTGCCAAGATTCTTTCATTGAATTCCTCTCGATTTTCTGGTGCTGCCATGTGATCCTGCTTATTATGTGTAAACATGACACAGTTTTCACAGAACAGTGACTTTATATTTGTTGAAAATAATAAAATGCAGAAATTTTACTTTGACAATATAGTGAAATAAAGATAAATGATAGTTTATCAAGAGATTCCAGAATTTATTTAATTCCGAGCATTTTAATAGGATCCAGAGATACTGTAAGGTATACAGGAAGCCCTTGGGTATAAGCTGGACAAAGAAATACAGATAGAAAAGATATAAAGACAAAGAAAGCAGAAAGGGACAGGTGAAAGGGGGAGAGATGCAGAAAAGAGAGAAACCTAGAGAATCAGAGGAGGAGCCAGGCCGATGAAATGGAAAGTGACTAGAGAACTGTCAAATGGCATTTCAGACCAGAGACTGCCTACACCAGGGGAGCAGAGGGAAGCATAAAGTGTAGCTCGTTCTCTAGATGACTTAAATACAACTTTTTTCTACTACTCTTATTTGTAAAGCAGGTTGTTCGAAGAATCAAAATGTAGCTCGATTTAATATAACTACAAGTTGCTAAGATTTGAGCTTATGTACTTAAAATATTGAGACGTTCATTATTAAAGGCCTTTAAAGGTGGTTGATATTGAAAGCTGAAGTTCAACAGACAAGTGAAAGAAACTGACTTCCATAAATATGGTCATACAAGGGTATAGAGAAAATTTTCTCTTAAGTTATCATCCTCATTTGATTCAGCACAGAGAGCAGACAGTGCTGACTGAAAGCTCAAATATCTTAAAGTGACAGGGGCAATTTTGCCTGGACAGGATATGAACTACACTGTAAATGTCCTTTTCATCTTTTACGTTCTGTGTGCCATAGTGAATGCTTTAATGAGTGCTTTTACCACAGCCCCAAACATCCTTTGAGTCTATCTTTTTGTTGTTGGATAGTAAAGTCTGAACTGGACTCTTGGGAATAAACTGTCAGTGAAATTGATATATTTTGGCATACATTTTAAAAAGCAGTTCACTGGTTAGAGTGCAGGATAAATCTCCAAATGCATTCAGATCCTGAGATGTGATTGAAAAGCATATAGTTAAGTTAAAAAGAGAAACTGTTGTGTAACTAAATACACATGTTTATAAATGAATAAAATCTGACTAGTAAGACATGAGTGAATCTGTGGGCAGGGTGAGTGAGAGGGAGACAAAATGAAAAAGGAGGCAGAAAATGAGAAAGATAAGTTGAACACATATGACGACACTGAATAACCTGTGAATGCTGCTCACTTCCATTAGAAGTCCTTGCTAGAAATATACTTTCTTCACTGACAAGGTATGGAGAAGAGAAAATTAACATTTTATGTATATATGGGAAACCACTGCTATGACTAAATGCATAGTTAAAAGTATTCAGTTCAATATCCTAAAAGGAAAATAAAAAATAAAAAAGAATGGAAAACAAGACATACAATAAATCTTTTTAATAAAAACATTCATTAAAACTTTAAAAAGAATTCAGATAGTTCACTTCTGCAGAATTATATAATATTAAAAAAAGTATTTAGTTGTATGTCACATAATGTTTCATATAAAGAAAAATATTCCTACTGTTTTCTCAATGATGTCTTTTTCTTTCTTCTGCTGAAGAATTGGCTGAAGTGGAGGGAATTCCTCTATACTTTGTTTACTGACGACATGATGCCCCAGGTGGTAAGCGGCTTCAATCTGAATTGGGGTGAGGATGTCCCGTACATCTTTCTAAAGAAATTGAAAACCATATGAATGAATAATAAAAATAAGCCTGTAAATAAAAATATATATATAAGCCCCTCCTTTCCTACACAAGGCCAAACCCAACACATGGAAGTAAAAACAAAATCCTTTCTTTTTAAGCTATATTGTTAAAAAATCGAACTGTCCATTTTCACTCATATCAAAGGTATTCATGTTTATTAGGAAAAAGACAAAAGTTATTAAAAGGAAAAACCAGAACTATCTAATAGTAATAGAGGTGTGCACATTTCAGCATATTTTCTTACATGCTATTTTCTATGCATACAATTTTCTTATTAGTTGTTAGAGTATTTCTATATTTATTCTGCTTTCACATTTCACAAAGAAAGAGTTCTTGGATTTATCAATTACACAGCAATTGTAACCCATTTGGAATCCGTTTTCCAAGTTCAATACCTTACTAATTTTTACACAACATTTGTCATTTTTAATCTTATCTATATGTGATCAAAAAGTCTGAGTGATTAGAATTTTAAATGGTACTGTCTTCTGCCCCCAAAGAAACAACTTGTGAGTTTATTCCACTGATTTGTCAATTCATATATTTTAATCTCTATTAAAGTAAATTCATTTACATGCAGGAATTATTTTTCTCTCTTTTATAAACACTTTCCCATAAACTTAAAATTTATATCATCTTTTCCATTTGATTATTCAATAGCCCCTTTGTTAAATGGGAATATACTACATTACTATCAAAATTATCTGCTGATATACACACACACACTAAAATAACTTGAAATAAATAAAATAAGAAAATAAGAAAGTAAGTTCAAAAGCATTTGACATTCAATTAAGGAAACGCTTCCCTAAATAGTAAAGGTGTTCAAGAATCCCAAGTCTGTGAAAAAAAAATATGGAAGTCAGGTAAGATAAAAAAAAAAATGGCATTCCTTAGAAAGCAATTCTCTGAGCCCTGCCTAGACAAATATAAAAATTTCAATATATATTGAACTAAGCAGACTCATTTATTTTTCTTCCTATCTTGCTATGGCAAACCTAGACAGCATATTAAAATGCAGGGATGAAATTTTGTTGACAAAGGTCTATATAGTCAAAGTGAAAAGTGAAAGTCGCTCAGTCATGTCCAACTCTTTGTGACCCTGTGGATTATACAGCCCATAGAATGCTCCAGGCCAGAATACTGGAGTGGGTAGCCTGTCCCTTCTCCAGGAGATCTTCCCAACCCAGGGATCAAACCCAGCTCTCCCACATTGCAGGAGGATTCTTTACCAGCTGAGCCACCAGGGAGGCCCCATATAGTCAAAGCTATGGTTTTCCCAGGAGCCATGTATGACTGTGAGAGTTGGAACATAAAGGAGGCTGAGCACCAAAGAATTGATGCTTTCAAACTCTGGTGCTGAAGAAGACTCTTGAGAGTCCCTTGGATAGCAAGAAGATCAAACCAGTCAATCCTAAAGGAAATCAACCCTGAATATTCATTGGAAGGACTGATGCTGAAGCTGAAACTCCAATACTTTGGCCACCTGATGTGAAGAACTGACTCACTGGAAAAGACCCTGATGCCGGGAAAGATTGAGGGCAAGAAGAGAAGGGGTCAGCAGAGGATAAGATGTTTAGATGGCATCACCAACTCAATGGACATGAATCTGAGCAAATTCCAGGAGATAGTGAAGCACAAGGAAGCCTGGTGTGTTGCAATCCATGGGGTCGCTGATAGTCAGACATGACTTAGTGACTGAACAGTAACAACAAGGAGCATGGACAAGAGTCCACTATAAAGTAATCCATGAGAATTTATAACAGAACTCAATTGCCCATTTAAACTACAAGAAATAAGAAATGTTGATGGCAAATCTATAGAAAAGGTATCTTAGGCACAACAGAATTAAAAATAAATACAATCTCAGGATTTGAGAAGGAAGTTCACAATCAGACGATGCTGTCCCCCAACATAGGAACTGGGCTTTCCAGGTGGCGCTAGTGGTAAAGAACCCGCCTGCCAATGCAGAAGACATAAGAGATGCAGGTTCAATCCCTGGGTCAGGATCCCCTGGAGGAGGGCATGGCAACCCACTCCAGTATTCTTGCCTGGAGAATCCCATGGACGGAGGAGCCTGGCGGGCTACAGTTCCCAGGGTTGCAGAGTCGGAGACGACTGAAGCGACTCCATGCACATAGGAACTATGCAGTTTTTCTTTTCTTGTTTTGGTATTATAATTGTTACTATACTCAGAAAATATTTGAAAAATTCCTCACACTCATTGTCTTTCACACTAAAAACTTAAATGTAAAGCTTGGCTTGACTCTAGTTTTCATATGTCCATTTCGATCTATCATTTCAGTTCAGTCGCTCAGTCGTGTCTGACTCTTTGCGACCCCATGGACTGCAGCACAGCAGGCCTCCCTGTCCATCACCAACTCCCGGAGTTGACTCAAACTCACGTCCATAGAGTCGGTGATGCTGTCCAGCCATCTCATCCTCTGTCGTCCCCTTCTCCTCCCGCCTTCAATCTTTCCCAACTATTGTTCTTGTTAAAAAATAGATTCAGCAAAGTCCCTCTTGGCCATTAAAAGAACTCAATTGTTTTCACTAGGACTAGACATATTAATTTCAACTATAATTGAGTTCTATTTATGAGGTTTATATTTACACTTAGTTCCTTAGTAGATCTATGACATTGTAACTGACAAACATCCTAGTGAATAATGTCAGTGGATTTCTATTTATTTAAAGACAATTCAGAGTTGGACTATAGCTTAAACATTTCTGTCCAAAGCTCATAAATTAATAACCCCTAATGAATAAAAAAATACCTATCATAAAGATTATAGCTATACTGCTTACATCTGTACTAATTTTTGATAAAAGTTAATAAATATGGCACATCACATAAGAGACTACATCTATTCTATGTCTTTATGTAATTAAAACAAAGATGTAATTGTTTCTTCTCATCATTAACATATACATATATGTATATGCTGCTGCTGCTGCTGCTAAGTCACTTCAGTCGTGTCCGACTCTGTGCGACCCCACAGACGGCAGCCCACCAGGCTTCCCTGTCCCTGGGATTCTCCAAGCAAGAACACTGGAGTGGGGTGCCATTTCCTTCTCCACTAGATGAATATATATATGGTTAAAATCAAGTGGTCTGAAGGTGGAGTACTAGGGTTCAAACCTCAGGTCCCTCACTTGGACAAATTACATCATCTATGGACCAATCACCTCATCTGAAAATGGTTGGTAATAATGGTGATTATGACACCTACGTGTTAATGTTGTGAGGATTCAGTGGCATAATGTATGCAAAACACTCAGCTCAATGCTTTGTGTATTAAGATCTCAATAGATGTTAAATACTATAATTATTATGTGCATATATTACTTCAAAATGTAGCTATATAAGCCAACCAAGGAATTGCAGAACTTTAGTTTCTTATAATAAATTCTGGTGGCTATTTGGAAGGAGTGAGAAAAAATAAAATTAGTCTATTGCCAACTAATGAACACTAAATAGAAAATGAACTACATTTTCTACAAGTATTGCTTAGTCGATAAGTCGTATCTGACACTTTTGCGACCCCATGGGCTATAGCCCACCAGGCTCCTCTATCCTTAGGATTTCCCAGGCAACAATACTGGAATGGCTTGCCATTTCCTTCTCCCAGGGATCTTCCCAACCCACAGATCAAACCATGTCTCCTGCATTGGCAGGTGGATTCTTTACTGCTGAGCCACTAGGGAAGCAATTACACTTGTACTAATGAAGTGGTACCTGGAAGGTGTGCAGCGTGACTCAAAGCACTCAAGACTCATGGCTTTCCCATTCTCACACACGGAGATGCTTTTATTAGACTACTTGGTAAGTGATCATCTCAACCTGGAACCTTGACCACATAGGAATGCTGCAAATCAAGGTCCAAATCCCAAGTTACTGATTTGTGAAAACGGAACAGCTTGAAGCCCTGAGTATTACAATAGCAAATTTGATTAAATTATTCCCTAGGTGTAGGAACTAAACAGCCAGTGAGTGTCCCTCCACATGTCTACTGTTTTAATTCTTCTCAACAAGCTTGCTTTGACCACATCACATGTTATCTAATTCATACTAATTTTCCACAAGGTCTTCTCTACATCTGGTGTATATTACTTTCATTATCCCAATTAGCTATTAATTATGCTTTTCTCACAATATATAAAATGTACGTGCTCTCTGACAAGAACTGTATTTGACAGATATTCACACTTACTTAACTTTAACAGCTCCACCTAAGGACAAAAGCTATAATACAAAAAATGTCTTAAAGTGACTAATTAATATATAGGAGGGAAAAAGTAGATTTGCTTAAAGTTTTTAATTTGGATTGGCATGTGCTATCTATATTAAAAATAATGAAGATTCCATGCCACATTTTTATGGACAATTACATAAAGATAGGACATTCACAAGCATGCAAATTAGCACATGCCAGATATTACACAAAGTTTGCCTTATTGTCTGATTTCACAGAAATTTGTAGTATGGCCAACTTGAGAACAGAGCTGTAGGTCCATGTCCTCTTACTGTGTTTATGCAGTGAAGGAATTTATTTAAGGGGTGGAGCCAGAAATATTTATAAAATATTACCGAATGAAAAATGATGCTGAGGTATAAATAAACATGTTAAGGTATCTATTCATGGGTCTACTCTGTAGCAGGCAGGATCTAGGGACACAAAACTGAAAGTCAGTGTCTATGGCACAGTTTCTGGTCCATAAATCTACACACGTGGTGGGGGGAGGAACATTCTGACACACGCAGACACAAGTGCAGAACAGGGAACGCCACTAATCTACCCTTGACAGGGCGTGGGAAATGCTCACATAGACCTTTAAATAAGGAATGTGATCAGATTTGTGTTTTTGAAATGCTGCTCTGGTGCCAGTGTGGGGAGTGAGTTGGTATGGGAGAAGGGAAGACTACAGCACGGATTGGAATCTGAGCCAGGAAGGCCATGTGTAACTATAACCATTTCATCTGCAAAGTATGTTTCAGAGGGTGAACTGTCAAACCCCTGGGACTAAAACTTTCAGAGAAAAGATCACATCCCCAAGACAGGTACTCTAACCATTCTATCAGCAGACTAGTGTCAGATTTTTTCCTCACAGAATTATTTAAAAAGCACTGAGAATACATCATCTATAAATTTATCAAATATTATTCAATTAAGGGCCTTATATAATGAGCTGTGCTAGCTCTAAGAATACAAACATGGAAAAGATAATATCTTCAAAGACTTTGAATCTAACAAAGAATTAATATATGTCGGAATAATCAATCTACTTCTAGGATACCATAATATCAGTATAGTGATATAGTTTGCTTGCACTTAGATTTTCGGCAGAAAGTCCATAGTGTGTTGAGGTTAAAATATAACTACTTTGGAGCACAAGGCACTTCATTAAACTATGTATAAACTTTATATAGCTTAAAAATATAAGCAAATAAAATACAAATAAATATATTTACTAATCAAATACACATTCATGTTTTTGAAGTTATTACTGAAAATGATGGGTTTTAGAAGTCACTCACAGACTCACTCACTCAAATAACAAAATAAAATTTCTTTATTTCAGAAATCTAAAATTCAGAGAAAGCAAAGAAAGAATAAACTATAGTATACTAAATACACAGGCAGGTTGATTTCATGCTGGTTATAGAACAGGCTAAGGCCACTAAGCTCCTTGGATCATTTGTTCTCTTTCCAAACATCAGTGAGTGTTTTGATGCAGAGATTCCATCAAGATCAGTTAAGAAACATCATCTCTAAAAACCTTAAGGTAAGTCCCACTAGCATGGTTGCTCCAACATTTCTAAAAAACCGTTGGCAATTATTGATTGGGTTTTTCTAAATCAAAATAGCCTCAAAAGGATCCCCTGTCCTAAGCTCTTTTCCTAAGAAGTCTCTAAAACCAAATCAAGGTGTACTTATGAAGGCGACAAAGACAAAGATTCATTTTCATGTGCTTCCATGAATGAGGGAGCATTTTTATGAAGGGAAAAGTGATATCTAATACAATTCTGATAGGTAAAACACTGTAAGTCATAAAAATTAACCCTTCTTTTCTATCATAGCAACCTTTTATTAACTCCCAACTCTAAATGCTAGTTTCTTCTTTCATAATATCTAATAATTTTAAGGCTCTAATAACAAAAATTAAAGCCTGGCATAATTATAGACAACTAAAAAATGGAGTTCTATAAGGAAAAAATAATTTCTACCTTCCTATTTTCTGAAGAATACATTTTGACCATTCACATAAAACAATCTTATGTAATACCTGTTTTAATTATGAGTAGATTGAGCAGACTTGAGAAAACTGATGTGCTTACCAACCACATAAATGACCATATAGTCTCAGAAAAATAACATACCAACAAATTTATATTCCAGTGATGTGATAATTATTGTTAAAAATGTCTACCACATTCTAAGAAGATCTAATACATGAAACTAAAAATGTGTGATTAAAAGAGAAGGATGTAATACAAGTCAAGGTTTTGGAGAAGGTTTGGAATTTTAAAAATAGCCAAATTTTCTACCATCAGAGACTGTGATGGGTTTTTAAAATATAAGTAGGATTAAAAACTTTCATTTACGTGAGATTACCAATGGATTGTGTGAAAGAATAAAAACAAAATTCAATCATTTCCTCACCTTCAGATCCCCAACGGCTCTCACATGCTGTAAAACCGGTGAGATCTTTCTGGCTCATTGTCTTTAACACTTAAGTCCAACAATGTGCTGATCCCACTGTGACCTCCGGTTCAGCTTTCTCGCCCTGTTCCTCACCCACTCTCTTAATGTCCTCTCTCCTCTCCTCACTCTGCTTAATCTTCATGGCCAACAATATAACCACTTGCTTGCTTACTCCTCAACTCTCTCTTTTCTCCTTCATGTCACTCTATCGGCAGACCACAACCACGGTTGACTGTCATCTACTCTCACCTATAAGGCTGAATGGGGCTGGAAAAACCCACAGCCATACTGATTCATCTCACCTTCTGATGCCAGAGAGAGCCTAACGCCACCTCAGGACCGTTCTATACCTTCTCACTCTCTCATACTGGGAGAAGACTAGTTCGCATCTCCTTCCCAAACTCTAAACACCACCTCTTCCATTCTAACCGACACTAATGACTCTGCTTCTTACTGCACTGAGAAGATTAAAGCAATCAGAAGAGAACTTCCAGTCCTCCCAAGCACACGTGCCCAATATCTGCCCATAGACAAATGAACTATGTGCGTGCCTGCCTAGAACCAATCCTGCATTTGCACAATTAGATCCCACTGCTTTTGCCTTGAGAACTTTGCTCCAGCTATTCTTTCCTCTCATCTATTTCCTAAATGTTTCACTCTATTAGAACATGCCCATCAGCATAAAAGCACGCTATTCCTGTATGTGAGACAGCAAAAGAGATGCATATGTATAGAACAGTCTTTTGGACTCTATGGGAGAGGGCAAGGGTGTGATGATGTGGGAGAATGGCATTGAAACATGTAAATTATCATATGTGAAATCAATTGCCAGCCCAGGTTTGATGCATGATACAGGATGCTCAGAGCTGGTGCACCAGATGACCCAGAGGGATGAAATGGGGAGGGAGATGGGAGGAGGGGTTCTGGAAGGGGAACACATGTATACCCATGGTGGACTCATGGCAAAACCAACATGATAATGTAAAGAGAAAAATAAATTAATTTTTAAAAAAAGTCTCTCTACTTCTCCTGTCAGCTACTGACTCCCAACCCCTTTTCTTCAGTCCCCTTTGGAGCAAGAATCTGTGAAAGAATAAACTACTCTCTGTCTCCAATTCTTCTCCTCCTTTCCCCCTACTATTCCTCTGAAAGCCTGTTGTTGTGATCACCAATAGTGTCTACATTGCCAAACCCAATGTTGAGATCTTAGTCTAAGCAGGAGCACTGAAAACATCATCATGCCCTCCTCTTTGCCCTGCTTTATTCACTTCACTTCCAGGATGCCAGGAGCTCTTGATTTCCATCCTTACTGATTGGTCCTTTTCATCCCCACTGTAAGCCTTCTTGTTCAGTCTCTTCATTTGTAGTGCCCAGAGTACAGGCCGTGGCTCTTCTGTCTTCTTGTCATGATCTCCACCACCTCATTTGACTTTAAACTTCATTCATATGCCAAAGAGGCATTGTATTTCCAGTTCCATAGCATTCTCCAACTCCAGATGAGTATATTTATTTATTTTCACAAATTGTATGAGTTTATTTCCCATTTCTGTAAGTTTTCCTATATATTATGTCTACGTTGGTTATACAGCCCACAATACAATACTATATTTTCAGTTTAAACAGTATCTGGATTTTGAGTTATTAGGAGAAATACAGTGTTTTTCTATGTACATATTTACTATTCAGAGTAATCTTCATTCTTTTCTGAACATCCAAGTCTCATCTAGGATTATTTGTCTTCATTTGTGCAGGTCTGCAGCTAATGAGTATGTTTTTTTTTAAAATATTGTTCTCAATTAATCTCAAAAATATACAAACAACTCCTGCAGCTACATTCTAGAAAAATAAACAACCCAATCAAAAAGTGGGCCAAAGAACTTAACAGACATTTCTCCAAAGAAGATATAAAAATGGCTAACAAACACATGAAAAGATGCTCAACATCACTCATTATCAGAGAAATGCAAATCAAAACCACAATGAGGTACCACTTTACACCAGTCAGAATGGCTGCCATCCAAAAGTCTACAAGCAATAAATGCTGGAGAGGATGTGGAGAAAGGGGAACCCTCTTACACTGTTGGTGGGAATGCAAACTAGTACAGCCACTATGGAAAACAGTGTGGAGGTTCCTTAAAAAGCTGCAAATAGACCTGCCATATGACCCAGCAATCCCACTGCTGGGCATATACACCGAGGAAACCAGAATTGAAAGAGCCACGTGTACCCCAATGTTCATCGCTGCATTGTTTACAATAGCCAAGACATGGAAGCAACCTAGATGCCCATCAACTGACGAATGGATACGAAAGCTGTGGTACATATACACAATGGAATATTACTCAGCATTAAAAAAAAAAAATTCATTTGAAGCAATTCTACTCAGATGGACGAAACTGGAGCCCATTATCCAGAGTGAAGTAAGCCAGAAGCAAAAACAACAATACAGTATATTAATGCATATATATGGAATTTAGAAAGACGGTAATGAGAACCCAACATGCGAGACAGCAAAAAGAACGCAGATGTATAGAATAGACTCGTGGACTTTGTGGATGAGGGTAAGGGTGGGATGATATGGGAGAAGGGCATTGAAGCATGTTAATTGTCATATGTCTAATCAATCGCCAGCCCAGGATTGATGCTCGGGGCTGGTGCAGCGAGATTTCCTGGGGGGGAGGGAGGAGGGAGGGGGGTTCCGGAGGGGAAGCATATGTAAACCCATGGTGATATCATGACAATGTATGGCAAAAACAATAAAAAAAAAACTCTACATTGATAAATTGAAAAAATAAATAAATAAAAATATTGTTATTTCTCTTTCATTCTGGAGTGATATTTTTCTTGAATATAAATTTCTGAGTGACAGATTTTTCTTGTCTTAGAACTTTAAATGAATTGTCTTCTGTTTTCTTAACACCATTGTTTCTGATGAGAATTTAGCAATAATTTTTCATTATTCTCTTGTATATAATGCATCATTTTCTCTGTACTCTGAGTTTTTTCTCTTCATCTTTGCTTTTCAGTAATTCAACAGTAATGCGTCAAATGAAGTTTGCTTTTTATTTGTCCTTCTTGAGGTTTGCTAATGAGCTTTTTCTTTTCTTTACAATATTGTGTTGGTTTTGCCATACATTGACATGAATCTGCCATGGGTATACATGTGTTCCCCTTCCAGAACCCCCTTCCCACCTCCCTCCTGATTCCATCCCTCTGGGTCATCCCGGTATACCAGCCCTGAGCATCCTGTATCATACATCAGATGAGTACATTTAAATGCTGAATTGCTCTATACACTTAAAAGTCAAACAAATCTCTCTAGCTCAGGAGGTCCACAAATGAACTTCAACATTTTCCACCCGAGACTTGTTTCCCTTGCCCTATTGATGAAAACTGTATTCTTCTAGTGGCTTGGGCTAACAACCTTGGAATCATTTTGGAGCCTTTCTTTCTCGAAGGTTAGACATTCAATCGTTCAGTAAATTGTGCAGGATCTCTATCTTGCCCTGTTTCTCACCATATCCACTACCACCGTCTTCACTGGAGCCATCCTCTCTCAGCTGACTGACTGAAGTACCCTCTTCCTCCTGTGTCACCCCGTGGCTGCCTGGTCTCAACATGGCAATTAGGAAGCAATTAGAGTATTCCTTATTCTTACTCAGTTATACCATGTCATCTCTCTTGCTCCAAACTCTACAATAGATCCCGTTTTACTTGGAGAAAAAAAAAATCACAGATTTTATGTGATCTGACCTTTTTTTCTACTACTCTCCCTCTTGCTCTCTTTTCTAGCCATCCTTGCCTCCCCATGATTCTCTAAAACAACCAGGCATGTTCCTGTCTTGAGGTTGTTTTTTTTTTTTAAACCTAATTCTTCTTTCTGTACTGTTCTCCTGGATGCGGGATTCTCAAAGCATAGTTTCCAAGCTGGCAGCATCACCATCACCTGCACACTTTGTAGAAATGGAAACTCTCAGGCCTCACTGAAGATTTACCGAATCAAGGACTCTAGGTGGGCCCAGCAATCTGGTTTTAACCAGCTTCCCAGCTGTTGGATGCCAAAGTTGAGGACCATTGCCCCAGGTATTTACATTGCCCCTGGTAACTTCCTTGCTTCCTTCAAGTCTTTGCTCAATGTCACCTTCTGAATGAAACTCACTCTGACCACCCTATTTAAAGTCGCACCCTTTACTCCTTCCCCACCACTCTGTTATTTCGTCTGCTCTGTCTGCTCTCCTTTCCTTTTTCCATTACCCATATGGTGGCTCAGACGGTAAAGAATCTGCCAGCAATGCAGGAGACCCAGATTCATTCCCTGGGTCAGGAAGATCCCCTGGAGAAACGAACGGTTACTCTGGTCTTCTTGCCTAGAGAATTCCGTGGACAGAGGAGCCTGGTGGGCTACAGTCCATGGGGTCACAAACAGTCAGAAAAGAGTGAGCAACTAATGCGCTTATCTTCCTCTAAAATACTATAAAATTTACATTTTGTTACACTTTTTTTATCTCACCACACTACACTATAAGCTCTATAAGGGTAGTAACCTTTTTTATGTTTCAGTCATTGACCTATATAAAACAGGTGAGAACCTGACACCACGTAGGTACTCAATATCTATTAAATTAATTGGAAGGAGAAGTAGAGCTTAACTGGTATAGCCAACAGAACCTATACAAAGGAAGCATGCCAACTAGCAGGTGGGTTATCCTCTGAGAGGTGGGGGCTGTGGACCCAAAAACATAATTAAAAAGTATCACCTTATTTAATTGTAACGGGTGCTGAGGTAGAATGCATATGTATAATAACACCCTGACACTGGACATGTTTTACGGAACAAAGGAGCAATTCAGTTAATGTTTCTGAATGCCTTGGATACCATGCTGGTGGGGGTGGGGAAGGCACACATTATATTTTCATCTCTTCCCAAATAACAGCTAGAAGTCCTTGACAAAACTCAAGGTTAGGGCAGCTGCTTCTGCAGTTTTTACACCTACCCTGTGGATTTGTTGCAAGGGAGGGTGTTGGAGTAGCCTTCTGACTTTCTATGTAATAGGTTTAAAATGTCCCAAACAAAAGCAAGGTGATTTAGAAAGGAAAAACAACATTGGAAGAAACAATCATTTTTTAATGAAACAGTCCCACTATGTACCAATCCGAGAGCTAAATGCTATTTTTGACCTTGGCAGAAGGGCCCAAAGTCATGGCTGTGACCTGCAGTTGTCGCTGCCACGGTAACACAACAAGTAAACACGCAAGTAACACACAAGCCTCTGCTCGACTGTCACTTCGGGTACACGTTTCTTCTGAGGAACATGCACGATTTTGATGGACCCTTCGTCACAGGAACAGTACCAAGAAACAGGACCAACAAATCAGAGCAGCTTACTGCCATTTACACAAATTCAGCACGATGTATTTATCAATGCCTAATGCTGGTCCTTTTATTATCTTTAAAATGGTCTCAATGTTAGTCTCTAAAATTGGTTAACTGGAATAAAATTAACAGTGTAGAATTTAAAAAAAAAAAAACAAACCTCTTTAATCCCCACCATATCAATGATGGTTACTCTAATATCATTCTATACTTTTGGCTCTCAACGATTTAATAGCTTTACCCGAGTACAATAATAAAAATTGTTAAGGGAAATGAGGAAATAGCATAAGGATTATTGCTTTTAACATTTAATAGTCCTGTTGCTTGTTTGCATTTGCTTGGAATAAGTATCTAAGGGAAAATTAAGGTTTAAGCTGAGGCTACTATTTGAAATCCCAGAAAGGGCTCCCAGGAATAGTTTGGCTTTTTTGTGACAATAGATTTTCTGATGAAGTACACCATTCCCTAATGAAAAAGACCTGGCGTTGCTTCATACAATAAAATGTGACCAATGCAAGGAACGTGATGATCAGTTTGGGAATGAGTGTTTTAATAAAAGAAACATGAAATCGGCTATGCTTTGGCAGAATCCACACCAAACCATCATGAGAGGCATCATCCTGGCCCACAGATGATCCCCACCATGCGACAACTGTGTGATTTCCCACTGACATCACCAACAGTGCTGGCACAAAGACAAAGGCACGATCCCAAAGCAGCCACATTCGATTCTGCTTCTTAAAGTCACATGAAAAACAAACCAACTTCCCTAGCCTCCCCCCAGCCCCCAAGATCTACCAGGCATAGATATGGGCTCAGCAGAGCTACTCAATATTTACATTTTTAGGCAAGCATGTAAACAGAGATGGGACCGTAACAACTGAGGATAGGAAAAGGCAAAGCTTTAAAAACAGAGATGCACTAAACGTGATAAATATGAAACAAAGAAGAAGCAGTAAGTAGAGTTTGAATTATCCAGGTCACAGGATTGTCTAACATCTAGACTACAGAGTAGTAGATTAGATAGTTCATGAGGCATTAACACTTTTCACTATGTTTTATAAAACATACCAATGGAATAAGAATTAAATGTATTGATAATACTGAAGTTTACATATCTGTTAATGAAAACAAGTTTACATTACCCGCATAAATGCTTGATGTGTTTTGCAGCTAGTTGCTTTACTCGATACTTTTATGCTTCTTGTAATCACATCATAAGTTCCATTGGAAGAAAAGTAAAACCTCGATGGAGACTCTGCCTTTCGGTTCACATCCAGGCTCATGTTATAAAGCAAAACTGCAAAAATGTAGAGAGAATTGCAATGAATATAATTATATACAGGTATTTATTTTCTTTATCTTTGAAGTGATAATAGTCACAGTTATATAGACTACTGGGAACATACTAAATTATCTTTATTAAATAACTTTCTAAAAACTAACCTGAAATATGAAAGAGGAAACAATTTAAAATGTATGTTTCAAAAATTATTTTTACAAATTTTAAAAAAACAATTATAAATTTTGAAAATTAACATCTTTGGTTATTTGCTTAATCCTCCCATATATAAACTGGATAAGCAAATGGCAACCCACTCCAGTGTTCTTGCCTGAAAAATCCTATGGACAGAGGAGCCTGGTGGGTTACAGTCCATGGGGCTGTAAGGCCCGGACACGACTTAGCAACTAAACCAATACCACCACCCATACATAAACATTTCAAAACTACAATATCAAAGTTGTTACTAATAATAAAAGTTCTGAGTAAAGTTTCAGCCTTTTTTGAGTCCTTTTGTCATTAGAACTTCTGACTGAGGAAGAACAGGCAGAGTACTGTAGGCAAATGTCACTTGGAATAATTTTATCTTGTGTGGTTACAGAACTAATTTCATATATGATTTGCTGCTGCTTAGTCACTGAGTCGTATCCGACTCTTTGCGATCCCATGAACTGTAGCTGCCAGGCTCCTCTGTCCATGGAATTTCCCAAGCAGGAATACTGGAGTGAGTTACCATTTTCTTTTCTAGTGGATCTTTCTGACCCCTAGGGGTCAAACCTGGTCTCCTGCTTGGCAGGTGGTTTCTTTACTATTGAGCTATCAGGGAAGCCCTTCAGGTATGGTTTGGGTTTATTTATTTTCGTTTGTTTCCAATTTGAGAGGTTGCTATCTTTCTTTTTATTTTTTATTTTTAATGTGGAGTCAACGCATGATATAAGAGTCAAACCTATATAACAGTTGACCCTGACATCTCCTTTCCAGCCCTAGACCCTGAGTATTTCTCTTCTTATCTTTACTGGTTTCTGGCTTGATCTACCAGTGTTGATTTGTGCAAAACCAAATGTAGTCAGACATTCTCTCGATAAATATTCTGGCAGTTTGATAAGAATTTATTTTGAATCTGACATAGTAAATGATCATCTGCTAAAGAAGATCACCAATAAACAAAAAAAAAATTTATAACAACCAAAAAATTCCAAGACTGATCTTATTAGGAAAGAAATGTCTATTTCTTGGATTTTAAAGTGTTCTTTGTCAAAGTGATAGCTGTCAGAGGTGTGGGGTGCAGGATGAGAAATACAGGTGAAGGAGATCAAAAGATACAAAGTTCCAGAAAAGTCATGGGGATATAATGTATGGCATGGTGAAAGCAAAAGTCGCTCAGTTGTGTCCTGACTCTTTGTGACCCCATGGACTCTACTGTTCTCTCTAGGCCAGAATACTGGAGTGGGTAGACTTTCCCTTCTCCAGGGAATCTTCCCAACCCAGGGATCAAACCCAGGTCTCTCATATTGCAGGTGGATTCCTTACCAGCTGAGCCACAGGGAAGCTCAAGAAGTTCTAAGTGGGTAGGCTTTCCCTTCTGCAGGGGATCTTCCCAGCCCAGGGATTGAACCCAGATCTCCCATATTGCAGGTGGATTTCTTACCAGTTGAGCCACAAGGGAAGCCCAAGACAACTGAAGTGGGTACCCTATCCCTTCTCCAGTGGATCTTCCTGACCCAGGAATTGAACCAGAGTCTCCTGCATTGCAGGTGGATTCTTTACCAACTGAGCTATCAGGGAGCTGCAGTTAATTATATTGTATTGCACATTTGAAAGAAGCTAAGAGAGTAGACCTTAACATCTCTCATCACAAGAAAAAAATTTACAATTATGTATGATGAGGGATGATTGTTTTGGTGACTCTTTCACAAATATTAAGTCATCATGCTGTACACCTGAAACTAATAAAATGTGTGCCAATTATACCTCAATATAAAAAATTGAAAAATTAAAAGCGTCCTTGCAAAACAAACTATATCTAATAGTCTTCTGAGATGTCATTCATTAAACAGGAGCAATAATTCATAAGTGATATTTAAAATTATATAATTCCTCAAGTGTTCATTTATACTTTAAGAGTAACTTATTCTTCCGGAAGGATTTTATCTACTTACTTCAAGGAAACATAAATCTAAAACCTACATCACTCCTACAAACTTCAAATGACTCTTTTATCATTCTTTTTATTTCAAAAATAAAGTTCATCTTCAGAATCACAATAACTGAGATTCACTGCCTCGGAGAGAGTTGCAACTGAAATTGCCATCTACAAATTCATCACCCTGAGCTCAGACAAGAAGTACACGGAAGAAGGGAAACAAAAATCCACCTGCAGTAAGAGGCAAAATGTCCTGGTTTTACTAAATATGTTTACCATGTGAATTATTTCTCCCAAGGAGTCATTTTACAACAACTATAAAGTGTGCTTCTGCAACAATGCTGTGATTATTTATGATTTTCATATATTTGTTTTCAATCATTTAAAGAAATATTTGGTCACAATGGAAGTGGTAGTACAACACTGATTTTCCATAAAGGAAAATAGTTCTGTCTATTTAACGTGTATCTCTCAGATAATCCATCAGCTTGCCTGTGTCACTGTGTTACTAGGGTCTATGTTCTCAAACAGCTACTTCTTCAATCAATAATCAGATGGAGGTTCTGCTCGCTGTCCTATCACTGAATCTTTAATGGGGACTTTTGCAGAGCATCGTTATACATGAATTTGGTCTATATTTGTAAGAAAAGAATCTAAGAAAGAATGAATATATGTATAACTGAATCACTTTGCTGTACCCTGAAACTAAAAATATTGCAAATCAACTATACTCGAATAAAATTAAGGTTAAAAAATGAATCTGATCTAAAGTAGAAATATCAGGCTCATTCTATACTTCTTATTCCAGGCTAATTCAGACTGAGGCCTCTGTCACATATCTAAAGCTTGGCTCAGTATTTGCTTCCCTTCATAATGTTCAGAGGACAGCCTGCAGGGTCAAGGGTATGAACAACTCTTGATAGATCTTGTGGGGTACAGGAAATTAATGAATTTTTAACATCAAAATGGTAAACTCTTCTATGTTTCTCTCCTACCGTGGGCCAGTTTCATTAGTAGTTATCCTAACATTAGCTTAAATATAATGTAATTAGGAACATTAACTTGCTAGAAAAAAATGCTTATGAAGTGACAATGTTGGGCGAACCATATCAAAGCTAGTTTTTCAGGACTTTCCTGGTGGTACAGTGGATAAGAATATGCCTGCCAGAATACTCTTTGACATAAATCACAGCAAGATCCTCTATGACCCACCTCCTAGTGTAATGAAAATAAAAACAAAAATAAACAAATGGAACCTAGTTAAGCTTGAAAGCTTTTGCATAACAAAGGAAACTATAATCAAGGTAAAAAGACAACCCTTAGAATGGGAGAAAATAATAGAACTGAAACAATTGACAAAGGATTAATCTCTAAAATATACAAACAGCTCATGTCACTCAACACCAGAAAAATAAACAATGCCGTAAAAAAAATGGCAGAAGACTAACCAGACATTTCTCCAAAGAAGACATACAGATGGCTAATAAACACATGAAAAGATGCTCAACATTGCCCATTATTAGAGAAATGCAAATCAAAATTACAATGAGGTATCTCACACCAGTCAGAATGATCATCGTCAAAAAGTTTACAGACAATAAATGCTGGAAAAGGTGTGGAGAAAAGGGAACGCTCTTGTACTGTTGGTGGGAATGCAAACTAGTATAGCCACTATAGAGAACAGTATGGAGATTCCTTAAGAAACTAGGAATAAAACTACCATGTGACTCAGCAATCCCACTACTGGGCATATTCCCTGAGGAAGTCTTAATTTAGAAAGATGCTAACGAGAACCCTGCATGAGAGACAGAAAAAGGAGCACAGATGTATAGAACAGACTCGTGGACTCTGTGGAAGAGGGCAAGGGTGGGATGATATGGGAGAATGACATTGAAACATGTTAACTATCATATGTGAAATCAATCGCCAGCCCAGGATTGATGCTTGGGGCTGGTGCACCGAGATGTCCCAGGGGGAGGGAATCAGGAGGGAGGAGGGAAGGGGGTTCTGGAGGGGGAGCATATGTAAACCCAGGGCGGTTTCATGTCATTGTATGGCAAAACCAACACAATAAAGTAAATAAAATTTACAAAAAAAAACAACGAAAAAGATACATGTACCCCAGTGTTTATTGCAGCACTATTTACAATAGACAGGGCATGGAATCAACCTATATGTTCATCAAAAGATGAATGGATAAAGAAGTTGTGGTACCTATACAAAATGGAATATTACTCAGCAATAAAAAGGAATGCATTTAAGTCAGCTCTAATGAGGTGGATGAACCTAAAGTCTATTATACAGAGAGAAGTAAATCAGAAAGAGAAAGGTAAATATCATATAATGACACATATATATGGAATCTAGAGAGATGGTACTGATGATCCTATTTACAGGGCAGCAAAAGGAGATGCAGATATAAAGGACAGGCTTTTGGACACAGCAGGGAAAGGAAAGGGTGGCATGATTTGAGAGAATAGTACTGAAATATACATTCCTATATGTCAAATAGATAGCCAGTGGGAATTTGCTGTATGATGCAGCAAACCCAAACCTGGTGCTCTGTGATAACCTAGAGGGGTGGGATGAGGAGAGAGGTGGGAGGGAGGTACAAGACGGAGGAGACATATATAAACCTATGGCTGATTCATGTTGATGGATGGCAGGAATCATCACAATATTGTAATTATCCTCCAGTTAAAAAAAGAATCTGCTTGCCAATGCAGGGGACATAGGTTTAGTCCCTGGTCTAGGAAGATTCCACATGCAAATAAGCCCTCGAGCCACAACTACCAAGCCCACGCGCTGCAACTACTGAAGCCTGTGCTCTTTGGGGCCCACAAGCCACAACTACCAAGCCTGTGTACCACAAGTACTGAAGCCCATGCTTCTAGAACCTGTGCTCCACAACAAGAGGAGTCACGGCAATGAGAAGCCCATGCATTGAAACAAAGAGTGGCCCCCACTCTCTGCAAGCAGAGAAAGCCTGCACAAAGCAACAAAGACCTAGCATAGACAAAAATAAATTAAAAAAAAAATATATATATATATAAGCTACTTTCTCCAGAGTGGATAATTGAGAGCTGTCTATATATATGCCCAGGCATATGGGCATGGCTCTTAGGAACCAATTGTCATAGCAAATCCTGAAGAGATGTGTGTTATTTATTGAAATGAGAATCAGGATCCAGACTTCCAGATAAGCTCCTTCAATTACGCAAGCAGGACAGGATAAGAAGAAAAGAAACTTCTTCCTCTCAGGCCTTCCAACTTAAGCCAGCTCAAGACTTCAGTGAGCAAAAACAGGAGGAGCTATGGTGATGCTCTTTTATTTTAAACAGATCTTACAGATTAAGCTCAGTTAGTTCACGTTAATGGAGAATAAAATGGCACCCCATGCCAGTACTCTAGCCTGGAAAAGCCCATGGATGGAGGAGCCTGGTAGGCTGCGGTCCATGGGGTCACGAAGAGTCGGACACGACTGAGCGACTTCACTTTCACTTTCTTGCATTGGAGAAGGAAATGGCAACCCACTCCAGTGTTGTAGCCTGGAGAATCCTAGGGACGGGGGAGCCTGGTGGGCTGCCGTCTGTGGGGTCGCACAGGGTCGGACAGGACTGAAGCAACTTAGCAGCAGCAGTTCACCTTAAATAACACAGCAAGTGATATTTTTGTTCTACTTCTTGCCATAATATTTAAACCACTGAAGCCTTAACTTATCTAACTCACTGGTTGGAACAAAGTGAGAATCTGGAAGGTGATGAAGAAAGGCTGCTTGCTCTCTCCTGCCCTAAAACCCACTCCATGGTGAAATATGGAAAAGCCTGGAAAGATGATCATGAGATTTATGAGGGAAGTGCACATCCTGTCAGGCATTAATTCTGTAAGGGCTCCCTTACCGATATAACCTGGAACCTCTTTGCCCTTGTATGAGAAACAGAGTGTCAGATCCATGCATACAGAGGGCAACCCATTTTCAATACAGTCAAAATTTGTTCTGTTTACTGACTCAGGATGGATTAAAGAAGCTTCGACAATCACTACAGGTCTTGTCCTAAGAAGGAAACAAATTATTTGCACAATTAATTTGTTTATTAATTTATTCATTTAGCAATATTAATTGCACAACTATTTTTCATTAAGGTGACAAATACATTTGCATTGTCAGTTTCCACTGATCAAGTAATTTCATGAAACTGCTTAATAACATATATATATATATAGATACACACACTCAATTATACTTTCATGTATGAATCAAAATAAATTTTTATTAAAATCTCTAAAGATATTGACTTAGATGATTTAAGTATATATCCAGGTAAGATGGGAAAAGTATCCTAAAGTTTAATAATTAAATTTCAGAGTACTAAAAAGAGTGTTATGAGGTCACCATCATGCTGATTTTAAAAACTGCCTCCCATCATTTACAATTAAGCCCAATTGTCGTTAAGCAGTGAAATCTATAAACCTTACCTTAGCAACACAGCAGAATCAGACCGAAAAGCACCAACTGCTACATCTGGAGGAAGAAAAAAATAACACAGATTAATGATCATCATTAGTCAAAGAGAATTACTTTCAGCCATAAATACTTAACTACATATCACCTTGTGACTATATCTAAATACTATTTACAGAAAAGTAATTAGAAAAGATATGCTTACATCTTAAGATTCATTCCACATGTGTCTGAATTTGCTCATTTACAAAGACATTCATCCCTTTATCATATAATATAAACATAAACATTATGAGATAAACATATGATATAAAGACAGCCTTACTAAAACAAAATTCGATTTTTGGACTACGAACACTTGCCGAGATATCTCCTTTTAAATTATAAAAAAAAAATTCTCTTCTTTTCATCATCATATGTTTGATTTATTCTAGTGAATGTTTTTAAGTTTTTTGAAAACAAGGAATAAAATATTAAGTAACTAACAGTGTAAAAGCTTAGTAATTATTTGATTATTTCTGACCCATCTGTGAATTCAAAAGAGTACTAAAAATGAAGGGAAAAACTCACTAATAAATCAGCACTTTTTTCTACCAGTTGTATGTACTTCACCATAAAGCAGCACCCACAATAGTGCTTATTTCAATTTATAAAATATAGCAAATTTTATACTCACCTAAATATCCATTGTTATCTGCATCAATTTGTCCAGATATAGACTGTCCAAACATACTTAATGATTTACTGATTTGACGTCCTTCAATTCTCTGGAAAAATAGCAAAGTTGAAGGGGAAGCAGGGTTTAAACATCTAATATCCCAGAGAAACAATGATTTAGCTAAATAATATGCCTGACACATTAGTAACAAATGCATTGTAGTTAAGGCAAATACAGGTGTCTGGGAGAAAGAGTAGTCTCCAGCTTGAAGTGGAGAACTGACATCTATTTTGTGACATGAAAAAAACTGTTTTCTTTACCTTGTAAGCAAAGGGAAAATTAGTAAAGATCTCCTAGAACAGTCCTGACACTCTCCTCAGTCTTTTTTCAGGCTCTATGCTTATTTCCCTGAGCAGCATGAGGAATCAAACCAATAATAAGAAAAGAAGACATTTATGATCACCTAGTGGAGCCTACTTCTTAGATTTGTAATAACCATCTTGTTTAGCCAGGTTGCTTTCTAGGATTTGACAGGGACAACTCAAGTCAGATATGTGCTTGCTATCCCACGTGTCTAATCTCATGTCCAGACGTTGATTTACAAGTATCAGAGCTGTCCAAGAGAATTAGTATTCTTTATTAGACAAGTATATAACTTTCATGTTATATAGAGGATCATTTACCCACTTTGCCTAACCAAAAATAACAGTACTGGCTAAAGTTTCCCTAAGAGTATCTTTGGAAAAACTTCTCTTCTCTGCATGTAGTTTTTTTCTATGCAATGAAATGTCCTGATTTTTCAAAACATGAAAGTAAAGTCAGAGTTAGGTCAGGAAACCGTAATAAAGTGCTCTCATGTTACTGCTTTGCCCTGAAAGGAACACAGAGTTTGCTAGGAGTCTTTGCTTTTCCTGTGCAACCTCCATGGAAGATGGGGCTTTAGCCATGAAGCGAGACAGTTAACCAAACCCACATGGGCTTACTTGGAAGAGTAGGGGTATTACCTGAGAACATAAATCTGATGAAATGCAGAGAGAAATCCTGAATAGGTTAAAGAAAAAGTAGAATGGAAGTGAACCAGAACTCTTGTTTATGGAAATAAAATGATTTCATAGAGTTATTAATGACCTTAACAATGAGACCATCTACTGTTATGATAAGAAAATGGTAAAACAGTATTAAGTATTTGAAAGGGCCAGTTAAGAAAAATAAGTGCACGTTAACACTGGAAGTTTTAAGAAGGATTTTATTACCAATGTTTCTTATGAAAATAGACCAGTATTATCCCACCTGTGAGAAGGTTGTCGCGATCCCATCTGCTCGGCCATTGTAAATATAAATAGCGCCTTGCAAGTCATCCTCCTGTGGGGCTCCAATAGCAACATCTATTCAAGAATTTAAATGGCAGAAAATAAACTCTTAATGCAAAGAATGAGACTCTGAAAACTAGCCTTCATGCTCTTTACTTAATATCACATAGGAAAACTCCTTATCAATAACCAGTATTTTCACTGGACAGAAAAACAAATTAGACAATACTATCATTGTCATAACGATGTACAGGATCGCAGAGTCCAGTCTGTGTGTGGAAATTAGAGTCTCATGGTCTTAGAGGCAGGCTGAGAGAATGGTTAAGGACACGAACCACCAGGGCCTGGCCCCAGCAGTACCCACTGCCCAGCTGTGCTTCGCGCTTGTTGGGTCGCTGACCCCATGGACTGCAGCACCCCGGGCTTCCCTGTCCTTCGCGGACCCCATTGCATTTCTCCCTTCGGCCATGCTGTACGGCATGTGGAATCTTAGCCCCTGACCAGGGATCACACCTGCACCCTCTGTGTTGGAAGGCAGATTGTTAATCGCTGGACCGCCAGGGGAGTCCTGGGCCCACCTCTTAGCCTCTCTGTACCTGTGTTCTCACTTCAGCACAGGATCACGAGAGAACTCCTCTGGGTGCAGAAGTATGTAATTCGTGTGAAGTGCTTAGAGCAGTGTGTGGCATGTACTGAGTTATTATCATCTTTAAATAACATAAACCACAAGTTTTATTTTGAGTCACAGGTTTTACTTATTTGCAAAATGACTTCTAAATTGATTCCTGTTCCAACGAAGGATGTGTTTTCACATAAGACCAAGAGAAAATGGAAACTGAATAACATGGTAGCTTAAGTGCTATAAATACAAAGTACACAGGAGAAAAAAAGTTTGTAAGAACATTTCATTGTCTTTGCCAAATATGATGCCAATTTATTTGGGTATATTCATATACTTTTAAGTGATTTTTTTTCTTATTACTTTAATAGAAACTAAAATACACAAAGTTTGCTTTCATAATATTATCACTATTCATCAGATCTAAAAGTTTTTTTAATAACTACAGTTGTAATATTGCACTGCTTTTTTCAATGGGAATAAAACTTTGTGCCAAATGCTGCCCAATTTAAAAAAGACAAAAGCTTTTCTATTTCAATCTAAAATTAAATAGTAGACACACCTTAAGCCTGTTTTGCTTAGACATACCAAGGCTAGCCTCTTATAACTTGTGCAAAGTATTTTAAATTTTTATGTAGAAAATATATCCATTCATTTATTCACTCAGTGGAAAACTACTGAGCACCTACTGCATACCAGATCCTTGTCAGAGTATCTACAGGACACTACAGGACAGTATCACAAAAAGGAACTGACCGTCTAGTGGCGAAGAACAGCAAGTAAAAACAATAACATGGCATGGAGGGAAGAGGTGGTGAAAATTGGGGAAGACTTCTCATAGAATATGATGACCAAAGTGAGATTATAATAGGTCAGAGCCAGGTGAAAAAAGGCAACGTTTGGACAGAGGACACAGCCTGTGCCATTGCAGGGGAGCGAGAGGCAGCATGGCACATGGGAGACTGACAATTTGGAAGAGGTGGAGCCATTTCTGTGCAGACGGAATAAATCAAGCAACATAACGGGGAGGGAGAGGAAGAAGGGGAGAGAAAGAGGGAGACAAAGGTGAGTGAGCAAAGAGTGAGGGAGGTAGCATCTTGTAGCCACTGGATAGGAGCCCACTTAGCAATGTCATTCGTGGGAGGGGCGGGTTATACTTCAACCACGTGGCTACTCCAGAGCACCTAGTAACAGAATTTTGTACCTTGATTCTTGATGATAATATAGGAAAAGATAGCAAGTTGGGTCACGAAGCTGATACTGCAAGAATTCTGTTTATCAGTTACAAGTTATCTATATTAATAAAAATATCTTGAAACAATACAAATGAACCTTTTCAGCTGAACTATTAAGCCAACCCAGATAGACTTAATTCCAAGCAGAAGATATTTAAGTACATTCAGACTCTGGCTTATATATAGATCCAAACTCTTCCTTCCTAAGATGAAACTGGGATCTATTATAGAATGTCCTAAAGCTCTGGGTATCATTATAGAAATAAGGAGAATATATTATTCATAATAAAATGTTTTTCCATGCCTGTGCAACTCAGTTGGGACAAAACAAAGAGAATAAACATGGAGATATTTGACAACTCCTTTTACCTTTCATCTGAACATTTGTTACACTGTTAGTATAAACCATAACGATTATCACTAGTATGACCATAATAATCTTAACATCAGCTAGTAATTATATGCTGTTTACAAGGCAGGCATTGTGCTAAAGGCTTAACAAACAAAATTCCTGTCATTCTCACATAACCCACTATAACTCGTGTGACTCCCTCAACAGCTCTGTCAAATACTTTTTGATCCTCACTTTTTATAGATGAAGAAATTGAGGTACAGAATAAAACTCGCTAAAGGTTACAGAGCCAGGATGTGGTAGTGTATGAAACTGTTGGTCTCTCAGTTGTGTCTGACTCTTGATGTCCCCATGGACTAGAGCCCGCTGGGCTCCTCTTGTTCAGGGAATTCTCCAGGCAAGAATACTGGAGTGGGTTGTCATTCCCTTCTTCAGGGAATCTTCCTGATCCAGAGATCAGACTCAGGTCTCGGCAGATTCTCTATCCGTCTAAACCACTGGGGAAGCCTGGTGTGGGGGGATGTGGTAGAGTGGTACTTAAACCCTGCAAATGGCTCCAGAACCTGCACTCTCCATCACCACGCTCTAGAAAATCATTAACACAGAGTTATGACCAACACCCTCCCCTCCTAGCACTTGTTCCTCTACTGTGTGAAAGAAATGTTCAATATGTGACTTGATAATATATAAGAATTTCAGGACCACATAAATTGATACAGCATATAGCTCACAGTTGTAGAACTCTATTAGGGTCCAGCTCAAAAAAATATTCAAACATACAGTCTAAAAGTCGGATGAGTTGCTCAGATGCTAAAGAATCTGCCTGCAACGCAGGAAACTCAGGGTCATTCCCTGGGTTGGGAGGATCTCCTCGAGGAGAGAATAGCAATCCACTCCAGTATTGTTGTCTGGAGAATCCTGTGGGCAGAGGAGACTGGCAGGCTATAGCCCATGGGGTCACAAAGCGTTGGATACAACTGAGTAACACTTTCACTTTCCAGGCTCAACTTGGAAAACATAATACCGGAAATAAGTGGTCCTGGCAGAATCATTTTATAGCTAAAATGCTATCAATCTGTCTGGTCACATTGGTTGAATAGGTTTGTGTATTACCTATTCTGTGAAATGTTTATGCTGGACTCTTGCCAAATTGATCGATTATCATCTGAGAAAATAGCTTGGTTTGTTTTTCTAAGGACACAGGAAATATATTCTAATATATTCTAATTTTTTCCTTTCAAAGAAAAGAAGGTGATGTCATGAATACCAAAATAACTGAGGTCTACTATGTAAAGCATTCCAAAGCTGTACACAGTAAAAGGACATTAAGTTTGATCTGCATCTAAGACTGGAAGTAGGAGGAAAATAAACAGGTAGGGTTTTCCTCTCTTTTCTACACAATCCCATATACTCTGCCATGAACGTGAAGTGACTTCACTTACATCCCAGAAGAACAAACTAAGTTAGAAGATGGAGAAAAAGAATAGCGAATCACATAATGAAAAAATAAAAGACAGATGCCTTGCTGGCTCACCCAGGCAGACACGGTAGGCTGGAATTAAAGACCTCAGAGAAGAGCTAGAACACACTAAGCCTACTTCCAAGCCAACATGGTCTTGGCTGGCATCTAAAATGCAGAAAACACATACCCATGGGCAAAACAGAAATGCTGTTCAGTCATAAAAAAGAAGGAAATTCTGTCATTTGTAAAACACGGATAGGCCTTGAGGGCATTATGCTAAGTAAGTCAGACAGACAAAGACAAATACTGTGTAATCTCACTTCTATGTAGAATTAGGGGGAAGAAAAACCACATAGAAACAGAGATCAGATTGTTGTTTGTCAGAGAGAGGATGGAGAGCGGGGTAACTGGGTAAAGGCAGTCAAAAAATACAGACTGCCGATTAGAAGATCAGTTAAGTCTTGGGGATATACAGCATGGTGACTGTAGCTGACAATACTGTATTGTATATTTGGGAGGTGCTAAGAGTTGATCTTAAAAGTTCTCATCACAAGGAAAAAAATTTGCAACTACGTAAGGTGATGCTGCTGCTGCTGCTAAGTCACTTCAGTCGTGTCCACTGCTGTGTGACCCACAGACAGCAGCCCACCAGGCTCCTCCGTCCCTGGGATTTTCCAGGCAAGAACACTGGAGTGGGTTGCCATTGCCTTCTCCAACTCATGCATGCGTGCTAAGTCACTTCAGTCGTGTCCACTGCTGTGTGACCCACAGACAGCAGCCCACCAGACTCCTCTCTCCACGGGATTCTCTAGGCAAGAACCCTGGAGTGGGTTGCCATTGCCTTCTCCAATGTGAGGTGATAGATGGTAACTAAACATTGTGGTCAGCATTTTGCAATACACATATATCAAATCATTATGTTGTATACCTTAAACTTATTCAATGTTACATGCAATTATATCTCAATAAAACTGGAAGAAAAAACTGAATTAGTAAAAGATAGATGATATTATAAACATGCACTAAAATGAATCAGAATTAATGTGGCCACTGGATGTAAATATGTTGTGAACTACATATGAAATCATAAATAGCACAAAATATGCTGGGATACTGAAAACATTCATTTGAATAATAATCTTCCATGCCTATAGATATTACCTTTAGGAGATGTGTGCTGAGGACTCCAAGACGCAAAGTTCTGTATGAAACCCAGGGTTCTCATATTCACTCTAATACTGCATTGTGCCCTGAAGATTGCCTCTAAATTCCCCCTCTCTAAGTCTCATGGACAACACATTTTCTGCCTGTCCTTCATATAACTAGAAAATTGTCTTGGATTTCCCCAAGAACTGGAATGACTCTGCTAAGGGAACCTGCCTACTATCCATCACACTTTTATAACTCAATCTGTTTATAAGAATAATTCAAGCTTATCACTGACATTTAGATACTACAAAACATCATTTCTCATGTGCACATACATGAGTCAAGATAGTGAATATTCTTCTTCAGATCTGTCAAGTAAAACAGGATGTGGAAGGAATGTTTTCATGTCTTCATCTGATATTCCATTTGAATGTAAAACTAAAAAAAAGTGTGCCACTATTTCCTTCACTTACATTCCTTATGGCACATATGCTATAGCTGGCATGGTACAACTGACAAAAAATAAGTCCTCAATAGATATCACAGAACTGATGATTAATTGTAAACTGTAATATCCATCTTAACATGTTATAGATATTTTAATGCAAAATTTAATGTGCAATCATAACCACAAAGTTATATACACATGCTTTTATCTCCTTTTGTTTTAAAAATAGTAAAATCCAGAAATGGCATCTGTACACCAAATTGTACTATTTCACATTCAAGAGAGCTCACTGGAAGCATATTTTCAGTAGCCAAATAGCATTCTCCTTGTAGAATAACATATTTTAAATGTTTAAAGTAGAATGAAGCATTTAGGCAAAACAAGATACAAAGTGGGCATTTACAGCACTTCCTCAATTATGTCCAGTATACAAGTAAGTTTTGACCTACTTCTGCCAGATACCAACCGCCAAAACAATTTCCGGAAGATAATTCTGAGCCTTGAAAATATCAGATACTTATTTGCTGAACTCTAGAAATTATACACTGTCCTTTCAAACCCATTCATTATTTTAGGCACAGTTTTGATAGACTTTGTTAACTACTTAGACCTAGATTGAAGTAAGCACATTTTAAGAGAGAAGGCTGGTAGAGACAGATCCTTCAACAGCAGGACTGATACCTGGGCAGCAGTCGCAGCGCTGATGAGACCATCCATCCCATCGCTGACATGCATCCCTATCAGGTGGCAAACAGCCACTGTCTTCGAGGCTGCCAGTGGCTCCTTTCCTACCACTCAGGATTCTCTCCTGGGACCCCCAGCCCCCGCCATCAGACCCCTCTGCCCACAGCGGGACAACCTGAACAAGGAAAGCCTGGCATATATGGGCCTTCAGAGCCCGGCTCAAGCGCTACAGCCGGCCTCTGCTGGGTTTTATCAGTGTCTTACTACACTGGCAGTTAATATATGATCCAGTGAGTCTGTGAGACATGTTTTCTTCCACATTTTCACATTTCTGAAATCAGGGCTCTTCTTAAAAGAGAAAATAGTGAGTCACAGTTTAAGAGGCACCATTTTTTAGGGGCACATAAAATAATGACTTAAAACAACTTATAATCAAGGGTGCCTTGTGCTGTGTGCTAAGTCACTTCAGTTGTGTCTGACTCTTTGAGACCCTCCAAACTTCTCTGTCCACGGGACTCTCCAGGCAAGAATAGTGGAGTGGGTTGCCATTTCCTCCTCTGGGGGATCTTCCCGACCCAGGGATTAAACCTGCATCTCTTACATCTCCTGCACTGGCAGATGGGTTCTTTACCACAGCCTTAGAATCAATGAAATGAGGTATGTCAAATATCACTATTTGTTGAAGGGTAAGAATTGATAGTTGACAACTGAGAAGAAATCGGGTATAACACTAAAGAAAAAAAAACTTAGCATACCAGTCTGCCTCCATTTTCTATAGAAAGGGAAACAACACAAAATTCCGATTATATTCTCTCCCATGTCCCATTTTTAAAAGTGGGAACCAAGTACCAAATTAAATAATTTTAATTACCTTCAAAGCCATCATTATCAATGTCGCCAAGATTGGCTATAGATTCCCCGAATCTTGCAGCATATTTGTCACTTCCAATGAGCTCTGTTTCCATTTCGTTCATTACTGCTCCCTAGATAAAAACAGGGAGAAAGGTGTCATTATAACACTCCCCGACAACTTGACACATGATTTACTATTGTAATTGGATATGGATTTTTTTCTTAATGCTTCAAACAGGTTGGACAAACTAGTCTGAGCTTTAGTACATACATCTCAGTTCAATTCAATAAATATTTATCAAGTATGTCAACACATATAATAGTATGATTAGAGCTCAGAGGACAGAAAAAAATGTCAAACTCATGATCCCTAGCTTTGGAAATCCAATAAATTATTTTGTTAATTCAATTGAGCAAATATTTAATGAGTTCCTAATAAAGGTAACGCACTACACAAAGGATGAATGAGTGAAAGAGGACAAGGCAATGAGTGTGTAAGACACTCCCTTCCCTGAAGAAGCCCCCAGTTAAGGGAAGGCATAGCACAAGCATGTAAATGACTAAGAGGTACTGCTTGGCAATATCAGCAAGCAAGGAGAGCATACTGACTGTGAGAGCCAGCAGAAATTTCACAAAGGCGGTGGTTGTCAAGGTGGCTCCTAAAGAATGAGCAAAGTTTTGATACATAAGGGAAACTGACCAGCAAAATACAAATTGCAAAGAACTTGGCTACCTTGGCTTCCTTGGCTAATGAGCAGTATGTACAAATGAATAAGACAAAAAGAATAAGACTGGAGTGTTACAGGGTGGGACTTTGAATGCTGGCAGAAATTTACTCTCCACCTAGAAAACCAGACAGAGCTATTGAAGGTTTCTGAGTTGAGGAGTGACACGACTGACTGGCCTTGGGAATATTTTTCCAGCAGCACTACAGTAGGAGTTGGTCAACTGCTGTCTCTGATTTTGGAAAGTGAGTTATTAGACATGAACTAATGTTTCAGTGGATTTCCCTGGTGGCTCAGTAGGTAAAGAATCTGCCTGCCAAATGCAGGAGACACAAGAGACTTAGGTCCGATCCCTGGGTTGGGAAGATTCCTTGGAGAAGGAAATGGCAACCCACCTCAGTATTCTTGCCTGGGAAATCCCATGGACAGAGGAGCCTGGAGGGCTATAGTCCACGGGGTCGCAAGAGTCAGACACGACTTAACAACTAAATCACCACCACCTCAATGTTTTAGTAGGAGTTGCTGCAATAACAACTGCCAGATCTCTTTCCAAACTGATCATGTCACTCCCTTGTATTAAAAAAAAAAAAAACCATGCACAACTCATCACAGATCTTTTAACATCTCAAACAAGTCTGTTCATCATTTCCATAGCACACACATATTCTTCCCTTGTGAAGTGCCCTTCACCTTTTATTTTCCAGCTAAAAAATTTTGATTCTTGTTTTGCAAATAGAGAAATGCCTAATTTAAAGAGCAGAAGGCATAAGAGGCTCCAGAGAGGATGAGGAGATAAGACAACACAAGGGCACTGAGTTTCAGGGGGAGAGTTTAAACAAGTAGTGATCACTCTTCTTCAAGTATTCTCCAGTCACAGAGCGGTGACCAAGGGTTCCCTCAGGACCTCTGAGAGCTCTTTCAGCAGAAGTAGGAACCAGCATTCATTCAAGTATCATTCTTTCTTCAGTTCACTCAAAAACAATTACTGAGCACCTAACTTGTCCAGGATTCCGTCAAGCCCTGAGGAAATAGCAGTAAATAAAACAGACAATTCCTCTGCACACAGTGTCTACACTCCAATAAAAGACAGACAATAGCAAACCACACCAACAAACATCAGTGACCTCAGATATGCACATGACACCATCCTTATGACAGAAAGTGAAGAGGAACTAAAGAGTCACTTGATGAAAGTGAAAGAGGAGAGTGAAAAAGCTGGCTTAAAACTCAACATTCAAAAAATGAATATCATGGCACCCGGTCCCATCACTTCATGGCAAACAGATGGGGAAACAATGGAAACAGTGACAGACTTTATTTTCTTGGGCTCCAAAATCATTGCAGATGGTAAATGTAGCCATGAAATTAAAAGACTTTTGCTCCTTAGGAGAAAAGCTATGACAAACCCAGATAGCATATTAAAAAGCAGAAACGTTACTTTGCTGACAAAGGTCCATCTAGTCAAAGCTTGTTTTTCTAGTAGTCATGTATTGATGTGAAAGTTGGATCATTAAGAAAGCTGAGTGCTGAAGAACTGATGCTTTTGAGCTGTGTTGGAGAAGACTCTTGAGAGTCCCTTGGACTGCAAGGAGATCCAAACCAGTCAATCCTAAAGGAAATCAGTCCTAAATATTTATTGGAAGGACTGATGCTAAAGCTGAAACTCCAATATTTTGGACACCTGATGCAAAGAACTGACTCATTAGAAAAGATCCTGATGCTGAGAAAGATTGAAGGGAGCATCAGAGGATGAGATGGTTGGATGGCATCACCCACTCGATGGACATGAGACTGAGCAAGCTCCAGGAGTTGGTGATGGACAGGGAAGTTTGGCATGCTGCAGTCCATGGTTTGCAAAGAGTCAGACGTGATTGAGTGACTGAACTGAACTAAACTGAATGTCAAGTAGTAGTTATTGTCTTTTCACAGTTAAAAACAATAAGTTGGAAGGCAACAAAAGAAGAATAACTTAAAGCAGAGGTTTTAAAAGTGGAAATCAATGATAAAATTAACCCCAGTATTCAATACCTCTATTGAGTGGTACAGAAGTGAAGGGTGAACAAGAAGGTAGTCTAATGGGAGAACTCCTCCCTTGCCCTTTAATCAAAGGCACTTCACTTTTCTCTGTTTTTCATATTGGGATTGCTGAAGATTTCAATGGGGAAAACAGTTCTTTATTGCCTCATATTAGGTATCTATACCACTGTTTAAAGTGTTCTCAAAAACTTTAGTTGTAAAAAGAAATAAAAGTATGTAAAATGAGGAAGTGGCTTCTATTAGGGAGACCATTCATTGATAGGAAAATGTGAAATATCTATCAAGAAAAAGTAACTCCTGACTTCACTATTAATGAGAAAACAGTGATCACTTCACAGATGATACTATTTTACTATTAAATTTAGGTTTAAACAGCCTAGGATATGGCAGTGCATAAATAACTTTCCTGCTCTATATTTGGAATTTTAAGGATCTCTCAGCTTTATAAGACTATTTTCTCTCTTAAATTGTAATGAGTTTAGTATAGTGCTTAATATGCATGCTTATTAAAAGCTCTGAAATCACTGATTAAACAAAATACCTTCCAGAAAGAGATTTTATTTTGTTAAATCCCAAGTAAAAATACCATGATTTAAGAAATGAACCAATTTTCTCAAAAACCTGTTATTGTTTTTCAATCAAAGATATTGGCCAAGAAGACCCCATTAAGGCCCTAGCAATTCTTTCTTTTGATTTGATGCCAAGAAGATAGACTGGCAAGATAAGGCCAGCAGAGTTCCCTAAACTGAATTGTCAAGCGGTCAGACTCGACTCCAAAATACCCCCTAGAATTGAAAACTCAATCTTAAGCAAGTAAAAACTTATTTCTGCAACTACCACACCTGCTTTGGAATAAACTATGTCAGTTTTATATTCGTATCAGGAATATAATCTATATGAATTGTGAAATTTAATATCTTATCAGAACACATCTTGTTTTCAAATCAAGAAATAAAAAACAGTTCATATTTTATCTTCTATGTCTAGTAGTGTTTTATAATTACCAAATTATATTGGGACATTCACTGTCAAACTAATAGGACATCCAGATTTTTAGGGCCATATAGAAATCATTCTTTCAAATTAGAGCTGCGCAATGCAACTGGAAGAAACTTCAGCTCCCCGAGTGAACACATACAAGCTGTGTACAGAGAAACTCCAGACAACTGATCTCGTACTTTCAAGATCTCAAAATGGGGCAACAGCCCATTCATCATTACGTTCCATTTCATTTTTAAAGCATCAGTATAATATCACAATTTTTACTTTCATCAATAGAATAAGCCTAAAAAAATTTATAGTCTCAGAACCTTGGAGTAAGTAGAGCATCAGTTATGATCAAAATCCATAAACAGCTTCCAATCTGCAGGCAGTCAGACTTACGGAACCAGAATTGATGTATACAAACACTCTTCCTTCTTCCCTGATGGTGCTCTGCATGGGAGCCCCCACGAGTAGGTCTGAGAAGCCATCTGCGTTGAGGTCCACGGCACAGATCGATGCTCCAAAATAAGACCCAAGCTGCTCCAAGGTAAACCAGATCCAGTCATTGAGAAAAAAGCAAGAGTTACTCACCAAAGCCCTCAGTGATACCAAAGTTAGAGACCTATTACCTTTTTACCTTTCATTTCATGTAAGATATTTAGTTCTTTTGCATCAATGCTGAATATGTATGCCTGCAGTGGGAAAAAGAATTGGGAAAGATTAGATGATTCTCCCATTAAAAATGCTTCATTCAAAGCATTAATTTTCATAACTTGTAATTGCTCAAATATATTTTTAAAAAGTTCTTTTCAAAGTGATACAAAAGGTTTAGGGAACCAAGCTCTCAGGAACAATCCTACTGTTCCTTCAGAGAGAACACAGAAAATGTTGTTTGTCTCCATTTTCAAAGTAAGGTTCATGTAAACAATGTAACAAAAACTAGAATGAGAAGTAACATTTTGTTCTTTCTAGTCTTACCACAACTGTACCAGGAATGTAGCTGCCTCAATTTCTCTGCTATAAACTTGTTAACCATAAATGTATTCCTTCAGACCTTGAGAAAATTCTATCTCAGAAACAGTTACTCATAAGAAAGAGCCTCATTTAACTTGTGTAATCTTCCTGAAAGCTTTTCTGCTCAATTTTATCTAAAAGCTACATGATTTTCACCAATCTTACCACCAAATGTACAGTGCTCATCATTTCCAGCTTCACTGCTGAGAAATTTTGCAGTTCGTCCTTTAATGTCTTATTCTCTCATGCAATCTATTTGAACCATTTTGAAGGAATAAATTTTAAAAATGTAATTCTTACTTTACCAATCTGTTCATATTGAGGGGCTCCTCCAACTACCTCGGTAGTGTGCTGACTCCGAAAATGACCGGCTCCAACTGAGTATCCTTCAAGAAAATGGATGGAGGTGTGAGAATCGTCATTTGGAATGGGTAAAATTCATTGTTATAAATCCACTTAGAATCAATCATAAATCCATTCAGAATTAAATTTTAAGACTGAATTCAAAATGACTATATTAAATAGAGTTTTAAGAATATTTAGCATAGCAATTCTCAAAACTGGTTATCATATGCTTTAAGCAATTATTAATATGTGTTGGTAAAGAATCTGCCTACAGTGCAGGAGACCTGGGTTTGATTCTTGGGTGGGAAAGATCCCATGGAGAATGAAATGGCAACCCACTCCAGTATGCTCCTGGAGAATCCCATGGACAGAGGAGCCTGGCGGGCTACAGTCCATGGGGTCACAAAGAGTTAGACACAACTTAGCAACTAAACCACCAATATGGCTTATATTTTTAAACCTTAGAAACTGAAGCTAGCACCTTTAAACATGGTTTGTTAGTCTCTGCAGTGTCAGGACATGCTAGTTCCTAAGGTTACAACAGAACCTTTACTGTAATTTAAGATTGCAACAGAAACTTTAGTGTAAAATATAATATTTTGAACTTCATGTAAAAAAATCTTCCTAAATTTCAACTTTTCTTGCCCTGAAACCTTTCTATTATGATAAAATTGTATGACTACAGAAAAGGTAAAATATTATTTCACTATGTGATAAAAGACATAAACTGTTACATTTTTTATAATGCTTCAGCATATCCTTAACTCTTCAACAAGTAAATTTCAAATGAACTTCCTCTGTTTTAAAATAAATTCTTTCTGTTTGAAGAGGGGGAAAATCTTGCTTTTTCTTATTATAATTATTTCTGAGTATAGGCTGTTTACATTTAAAGCAGGGTTAAACAAATCTGTATATTCTGAGAAGCTATAGGAAAAGTATTCCTTTTACTACAAAAAGAGAATTAATACCAGAAAAAGATCTTAACTTTCTATAGAAATAAGGACTATAAATTATCCTACTGCTGACTTATTAAATAACAATAAGAAGAAGGATAAAAATAGTAATGTTCTGGGAAATATTCTAAGAGCTTTTGAGGCAAAGGTCAATGAGCTGTTTTTAGACCCATACTCTTCACAATGTTACCCATTTGTCCACAATGCTGTTCTCAGTCCCATTGACTTTCAACTGGTCCTTAAGGAAACTATACTTGCTCATTCACATGATTAAATGAGTTATTCATGTAGAATATTTAGAAAAGCTCCTAGGAGATGACAGGCATTCAATAGATGCTACATTTATAATAACAAGTTGACTGCATAAAAATATAAGCTTACAAGTGATTTATTGCAAAAGAATAAATTAAACCAGGAGTTCCAATCTAAGAATTATATATGGATGATAGTAGTTACATATGTAAAATATTAAGTTAACTAAAAAGTTTCATAGACTATAGCCTTAAAGAGGCAGTTTCTGAAATGGCTTTTTAGTTACTACTGGCCATTTTGATCTTTTGAAGATATAATTTCCCTTATTGATAATTACTAGCATCTGCAAGGTAGAGATAATTCAAGTTTGTCGATTTTTACAGTACCTAAATAACTTCCAAATTTTACTTGGTTGCGTTTGTCTAAGAAAGCCTTGTATTTATTTGTAGTCATATTGTACACAAAAAGAGAGCCAGTCCAATAGAATGATCCTGGAGCTCCCATCACAATTACATCCTGTAAGAAAAAGAAAATTTATCATCATTTAAAGGTTTAATCTCACCACCTGAAACCTCCTCCAGATATACACGTTAAATAGTAACAAAAATAATTTTCATAAATTTCTGAAATATAAGCATTTAATGAGTTTAAAAGCATGCCCCCCAAAGCCAGAGAAGCTAGGTAGTGAATTTTCACCTAAAATGAGAATTTCAGAGAAGAAATGCCGGAACTCTCACTTCACATTCATTACTGGACTTTACAATCAAAGGCAGAATCACTGAACACTAAAGCAAGCTGTGGGGAAAAAGGCAATGTGGTTTCTATTACAGTAAATCATATCTGGGTAATTCATTAGCGCCCATTACAGAGATAACCATGTGCTGCCAAAGAGTAAAAAATGGACTTAATTTATTTCAATTTGCAAAAAGTCAATGACTAAGTTCCTTAATAATGTTAGCTTGGAAAAATATAACTCAAAAGGAATTGGGACATATTTGATGATAAACGTAGGAATTTAGAAAAAGGAAACACAGGGAAGATTGGAATGAGTAGACATATTTGTCTGGTGAAATATGAAAACTTTCAGCAATTAAATCTATTTGACATTTCTAAATTTCCTAAATGATCCAAACTTGGAAAAAAAGAAGTCAGTTTAAACATAAAGTAAGGAAGAAAGCATTATTAGTTTTCCACACTAGGCAATATTTATGGAAATTATTAACCTAAAGTTTGATACAGCCTGGCTACATAGATTTAGAAAGCATTCATAACTTCATAAGGGGTTACTCAGAGAAACTGGGAGGTTAAGGAGTTGAGTACAACTGTCTATGTGATAGTGTTAGAAAGAGAATAATAGTTTGGGAACGTATCTCATTTAAGAGGATATTATCACATTCTTAAATCTCCCAATTCTCATCCTTCTAATGAAAATGTTAACTTATATGCTCCACCCCAATTAGTAACTAAAAATAGCATACTTAGATATTTTCAGTGCTTAAATTAACAAATAACTATGGCTACTTTTTTATTTCTGTTAAATTCTTAATGAAAGTAACCTTATTTAGTATAGACTTAATTGGTTTTGGGTGACACAGCCATCTAAATATTAATATTTTATCAATACATATGTTGAATATCAAGTGGTAAAAATTAAGTTGTAATATACTCAAATTTAAGAGATATATTATTTGAGTATTACTCAATTTTTATTTCAAAGCATAACATCTTCAGAAGAATTAAAATTCTATATGTAAACATCTATAGCAGCTATTTTTGGACTATTACCTCTGTGTAAAAACTAGATATTCCAGCTTGACATGATGCAAAATTCTCTCCAAATTGTCTCACATAATCTAAAATAAAATAGAAAAACAATTAAGATTTCATTTTAAAACAGAGACAAAATCTGCATAATTTTATGTATAAATCCTTATAAGTATGCCTTTTAAGATCTCTTTTACAAATAGTATTATTTTAAAAATTAGTAAGTAATAAAATTTAAGGTCACAGATCTCTTCCATGTTGATCTTCAAAATATCCTTATGAAATAGCAAGAGAAATCTACACAGTCTCTTTTTCAGGGGAAGAACAAACAATATACAAAAAGTTGTCAGGTGAGCATCTAAGACAGAGATAGGATTTATGGCTCCCAGTCCAGGTTTCCATTTAAAATAGGCTTCCTAGATTTTGCCCAGCTGAAAATAAGTCAAGATATGCATGGAGATGGAGGGTCTCTTCTTACAAAGCCCCCACAAATGTGTGCTTTGTGAAACTTATTGTGGGCACAAAGCTTGCTTTTCCTGAAGAACTGACATAAGGGAACCTTTATGAAAACAGAGGACCACATCTGTGTTTTGGTTTTGCTAACCAGAAATGTTAAATAACTTGCTAAGTCATTTATAATTACCACTCCTTGTCATGATTTTTAACTCCTTTTTCTATTTTCCCTGTTCCTATGTATTTTTTAAGTTCAACTTTTAGGTGTCTTAGGTTTCTGCCATCATGGTTTTTTTTCCCCATAGGATGTGGCTAAGTATATATATAGATATAGATACGCATATATTTGTAGGAGTACACATTGCCATCCATGGACATTATCAACCCTCGCATAAAGTTAACCAGAAAACACATGAAAAAAGGTGCTGGACCAAAATCTACACCGAAGGAGGCATCAGCATTTAATGAAGGAACCAGCTGGCCGCAGAACAAGAATCACAGCACATGAAGCCTTCAAGAGCATCATCTCACACGATTAGAACAAGCAGAAGTGGTTGCTGAATCAGTTAAAAGCACCAGACATGGGGCCAGCTAGATGGTGTTGGATGCTGCAGTTGAAGGGTATCTTTAGCTTGCATCTCTATTAGACTGTCAAAACAAGATTTCTTCAGCCTATACAGCTAATTCCTATCATCGCACTTTTGTGCACTTGATTTCAAAGGAAACCGAGATCAACAAGGGGAAAGGCCTCATCTGGCCTGGAGATTATGACTCAGACTGGCCAGTCTGCATTATAGAGAGACTAGAAGACCTCAAATGACCACAAGGACCTCCACAGCCCATCAGAGAGAAACGTCCCCACTGGGAAATATTTTAAAATGTTAGCCATAAACTGTTATGAAAAACGGGATAATAGCTTAGAGTAAGTTTTACTGCAATTAAATTAAAATCCACCTTTTACCTTCTTGGCATTCAAAGACAAATTAGGAACACAGATGATACAACTTTTGCTATGAGGTCAAATTCCAGGCATGAAAGAGTCCAGTAATAATAGAATCAAGGCAATTCGGCTACTTGCTCCAAGTTCTGTCAAGTAATAGAAATTTCCTTTGGACACTGAGGTAATCATTTTGGTTAAAAAAACTGGAAACTGGCATTCATATATATTCTTTCTAAAGACATATTTTCAAAATTTTAGCTCTGTTGCAGAACTAAATCATTTCTTCAGCGCTCTGTTGACAGTCACCTCCAACTGCTTTTTTCAGTTTATGTCCTGGCTCTGTATGCACTAATGCTACCTTTGACCTAAAATTTTTATGGGAAAGAACTTTCAAACTTACATTACCAATTCCTTACAGTTTCAAAGAAAATAAGTGAATTCAAGGGCGGGGGGGAAGACAGAGTGAGTGAAAAAGATCTGCCCACATTTATAGTTTCAAGTTTTCTGCATCTTGTTGAAAGTTAAAGATAAAGCAAGAAACAATTTTCTTCCTTCTGATCAGATTTTTTAGTCTATTTCATAATATTACTGAATTGAGAAAATATTTAATGCTAAAATGGAAAGTTATCAACTAGATGCTAGAACTATTGAAATGAATGACTGCAGAATTCCTAGCTCCAAAAAAACACAGCTGTTGTTCAGTCACTCAGTTGTGTCCACCTCTTTGTGACTCCATGGGCTGTAGCACGCCAGGCTTCCCTGTCCTTTACTATCTCACAGTTCATTTTTGAAAACTGAAACTGCAATTGGATTAAAAAAGAAAGAAAAAGGAAATAATAATATAAGACATTAAAGAGAACATGGCTATTTTCAAAGATCCTCCTAGAGCTAACCAAGTATCCAAAATTGAAAAAAAAAAATTTAAAGGCACTCACATATTTATCTTGATCCAGTTAATATCAAAACCATGCCTTACCTTGATAGCATGGAGCTATTCTTTTACTCAGTTCTGTTCGTAAATCAGAAGGCATTCCATAGCAAACACCCGTGGGGAGCTTAGATTCAGTCCTTATGTAAAATATATTTTTCCATCTATGCCCACAAGTCTGAATAAAACATAAAAGTAGACCAAATGATGTGAAAGTCACACACAGGGTATCTGGTTTCACGATGTGATCAGGGAACCATCCCAACAACCTACCACAATGGAGCCGTTTTCTCCAGGCTGTCTGGAAAGCGTGACCCCCAGCCACTGATTATCTCTTTCTTCCAAGCAAGTCTTTCCACAAGGATCTCCAAAAGGGCTACCTACAGCATTGGAAAATAATTTTATCAGCAGTTATCTTGAAAACAATGTTATTCTACAAGAACAGAGAAAACAAGCATGCAGGCTTATCCCCAGCGTTTTTCCCTTTAGCCTTTTGTGGAGTACCGTCTTGCCCTGCTTCCCTGTCATCATATATTTGGTGCATATTGTGGGGGTAACCATGAGTTCCTCTGAGCTAACATAATTGCTCTCTCACTGTGATTTTTGTTTGTAGAAAAAACCTCTGATTGGTCATACCAGGAAGAGATGGCCTTGATATAGGAGATAGCTAACCAGCATGACTAAGAGAGGGGAAACCAGTTTAAACCAACATGGGCTGTGCAAGTTTAACTGCATTATGTAATGGTTGGTAAAGAATGTGCACCTTTGTTTTGATTGTTTATCTGGTGGCATCAACAATGTCACCAGAGCACTTTCTAAAATGTGTCATGTATTGAGACACTAAGAATAGAAGGACTACAATATGGTCCTCAACATTTAAGTCACAGTTTGTTGAAGCTGGAAGATGATGACTGTGGGAAGCGGCTGTATATAATTAACATACTAATAATGCCTACCATTTTAAACAAACTGCCTTATGGTTTACAGTTAGTGGAACTGTGATGTTTTCAACAAAGAAAAAAGGCTTTGAAAAACTGGATTATCTTGGTATAGAAAAAACTTCAGAAGGCACTTTGACAAAGACATGAATAGCCAGAAAGCCAAAAATAAAATATTACACATAAGCAATACTTCCAAAATGTTCAAAGAAAAGTGATATTCCCAGTGACTTTTTTCTTATTTTGTTAAAAATGGCTTCTTTGCTTTATGGCTGGGATCCCATATTAACTGTGATTTCAAGTAAGTGGTTTTGGGGGAGAATAAGATGCAGCATATTAAGATTCCTTTTGCTGTCTATTTCCTCACACTTCAACTGTAACGTGACATGTCCATTCCACTTGAACTTAATTCTAAAGGCAGATAAATACATTTGCATCAATTTGATTGGATAAAGACATAGAGCTTGGGTTTTAAAACTTAATTTTAGTACCAAATTTCATTCTTTGATAGGTACCATACTCTAAATCATTAGGCATCTATCACCTTAACCCCTAGATAAAGCTTCCTGGGCAAACTCAGAATACTTAGACAGATAATGTAGTATTGGAAAGTGAAATTATTTGCAGTAAGTCTCCTGGGTAAGAGAGAATTTAAGGAGTGTGGAAAGATATTTGTGTATACCTTTGTTCATCCTCTACCATGAAGTTCAGGACAAACCAACCCTCTGACATAGCTAAACTGGATTTCTTAGCCCCTTCTCTGGAGATTGATTTCACGGGTCCAAGTGAGGCCCTGACTGCCCCCGGTGTTTTCCATGATCTGGAACACCATTACTCGGCTATGTGGATCATCTTTTTTTGGCCAAGTTTCTTGCAGAATAGTAATGTCAACTCCCACCTGTTGGTAGTGCTTGCCAAGAGTGCGAGACACAGGAAGACGACTAAGGGTAGGTCTGGAAAAACAGGGCTGGGCTTGATGAGCAATGGCTACTGGGAATGGGCTTCCCAGGTGGCTCAGCAACAGAGAGTCTGCCAGCCAGTGCAGGAGACATGGGTTCGACCCCTGGGTCGGGAAGATCTCCTGGAGGAGGAAATGGCAACCCACTCCACTATTCTTGCCTGGGAAATTCCCTGGTCAGAGGAGCCTGGTGGGCTACAGTCCATAGGGTTGCAAAAGAATCAGAGATGACATAGCAACTAAGCAACAACTTGGAATGGAAAGGATATACTGCTGCAGCCTAAACTTTGATCAAGGATGGAAGCATAAGGTTTCTCTATTCAAGTTAATAAAGAAAGAAGGGACAAGGTCGAGGGAAGGAGAGAAAGATAATTATATTGTATCATTGAGTGGATCAAGTCTAACAAAGAAAGTTGTTACTATGGCTACATTATGCCCAAGTAATTGAAAGAATAACAAACAAGAAATTTTAATTTTCATTATGATGCAAATGTTTGACTTTTTACTAAAACTTCTATTTTTTTTAAATTAATGTCAAAATAGATGACAAATGGTGGATTCATCTACTCAAAGTTGTGATGGCAAGAACACACAGAAGAACTGTACAAAAAAGTTTCTAATGACCTGGATAACCATGATGGTGGGATCACTCACCTACAGCCAGACACATTCTGGAGTGTGAAGTCAAGCGGGCCTTAGCAAGCGTTACTACAAACAAAGCTAGTGGAGGTGATGGAATTCCAGCTGAGCTATCCCAAATTCTGAAACATGACACAGTTGAAGTGCTGCACTCATGCCAGAATATTTAGAAAACTCAGCAGTGGCCACAGGACTGGAAAAAGTCTGTTTTCACTCCAATCCCAAAGAAGGGCAACGCCAAAGAAAGCTCAAACTGCCACACAATTGTGCTCATTTCATATGCTAGCGAGGAAATGCTCACAATTCTTCAAATTCAGCTTCAACAGTACATGAACCAAGAACTTCCAGATGTACCAGCTGGATTTAAAAAAGTGAGAGGAAACAGAGATCAAATTGCCAACATCTGTTGGGTCAAAGAAAAAGCAAGAGAATTCCAGAAAAACATCTACATCTACTTTATTGACTACAACTACAGCCTTTGATTGTGTGGATCACAACAAACTGGAAAATTCTGAAGGAGATGGAAATACTAGACCACCTGAGCTGCCTCTTGAGAAACCTATATGCAGGTCAGGAAACAACAGTTAGAACTGAACATGGAAAAATGGACTGGTTCCAAATTGGGAAAGGAGTATGTCAATACTATATATTGTCACTCTGCTTATTTAACTTACATGTAGAGTACATCGTGCAAAATTCTGGGCTGGATGAAGCCCAAGCTGGACTCAAGATTTCTGGGAGAAATACCAATAGCTTCAGATATGCAGATAACACCCTAATGGCAGAAAGCAAAGAAGAACTAAAGAGCCTCTTGATGAAGCTGAAAGAGGAGAGTGAAAAAGCTGGGTTAAAACTCAACATTCAAAAAACTAAGATCATGGCATCCAGTCCCATCACTTCATGGCAAACACATGGGAAAAAAAATGGAAACAGTGGCTGAATTTATTTACTTGGGCTTCAAAATCACTGCAGATGGTGAATGAAGTCATGAATTTAGAAGATGCTTGCTCCTTGGAAGAAAAGCTATGACAAACCTAGACAGCATATTAAAAAGCAGAGATATCACTTTTCCAACAAAGTTCCATACAGTCAAAGCTATGGTTTCTCCAGTGGTCATGTATGGATGTGAGAGTTGGACCATAAAGAAAGCTGAGCACCAAAGAATTGATGCTTTTGAACTGTGCTGTTAGACAAGACTCTTCAGAGTCCCTTGGACTGCAATACCAGGCTCCTCCATCCATGGGATTTTCCAGGCAAGAGTACTGGAGTAGGGTGCCATTGCCTTCTCCGATTCATACATGACAACTGGAAAAACCATAGCCTTGACTAGATGGACCTTTGTAGGCAAAGTAATGTCTCTGCTTTTTAATGTGCTGTCTAGGTTGGTCATAACTTTCCTTCCAAGGAGTAAGTGGCTTTTAATTTCATGGCTGCAGTCACCATCTGCAGTGATTTTGGAGCCCCCCAAAATAAAGTCTGATACTGTTTCCCCCTCCATTTGCCATGAAGTGATGGCACCAGATGCCATGATCTTAGTTTTCTTAATATTGAGCCTTAAACCAACTTTTTCACTCTCCTCTTTCATTTTCATCAAGAGGCTCTTTAGTTCTTCTTCACTTTCTGCCATAAGGGTGGTGTCATCTGCATATCTGAGGTGATTGATATTACTCCCGGCAATCTTGATTCCAACTTGTTCTTCCAGCCCAGCATTTCTCATGATGTACTCTGCATATAAGTTAAATAAGCAGGGTGACAATAAACAGCCTTGACGTATTCCTTTTCCTATTTGGAACCAGTCTGTTGTTCAATGTCCAGTTCTAACTGTTGCTTCCTGACCCGCATACAGGTTTCTTAAGAGGCAGGTCAAGTGGTCTGCTATTCCCATCTCTTTCAGAATTTTCCACGGTTTATTGTGATCTATGCAGTCAAAGGCTTTGACATAGTCAATAAAGCAGAAATAGATGTTTTTCTGGAACTCTCTTGCTTTTTCAATGATTCAGAAAAGAGTTGGACACAGATGACTGACTGACCGAACTGAAGTGCTGATGTGAAAGCTGGACCATCAAGAAAGCTGAGCCCTGAAGAACTGAGGTTTTCAAACTGCGGTGTTGGATAAGACTCTTGAGATTCCCTTGAATAGCAAGGAGACCAAACCAGCCAATCCTAAAGCAAATAAACCTTGAATATTCACTGAAGGGTCTGATGCTGACGGCTTCCCTTGTGGCTCAGATGGTAAAGAATCGGCCTGCAGTGTGGGAAAGCCAGGTTTGATCCCTGGGTTGGGAAGATCTCCTGGAGAAGGTAATAGCAACCTACTCAAATATTCGTGCCTGGAGAATTCCATAGACAGTGGAGCCTGGTGAGCTACAGTCCATGGGGTCTCAAAGAGTCAGACACCACTGAGCGACTAACACACACACACACATACACACACACTGATGCTGAAACTCCAATCCTTTGGCCACCTGATGCAAAGAGCTGACTCTTTGGAAAAGAGACCTTGATGCTGGGAAAGACTGAGGGCAGGAGGAGAAGGGGACGACAGAGGATGAGATGGTTGGATGGCATCATGGACTCCATGGACATGAGTGTGAGCAAACTCCAGGAGATAGTGAAGGACAGCGAGGCCTGGCATGCTTCAGTCCATGGAGTTCCAGAGTCGGACATAACTGAGCAACTGAACAACAACATCCCAAAAGACACTCCAATAAAATATCTTCTCTGAAAATACCAAATTCTTTCTAAAATTAGTCAGCATTCAGTTTATAAAGCAATTGTGCAAGAGGAAAATTAAAGACAGGAGAGAACAGAGGTCATTATAGAGATTATTATCTCTTTATAATATATTGATACTACTTTAAAATGCAGTGTATTTAATGAAGAGTTTCATTAAGATTATGGCCAATATTTAGATACAAGTTTACTGTTCTAGAGATGCCACCAGAAAGTTTAAAAACATATAGTAAAATCTATGCAATAAACATACAATAGTTTAGAACCACAAAATGCCATGCAAATAGCATGAAAATGGACCAAAAGATTTTATAAAGAAAAATAGTGAATCATCATCTGTTTCTTAGCTGAGTTCTCTTATTTGATTTTAAAATAGAGACTAGAGAAACTCCTATCTTACTGACTGTTTTCTAGGTCCTCAGATTATTCCCCTTTGCATCCTTTCTGCTTAGTTTTAGGTCTCCCAGGTGACATCACAGTGTGAGCACTGCTCAGATTCTTATACTTAAGACTCACACACTTAGATAATGCTAGAGAATGAACCAATGCACAGACTCTTGCCTACACAAATTTCTTCTCTCTACTTCCCAACACTGCTTCTTTCACAGGCGGCACCCAACAGCAACAATAATCTTGAGCTACTTTCAGCACTGGTAACAAGACAAAATTGGTCAGAAGAACAGCTTATAAATCTCCACTATGGAACTGAGTCTCTCCTTAATTTTAAGCAACCTCCCCCTCTGCCTCTGCAGTGCTTGCAGAATCTTGGCAGAGGGGTCAGACCACATCACCAGCCTATGCTCTGCCTCTCTCCAGAGCTTTCCCTTCACTCTGTGTTCTGGAGGCCATACCTTCTCACGTGGCTCTCAGCTCTGACTGGATATCAAGAGCAGCTGGGGAAGTTTCGAACAAATACTGACACCTGATCTCACTCTCTGGCTCAGATTTGATGTGCCCAGATTGAGATTCAGACTTCAGAATTTTTCACACAGTTCCCCAGGTAATGGTCCTGTGCAGCTGGACTTGGGAGCAACTGCTCTGCAATATACATGGTTTTGTCATTTCCTGTGTTATACAATATTTGAAAAGAAACTACTCCATTTAGAAAATGATAGTAATATCTTTTTGCCCACCTTGGTTTCAACTAAACATTAAAATAGCACATCAAATGTTAAGCCAATTTTCTTCATGTGGAAATACAGTATTTATAATTTGGTCAGAAATGATGATTATGAGAACTGTCATGAGAAAGTTAATTCTCATGAATTTCCCTGACAGAACATCATAAATAAATGCAGATGATCTTTATATTTTATCCAAATGTCATGCTGAAATGATTTATGATCTGGTTTTCAATTCAGCTCATACATTACTGATTGAAACTCTTAGTAAATCAAATCAGCTTCATAATTTAAAAAATGTACTTTACATGGTTTAACATAAATGAGGTTGGTAGAAATTAATATGTGATAATTTTCCATGCTTTTATACAACTAGAATGACTAATTCTTAGCACAGTTGAATGCATTTTCCCAGTAGATATTAAAAAAAAAACAAAGCCACATGAAAACCATACTCCTTATTCTAAAAATTAAGTCCATCTTTCTCTTTCATATTTTTCCTCTTTCAATTTGTATTTGGGAAAGCAAATACAAAGATGTATGCTTACTATTTGGCTTTCATTTCCACTTACTGATTTTGTTTTAGTATGTACATGAGTATATATATATATATATAAATGTGAATAAGCAGTAATTTTGATAGATGGATACAAAGGATATTAGTGCAAAGCCAATTAGGAACATTTTTTGCCATTCCCTCCACTTTTTTTTTTTTTTTTTTTGCTGTTTTTCACATCATCTATTTTAGTGTCATTGTTTCAAGGGACAAAATATGACAGAGACTATGGGACACTAGATATTTGCTCTTGACTGTTACATGATGGGGGAAGACTGACTGTTTCATTGACTGTGGCATTTCCACAGCACAGAATGGGGCCTTACATGCAGGAGGCAGGAACAAAATACTTGCTGAGGGAGGGAATTCTAATACCCACTTTTTCCACCACAAAATGCTCCACTAGAGGGTACTAGAGGTTGGACTCTTGAGAGACCCTTGGACAGCAATGAGATCAAATCAGTCAACCCTAAAGTAAATCAACCCCAAGTATTCATTGGAAGGACTGATGCTGAAGCTCTAATACTTTGGCCATCTGATTCGAAGAGCCGACTCATTAGAAAAGACCCTGATGCTGGGAAAGATTGAAAGCAGGAGAAGAAGGGGGCAGCAGAGGATGAGATGAGTGGATAGCATCACTGACTCAACGGACATGAATCTGAGCAAACTCCAGGGGATAGTGAACAAGGGACCCTGGCGTGCTGCAGTCCATGGGGTCACAAAGAGTCGGACACGACTTAGCAACTGAAGAACAACAACAGAGGATACAGCTGCAAAATTTTCACCATTCGGGGATCTAAACTTTGGAGAGACCTCCTTTCTTCCTACTATTCTCCCCTACTTCTTTTCCAAAACATTAGTCCCTTAAGTTTTAAGGTAGTAACAGATGGTCTGAAGGAAAACAATGTTTGCAGGTTTGAAGATCTTTACAAAGTTCGAGATGTGAGTAGGATGGTTTAGGACTGAGAATTAGGTGGGCCTCCAGAGATGGCTGCCTCAGAGGGGTTCTGCAAGGACTGTGGGGAGTAAATGAGTGATGTGTGAAGGGCTGGGCCATAGCCCGGCAAAGAAAGCAGGCAAACGTTCATTGATGTTGACATTATTATTTTAAGGATTAAGCTAAAGATATGATTAAGGTACACCTATATCATGGCGTATGTCCTCCTCCAGAACATATCTGTGGCATATCACTGTCCGCCAGCCCTTACCGTTCACATTCGATTCATTTAATTCTCACAGCAGCAATGGAGGACTGTGTTAACAATCTCATTTTGCAGGTGGAGAAATAGAATCTTAAAGAAGTAAAGAGATTTGCCCAAACTCATGGGGCCAGTAAATGGGAAGTATTAGAATCAAGCATAAGAAATTTTAGAATCAAATATTGCCATTTGCAGCAACATGGATGGACCTAGAGATTATCGTATCAGGTGAAGTAAATCAGACAAATCTATGATAGCAAGTGTGTGCAGAATCTAAAATATGATACAAAGGAATGTATATACAAACAAAGACAGACTTATAGACATAGAAAACAAACTCATAGTTACCAGAGGGGAAAAGGTGGAGAAGAAATAAAGAGACTGGGATCAGCAGATACAGGTACAAACTATTAAACATAAAAGAGATAAGCAATAAGGTCCTCCTGTACAGCACAAGGAATTCTATTTGATATCTTGCACTAAAACATAATGGAAAAGAATTTTTAAAACTTTTGGTAATTGAAGATCTCAAAGTAGTTACTTTCTACTAATCTGGAGTATACATAATAGAATTGTACAAATATTTCAAATGTATAAATTATCTGAATAAATTTCACTTTCTAATCTTTTTTGCCAGCTGAAAATGTATAGAATTTCTATACCAACTTTCTAGGGTTCATGAAAAATGTCACTTACTTGATCCCTATCTTACCCTGATCTTTTCCTCAGTTTAGATCAATTCTCAGTACTTTGGCATTTTCACTGAGGAATGAGCAAGGGGTAAGACCAAACTCAAAGGTCTTTCTGTAGCCTTTTGACAACTTGAGTGACTCATTGTGGGTAGGGCAGCTTGGAACTTTTGGATGCAATGACAAGTTTGGTTTATCTGCCTGTGTCACTGGCTTAATCAGTTCAGACATTTGATTGGGGCTCTCAAACTGGTCTTCTGGATACTAAGACAACACACGTATTGGTCTGATCTTTCAAAACATGACATAATTATCAAGTTTTAGAAAAATAGTGAAAGACTTTACCTCCACCAATTACTTTTTTTTAACATGAAGTTCTAGTCTATTGAAAGATTAGTCCTATATATTTCAAACTCTTCCACTCTAAATTTTCTCAAATAATCCTGAAAAACAAATGACTCTTGTTCTATGTTCTATAAAGAGTCATTCATTCAATATATCTTTATTTTTAGAAGCAACCATTACTGAGTGAGACAGAATATAGGAAAGACATACGGGAATTAAAAGCAAACATACCAATTCAAATATGACCAGAATACCAGGCCCACCATTGGAGGGTTCTAAAAATTACAGAAAATTTATGCCTGTGCATACAAGACTTTCTGGCAGCTAGTAGGTGTTCATTAAATGAGTGGTAACTGCTTCCATTCCCCAGTGTACCCACATCGCACTGATGTGGACACACCAGCAGAGGGAGCTCACGGTGCTGTGAGGTTGAATCAGCAGCACTCCAGCTTTTTAAACCAAAGGGTCCCTTGTTTTTCTTTCTTATCAAACACTAATGATTATTAAACCCATTAGATTATGTTTATTATATTAAACTGTGTGCTTTTCCCACACATCTAATAAAATGTGGTGGTGATGTTTCTAAAAGGCAACAGTGATGCTCATAAATTTAACAGCAATAACAATAACTGAGTAATGAAAAGTAAAATACCCCAGTTTTAGAGGAGATATGAGACATGAAAGTACTAAACTTCCAAGAGCGTTTCCACCGACTCATCTAGTGGCAATCAAGGATCAAAATATCAAATTGAACATCAAAATCAGAAACAATTCTTGATGTATCGTTAAGTGTCATGTTCTTAGACTTAGTAAGAAAAATCTGATAATGACAGATAATCATGCTCAGTTCATATGAGTAACAGTTCCTATAATCATAGGCCTGAAAAAAAAAAAAGACAGCTATTCTAGTCTTCTAGGTCATTTTATTTTAATTATAGTTTTTATTTTATAATTTTATTTATTTTACTTTGTTGTATTTAGGAAGAGTTCCACACAGAGGTGAATGCATTCAGGCAGCAGAGTCAAGCCTGATGATTGCAATTTTATAAATCTGGGTTGATCCTGAGTCATCACTAGACTTCTGAGCCCTAGAAAACCATTCTGCTTGTGAGCCTGAATCTAAGGTAAGGGTTTCCCTCCAAGTGCCCTGGGTCCAAACTTCTTCACATTCCTATACAAAACCTATACAAGTATTTTTACTAAGTAGAGCAGAAAAATGTACAGCAACTGATATATCTGCCGAGCATATGCAAAGAAGGAATGTTGTCTTACAATAATTATTATTTATATAATAAAATAACACTTACTAAATGCTTCCCATGTAATAGGCACACTTTTAATAGATGTGAACCTATATATTAAGTCATTTAATTTTCCTTATATCCCTTAAAGGTGGGTATTATTATCATTATCCCAATTTTATAGATGGAGAAGCTGAAAAGAAAAGGAGAATAAGCATCTTGCCCAAAGTCACTCAACTTGTAAGTGGGGGAAGAAAAGATTCAAACCCACACAGTCATCCACTACCCTATACTACTTTACAGCGATTTGCTCTGAGTACTTCACTATTAATCAGCAAATGAATCCAAGTATTGGAACTATTGATAATCCTATTCTATTTCATAATAAACTTATATTTTAACATTAACTTCCAACATTAGAAACTAAGGAAAAACAACTCTCTGTTTCCATGGTTTTCAATTAATCTCTTAGACTTAAGGAGTCATTTGAAAAAGTATCACTAATATAAAGTACCATTTCATTTGAAAAAGTATCACTAATATTATAGATACTATTGTTCTTCGAAACAAAAACAATAGAAAAATGTGAACAGAAAAGCACTCCAGGGAAACCCACCCTCACTTAATGCTCAGTGGTCAATACTGAAGTTCTGAGCTTGGTTTTGGAATTCACAGGGTAAGATGGAGGAGGAGATTAGGATGATAATAAAGTTCAAAAACATGTGAGAAAAGTAAAAATCAGTCAGGGAGTCCAGGGCATCATTCTGTACCAGTCAGTGTAGGATCAGACTGAGATGGGGGTTACTGACAACAGAAGAGAGCTTTTCATGAAAGTTTAAAGGGTGGGATAAGATATTGCAGAGACAATGCAACAATGATCCTCAGACAAAATGATGATATTCTAGTAAATACTAAAAAATGGTCCCAAGAGAACAGAGAATAGCATTGAGATTAGGTTAGACCTAGAGTGATTTCACAGAGGGTAGATACTGACAAGAGACTTCTACCTAGAATATAATTTTAAAAGCACACATCTAATCCACTTCACAAAATATTTCCAGCAAAAGAGATTTGACAACTATGTCTATACTCTTACTATATCTGGACAATTCATTGTGAATTACAGTATCTCATATAAATTATATGAAAATCCTTGGGATCAGAACCAACACATGGCATTACTGAATCTAGTCCCGTCCCTTGCAGTCTCACACTGGACAAGGCAAAGGCTTGTCCTAGAAGGCAAGGCTGGCCTAGACCTCTGGGAACAATGCTGAAATATACAGCAAATCCCAGAGGACCCCACCGAAATCTGAGAAATGTACCCATCCGTCTCACATTTATTGAGCCTCTACTACATGCTCATCAAAACTGGCCAGAACTGACTCGATGACTCATGCCCATTGTTCCAATATATTTTCATTATCCAGCTTCTTCTCCCTGTTGTGCATATCTATCATTATGCTTGTTCTCATAAGTACTTCTCCATTTACCTGGTATTCCTGTAACTGAGTTCTCTGAAAGCTTTAGCCATCTTGGCCAACTTCCTATTCCAAGTACCAACATAAGTAATGGATAAAATATATTTAATAAATGAAGGAAGAACCTGAGAAAGACCTCCTCCTTTAACAAAGGGAGAATTGATATCTGGCATCAGTGTTTTCTCACTCCTCACCCCTCTGAAGTCTGGCATTACCACTAAAACTGGTCTTTCCAAGGTTCTTAACAAACCAATTCTTACTAAATTCAAAGAATCCTCCTAGGCTCTTACCTAGCTTGACTTCTTGGCCTCTTTTGATATGCCAACCACTCACCTCTTCTCAAAATTTCCCATTCTTCAACTTCCATAATGTCACATTGACCTGATTCCTACTGCTTTGGCTTTTCCTCCTCAGTCTATTTTTCTGGCTCTTTTTTCTTCTCCAATGGTTCTTAACCATGGATGAATACCGGAGTCATCTGGGGACCTCTGGAAACTCCCAGTGCCCTACTAAGGATTCTGCACCCAATTCCAATGTGGGTGGGTGAAGCTTTTCCACACCACCACCAAGAAATTCTCTGATACTAGACGGCAGTCCTGAAATCCAACTTGTAATTATAATACTATCTACCTGGAGATAATGTCAGATGCCACCAATTAAGGGTTCAGTTCTGCAAGCTCCTTGACAAAAGTCTGAGTAATAATTCTTTAAATTTAACTCCAGAAGCAAAAGCAACGAGAGCAAAAATAAACAAGGGGGACTACATCATACTAAAGTTTCTGAACAGTAAAGGAAACCATCAACAAAACGAAAAAGCAACCTACTGAATGAGAGAAAATACGGAGCAGGGCTATATAAAAACATGCCCAGCATCACTGATCATCAGGGAAATGCAAATCAAAAATCACAATGAGCTATCACCTCACACCTATTAGAATGGCTATTATAAAAAAGACGAGATTACAAATGTTAGTGAGGAGAAAAAGGTTGTGCATTGTTGGTGGGAATGTAAATTGGGGCAGCCACTATGGAAACAGTATGGAGGTTCCTCAAAAAATTCAAAATAGAACTATCATAGTTCTAACAATTCTGACAATACTTTTGGGTACATATCCAAAGAAAAGGAAGACACAACTAGAAATAACATAAGGTACCCCCCCCCATATTTACTGCAGTCTTATCTATAATAGCCAAGATGGGAAACAAATTAAGTGTTCAATGAAGAGTGAGTGGATGAAGAACTGCAGTATATATATGCAATGGGGTATTATTCAACCATAAAAAAGAATGTAATCTTCTTGTCTGCTTCAACGTGACTGAGCCCTGATGACATTACGCTAAGTGAACTAAGTCAGACAGAGAAAGATAAATACTCTATGATCTCACTTACATGTGGAATCTATAAAAAAAAAATGCTCAGAGAGAGAACAGATATGTGGCTGCCAGAGGTGGGGGCAGGGAGGGAGAAATGGGTGAAGGAAACCAAAAGGTAAAAAAAGAAAAAAGTAAATACAGTATAGAACAACACTGAAAACTACCTTACTATCATCCAGCAATTTGTGATTATCGTCTATAGTACTAGGAAATGTAGGCAACTTTAATAACTTCTCATAAAACTTCCTCAATCAATGGGTAATGGAACTTTTAGAAGAAACTTGCAAGGTAAAAATGCACTGGGAGTGTGTTTAACCGTTGATTAAAATACATGAAATATTTTAAAAAAAGACTACGCTTCAGATTTCAATCTCAAATCCACTGGCTACTGAAGTCTCCATCGATGTTTCCTTCGGTTTGATTAATTTACAAGCGTGGCTCACAGAACTCAAGAGAACCATTCTACTCCCTAGATTATCAGTTTGTTATAAAAGGAGTAACTTAGGAAGAGCTGGATGGAAGAGACACATAGGGCAAGACATGGGAAACGCGAAGGGAGCTCCCGGGACCTCTCTGAATGCACCACTAGTCCTAAATCCCCACATGCTCACAAGTCCTGTCCTTTTGGGCTTTTATAGAGGTTTCATTGCATTGGCATGAGTGATTAAATCATTGGCCGTTGGCAACTGGTTCAGCCTCCAGCCCCTCTTTCTCCTGCTGGTGTCTGGGGGGTGTGGATGAAAGTTCCGACCCTCTGATCATACAGTGTGCTCTACTGGCAACCGGTCACATCCTCTGGACCTCAAGTCCCCTCATTAACCTAACAAAAGACACATTTATCACTCTAGAAAACTCCAAGGGTTCTAGGATCACTGTGCCAGAAATGGGGTTGAAGACCAAATATATATTCTTACTATAAATCACAACATCTAACCTAGCTAGACCCACTCCCAGAGATTTTATTAGTTTAGGAGAAGGCCACCATCACCGGGCTTCTTAAAGCTTGGCAGAAGAATCTAGGCTGCAGCTGCTAGATACTGTTCAAGCTGCTTCTCAAATGGCAGGAGTCCTATGGGATCACTTCTGGGTCCAGTGATCCATTTAACCTAGAACTTTCCCAGGTTAAGCTCATTAACATTCATGGCTTTGACTGTCATCTCTATGCCAATTAGCTTCAACTCTGAACTGCTTACCTAGACCTCTCCTGCCCGCCAGGCCTATACATCCAACTGATTACCAGGCATCTATTTTTACATCTCACAGGACATAGTACCATCATCTATCTGTCCAACAGCCCAAGGCAGAACCTTGGGTGACATCTTTGAAACCTTCTTCGTGTTCATCTCTCTCATTTACTAATTACAAAGTCCATGTCACAGAGACCTGCTCTGCAGACAAACAGCAGATTTCACCACCGACTAAATTAGCGGCCAGTACAGACACCGTGGACCTCCTGCAGATCTTGCCAGCTTTTGTCACACATCTATTAGTGTTCATTGACACCTGGGTTCTGCCATCCTGCCCCTGAGGAGCCCAGGAACCACACCAACAGCCAGCCCAGGCCTCTGCGGCTACCCTGGTGTGAGAAGCTAGCCAACAGAGTCCCTCCTTGTACCCACCAAAGCCAAAGTATATGACGCCTGCCTCCACCCCAGCAGCTGACATCACCCTCATGCCCAGGCTCACGGTTCGGCCATGCAGCTGTAACCTGCAGGTCACCAGCCTGCTGCCCATCCTGCTTCACCGCTGTGCACACAGCCGGGGAAACCGCGCAGCCTCTGGAGAGCACGCTAACAGCCGGAGCCCCTGGGGGTTCCCGTGGGTCTGCATCAGACCCTGCGGCTGTCACTGCTCAGCACCACCATGCCGGCTGGAGCCAACACCTCCCTCTGTGCCACCAGCCCAACACCCAGCCCCAGCCTCCACTGCACTGTGCACACACCGAGGAAGAGCGTGTGACCACACAAGAGCACGCTGACAGCCAGCGCTTCTGCAGCTGCCAGAGAATTTACCAAGTTGTCACACAATAATCCCTGCCTGCTTCTCTAATCTACACTGCTCCACATGCCACAGTTCAACTGTATGCTTTTTCCTTTCCATCCAAAGATACCGCCCTCTCAAAGACCTCGGGGTGCTCATACATGCCTTGCTCTGTCCAGCACCCTTTCCCATAACCTCTTCCTCTGAGATAACTGATTGTTTTCCTCTAGAACTCCTTAGGAAGACATCACCTTATTCTCCTAACTAAATTAGACTGTCTCATCATACTTTCCTATAATAACCCAACCTATAGACTGCAAACCCCTTGACGTAAGGGCTGGATTTCTTTTGCATGTCCAGGTTCCAGCACGTAGGCATCCCTCAATAAATGACCAAATGAACCGATGACCCACGTGCACAACGGATCACCATACCTGGCCCAAGAACTGTTGCCAAGGGGAGATATTTTTTAGCCATGAGAAATACCACCCAGTGGTCAAGTAAATTTTTGGCAATAAATAAAATGCGTTTTAGAAAACCTCGACTCTCAAACCAGGTGGAAGTCTGGGATGGAGTCTGGGAAATTGTTGGAAATCAGGAAACTTAACTCTTTTAATATGATAGTTTATTCATGAATCTCTCTGTCTTAATTTTGTGCATAATTAGCATAACAAACCTCTGCTCAACAATGATTTTTCATAATGACCAGTTTGTGTCAACATCAGCTTCATAAGCTACAATTTATTCTTTTTCATAAGCTACAATTTAAAGAGTATTGCAAATAAGAAAGAAAAATTAGCAAGACCATATCTGATGTTTCAACAGTGAGTGGTTTGTCTTTTAATGTTAAGCTAATAATTCCTACTAATCAGGCAGAAGTGAGAATGAGGTAATCATTAGTTAAATGACACAGATGCTAATTAACTTAACCTCTTCCAAATAGGTTATGTAATATAAATCAGGAGGCTGGCTAAGGTTATATAATTTCCAGAAAGAAATATGAAGGGAAATAATGATGACTAACTTGTAATAAAACATTGTTCTCTCTAGTAAGAAAAAGAGGGACAAGAAGGAAGCTTAAAGGTCTAGTTATAATACAAGACTGATCTAGAAAAGTGAAAATCCTATTCATTTTACATATACACACTGGGAAAGCACTTGCTAAAAAGTCAGTGTTATTTTACATAGGGAAGTTATGTTTTTCTAAAACAGTGCTCTCCAACAGAAACATAATGCAAGTTACATATGAAATAATTTTTACACTAGTCACACTAAAAGGTAACAGGGAATAAGCAAAATTAATGTTAATATTTTCTTTAACCTAATGCATCTAACATATTCTCATTTAAATATGCAATCGATATTAATTTCAAACTGTTTATTTCAAAATATGATCAACACCTAAAAAATCAAGAGGTTATATATATTATATATATATATATATATAAATGTATGAATTTTTTTGTACTAGGTCTTCAATATCCAGATGTAATCTGTATTATAGGACCTTTCACTACAAAATAACCACATTTCATGTACTCAAGTAGCCATATGTAGCTTGTGGCTACTGTATTAGACAATAATTATATAATTTTATATATTTTGTATACATTCCATGTACATTATATAAAAAAATTATAAACTTTATTGTCCGGACAAGTGTACATTTGTTTAAGTCTGCATGTGCAAACAAACACACGTTTAATGTTATTAGCAGCTATTAGTATAAAGCTATTGGAGGCAAGTTAAAAGTAATGAAAGATCTAGAGAGTTCTTCTGAAAGATGAAATAAAGACAATCTTTTTAATATAATTCTACAGTCATTTATACATTTTATTATCTTCTACCTTCAATTATTGGCATCCATGAATGGACTATCATTAAATACATAAACAAAGTCATTACTTGTAACGTCTTAATTTAGCAATGAACTGTGTTCAAAGTTTCCTTTTTAAAAAAAACCTAGCAAGGATGCAGAACACCTGAGTAGAAGACCAACTGAAATTGTGGAAATCACTACGGCCTCCCCAGACACAGAGTCTTCACGGACAAGTTTGGATTCAGACCTCCTGATTGGCAGACTACTTTCCTCTGGTTCACAGAGGGCAGTACCAAGGAAGTGGGCAGGAAAATACCTGTTAGGCAGGCAGAGAGGTTGAAGGAGGTGGAAGGAGCCTATCTGGACGCAGGAAGAAATACATGTCTTCTACAGTCAATTCACTTCACTAAAAGGGGTACCTGGCTCTCGGCATCTCATCCTCTGAATATTCGAGATAAACAGGCATTTGCTGCTCACTTCTGATTATGACTACACTGAACATACCACAGTATGGGACAATATGATGCTGTGTCCCATACTGCAGCAGGGGGTTAGGAGGCAGGGGGAAGGTACTGATATCCTCTTTTGAAGAAAGGAATCTATCTGAATGAAACTTTGAAATTCTTAGATAGACCTAAAGACTAGTCCATGTACACAGCACTTTGTTTTGTTTTTAATTTTCTTTACTTTATTGTGTTGGTTTTGCCATACATTGACATGAATCCGCCATGGGTATACATATGCTCCCCCTCCAGAACCCCCCTCCCTCCTCCCTCCCGATTCCCTCTCCCTGGGTCATCCCGGTGCACCAGCCCCGAGCACTTTGAGTTGTGTAGGAGATGAGCGCTATTTTAAGAGATCTTTCAACTTCATCTCTTTGATAGCAAATTAGGACATGAATGAAAGAAAGCATCTTATGACATAGATATCATAGCTCAACAGTTATTATAAGATATTTTTGGTTGAGCCAACAAAAAATATTTTTCTACTGTGTTTCAACTGTTACTTTTTATTTATACATTTAACTTTTGGTTTCATCTATTAATTGTCTGTATTTAAAACCTCACTGTGCCTATAACAGATAACATGCAGATATAGATTTAAGTAGAAAAGAGATAAAAATAAACGAATATTTTTTGAATGTCAGTTAAATGTAAGACAATGAACTAAGTGTTGTGCGTACATTTGAGACAGAACAACTAAAACCATCTTATACAGATGATTGTGTGTGTGTGTGTGTGTGTGTATTTTTTCCCTGACAATTCTTCATAAAGAATACTACATAGCCTACAAACCTGAGAATTTTAAAAAGCCTTTAGTTACCAATTTATTGTTTTCAGTATTAACTTTCGAGACATTATCCTCAATCCCTTATTTTACAGCTTCAAGTTCTGAGTTTGCTCTGAATTGAAACATACAATTTCTTTATATAAGGAAGATATCTTGTTTAAAATGTTATATGAGGAGTAACTTCAGTAAACTCTTTTGCAAATGCTCAAAGCTATTACTATAACCATCAGTGTTTCCACCAGCTGACTGACTAGAAATCTTGTCGTCTGCCTTTCACCTCAGTAAATACCTTTTTTCTTGATCAAAAATTTTAAAGTTGAAAGTATTCCCTTGATATATCATTTCTAGCTAATTCTCTTACTTACCAATCAGGTTTGATAACAAGCAAACTTTCACTTTGCTTTATTCATTTATCCACCCAATAAATCTTTACTTAATGCATGTTTGCTTAATGTACACCTACCACGCGCACATTTCTCCATGGATATTTCTGCAATCACTTCCTATGTTCCACGTGTCCAAAGAATTTAGGTTTTCCTACAATTTTGACAGACTTTTTCATTATCTTAAATTTTAATACAATATTGTGACAGGATCTTTCCAGTTAAATACAGACATCTAGAAATAGATTCAGTGCCATTCCAGACAGGAAGTAGGGGATAAATACCAGTGGTTGTAATGTCATGAATCAGGAAACTATGACAGGACAACAAAATAAAACATTTCCCTCCTGAGACCTTGTCAAGATCCTCTGGCAGATCAAAGCTGTCTGCTCTGCCCCCTGTTTCTTCATCCCACAAGTCTCTTAGGCAAAGACAATTAGGCTTTGCAGAGTTATTCCAAATGGATAGGTCTGTAAATGTGTTATGCTTTCCCAGTCTGCCTTTTGGGATGGAAGATGCTTAAAAAGAGGGTAGGACTTATTCTAAGCAGTGCAGACAACTCCTTAATTCTTATGGAGGCTGAGTCAAAAATAAAATTCCATTAAGTGCATACTGTATTTGAATTCACTGCCGATGAAGGGAAGCAGTATTCCAGTTTGAGAAAAAGCAAAGACTACTACGAGAAAAAGAGGGGGGGCTATTAAAGAGGCAGTGACTAGCTTATCCCCAGAGCCCATGGATAATAAAGATAAATAGGAAAAAGGTACCAAGTATAACCATCTATTCACCATTCACAGGTGACTCACCAGCTCAGCAGACAGTATGTTGGACTCTTCAGTGAATTTTATTTGCATTGAAGATGTATACATGACAAGAAATGGCTTGGATTTTGGACCCAAGCCGGTCTTTTCCAGTAGTCATGTATGGATGTGAAAGTTGGACCATAAAGAAAGCTGAGCACCAAAAAATTGATGCTTTTGAACTGTGATGTTGGAGAAGGCTCTTGAGAGTCCCTTGGACTGCAAGGAGATCAAACCAGTCCATCCTAAAGAAAATCATTCCTGAATATTCATTGGAAGGGCTGATGCTGAAGCTCAAATTCCAATACTTTGGCCACCTGATGTGACTAACTGATTCATTGGAAAAGACCCTGATCCTGGGAAAGATTGTAGGTTGGAGGAGAAGGGGATGACAGAGAATGAGATGGTTAGATGGCCTCACCTACTGGATGGACATGAGTGTGAGCAAGCTCCAGGAGCTGGTGATGGACAGGGAAGTGGGGCACACCACAGTCCATGGGGTCGCAGAGTCGGACACGACTGAGCGACTGAACTGAACTGAACTGAGGCCTGACTTTGACTTGCAGTCCCATCTTCTGCTCAATAGTTGAGTAACTTTAGAAAAAGTCCTTGCAACACTCGAAACCACAGAGTCCTCACTTGTAAAGTAACAACAACGCCACCCATGGCCCCGTGTTGCTTTCTGGAAAAGAAACAACATATACGGCAGTTCCTAACAACGTTTGAAGCAAGATAGGGTCTGAATTAATATTAGTTCCCCTTTCTTCCCCAATGTGTCTGTGCAAAGCAACTTTTCTGTTGACTTTGAAACATGAATTTTCTTCCCTCCCCCAACAGAATGCATTTTTCAAATTGTCACAAATCTAAGAGACATTAAGAAATCAAGAGTTTTTGAAGAGAAAAATTAATAATTATACATTAAGCCTCATTTTATTAATAACTATACTAACAGTAGAGATGTCAATTTTTTCCTGTGCTTAGGCTAAATGACAGGGTATGGGATCAATTCCAACTGCTATTCCTGATCTGCCCCTTAGCCTGTTCTTGAACAAGGTTGATAGGTCAAAGATGGAAATAAAATCCTCAAGTCTTGGCTTCGCTGGATCCTGTCATTAACGTGCTGAGAGATTTTAAGATGTGCTTTACACATGGAGTGGGGGGAGGAGGGAGAGGTGAAGAGAAGGTCTAAGGAGATGTAAGAAATTTTCCTCTACACAGTTTTGTCAGAAACTGCAATCACTGTTATAAGCAAAAGGGAGAAAATGACTGACAGAAAGGAGACCTCTTTTATGTTAAGCAGGGACCACGGTGTTGAGATAACAGAGAAAACCATCCCCTTTAAATGAGAAGAGGCAATACGAGTTTTTTCCAGGACTTGTCTACCGTGGGGTCCACACGGGCGGGGTGAGGGCTCACTAGCTCCCGTCCCCAGATCCCACTCACCTAGCTGGAGCTGTTCGCAGGTCCTGGCTGGATTCTTCCCAATCTTGCATCTGTAAATCGCCCCAGGTTTGACCACTGAAGTGTTGGAGAGCCAGTTGGCAGTGGGCGCCCCGACTACGAGCCTAAGAAGGGAAGCGCGCACGTGCGCGCAGATGTTAGCCCTGCTGCCCACTAAACCCCGGGTCTCCCCAGAGGCAGCCGGGCCGCTCCCGCCACCTCTGCCTCCGCCCACCGCCCCAGCACTCAACCCTCCACCCCAAACTTAAGGGCCTGGCACCAGAATGCACCCCGCTGCTGCCACCCCAAGAAGAGTTAGTTTCCCAAGCACTTCTCCAGCGGCCTGGGTTCCCCGCTGCCTCGTCTGGAGGGAGGAAAAGTTTGAATCAGGCAGGGAATCCCTGGGGCGCTTTTTACTAGCAGCTCCGAGATGCCGAAGGCTCCCGCGTCCGGCCCTACTCACCATCGGTTCGCCCCGTGGCTGTGCAGCACCACCGAGTAGCCGAACAGCGTGTTGGGGGGTCCCTTGTAGAGCAGCGCGCTCTCTGTGTCCACGTTGTAGGGGCGCCCGGTCGGGACTCCGGAGCACAACAGAAACATCACCGCCTCCCAGACGGCGGCCCCTCGGGGGCCCGGCCCTCGCCTCGCTTCCACAGCCATGCGCTCTCGGCGGGGAACATTCAACCCCGAACCGCCACTGTCCGCCCCGAAGTTGCGCGGGGTGCGACGGCTGGCCGGAGGGAAGAGCGCCCCAGGAGCAGAGGCTCGGCGTGTCCGGCGCCGGCGGGCGGGAGGGGAGGAGGGAGGGAGGAGGGCAGGGACCAAGGGAGGGAGGGGAAGTCGGGCTGCGGCGGGCGGAGCAGTCCGGGGGGGCCGCGGGTGCGCCCGCCGCTTCTGCAGTGCAGCCGGGAGGCGCGGTGAGCGTGAGTCCCGGGGCGCGGGCCCCTGGGTGGGGTCCGGGCGTGGTGCGGAGTCGCAGGACCCGGCGCTGACTCCCGGCACGCGCGACTGTAGGGGGCGCTGGGGGACCTTGGCTGCGCAGCGCGCGCGCGGCCGGGCCTCCTGGCGCCGCAGGAGTTGAGCTGCAAGGGGCCGGGGCTTCGCCTTTTAGCAGCGGCTGGGGCCTAGATGCTTAGCGGCGTAGCCTCAGTCCCACCGACCGCGCGCTCCCCACTATGAGCGTGGAGGCTGCTCGGCCTGCCCGGGGTGGCCCAGAGGCCAGCCACACACCTGGGCACCGGATGGACTGCGAAGGGAACTGTCCTGAACCTTCGTTGATAATTCAACACCACACCTGGTTTGGGGGGTGGGGGGTGGGGGTGGGAGGTGGGGTGGGGTGTTAATAAGCAACCGCCGGAGAAATTAACCAGGGTGCCACCAAAAAAACAAAAAAACAAAAACACTCCTTGAAGGTGCCCAAGATACATTTTGGTGAAAAAGACGTTATGGTATTCACTTTAAGACTTCCACTTCCTTCCTCCCCTTACTTCCTCTTTAGTCCGGGCTGCTTGCTTGGAGCAGTGTCTCTAGCTGAAAGGCAGGGAGGGGCAGACGGTTTAGGTTGCGGCTCACTTCGAGGGCCAGGTTAGGGTAAGGCAACGTTGACTTGCCTCATTTCTGATTCTTCCCTCCAGTTTGTGATGCTGCCCCTTTCCATACATCCGCTCCGTTCCACCGGATACACGAGCCATCGGGGCTTGGCCCCTGCTGAGGTCATGAGCTTCTGAAAATGTGCGGGGATCCACAGCACAACACGCGAAACTGGGTTTGACTCTCGTCCTAATTAAGCTAGGTGTACCTCAGGTTTCTTTCCGGTGCAGCTGGAGAGCCATAGTTGATTAGGGTGGTATTTGCAGGAGATGCAGGTCTAGATATTATTTGGGTTTCTCTGGTGGCTCAGATGGTAGAGTTAGCTTGCAATGCAGGAGACCAGGGGTTGATCCCTGGGTCGGGAAGATCCCCGAGAGAGGGGAACGGAAAATAAAAACAAAAGAAGATAAAGCGGTCATCAAACAGTGTGTGTGCGTGCTCATTAAAACCATACTGAAATAGTACCTCTCAAGTTGTAGACACGTGATTAAAACACTTGTTCATTTACTTAGCATATTAATTGAGCAGGCATTTTGCCAGGCCCACAGGATGCCATAGTGAACAAAGCAGGACAAGTTTTCATGAAAAGTTTCAGCCAGGTGGTAGACAGACAGATGTTTATTGACTGGAGAAAGTTCTGGATGTTTTAGGGACACTTAGAGTTGAAGGATAAGCACAGTTATTAGGCTAACCACTTTGAGAGAAGAGATGAAGGACAGCAGGGCCAGGTAGAGGAATGGGAGGAGGTGGCCTTTGCTGGAGTGGTTAGCAGCCCTCACACAGGAGAGTGCCATATGAGGTTGACTAGGGAGGTGGGGACACATTGGGAACCTCTTAAGCCAGTTTAAGAATTTGTAATTCTATGCTGGAGCTAGGAGGCAGCTGTCGGAGGACTGATCTTGGTCAGCTGTGGGTTTCAGAAGTGTGAAGGAAAAACTGAAGACAGAAAGCCTAACTTTGCAGACTTCTGCAGTAGTGCGTGGTGAGACGAGAGTGTTCTGAACTAGGAAGCAGCAGGGAAAAAAAGAGTTTCAAGAGAGATCTGAGGATAGAACCTGACAGAATTTGGCGATTGGGGCTTCCCTAGTGCTCAGTAGTAAAGAACCCACCTGCCAATGCAGGAGACAAGGGTTCGGGTTTGATCCCTGGATCTGGAAGTTCTCCTAGAGAAAGGAATAGCTATCCACTCCAATATTCTTGCTTGGGCAATCCCATGGACAGAGCAGCCTGGCAGGATATACTCCATGGGGTTGCAAAGCGTTGGACACAGCTTAGCAACTAAATAACAACAAAATTAGGTGACAGTATTGGTAAATACGGATGTGGGGCTGAGACAAAGGAGTCAGGATGCCCAAGTTTCAAGTTCGGGATTTGGGAATATGATGCTAATTCACAGAGAAAAACGCTGGGGGAATAAGGTTATGCATGTGTATGTGTGTGTGTGTGTGAGAGAGAGAGAGAGAGAGAGAGAGAGAAAGTGTGTATGTATAGCTGGGAGGCAATGGTAGATTAAATTTTAGACAGGTGGACTTTGAGATATTGTGGAGTGTTAGGATATTCTAGCCAAACCCAACCCAATTATTTTTACTCTTCTGTCAACAGATAAAACAAGGGGAATAGTAATCCTCTCTTATTATTTTCAATAAGATAATTAAAAGGCAAATAATGGTGAGTGATAAATCTATTGTAAACATGAAATGAAATGGCTTCCAGAAAAGTAGCGTTAAGGGCCCATGGTAAATGGTTCTGCTCTGTTTTTCCACTCAGGGTATATTTGTTTCTGGGTAGACTGACATCCCAATTTAAATCCAATCTTACAATTAGCTCATCATTCTGAAATAAGCAATACCTCTAACTCGCTGCCACACAGTTTCTAGTTGAGACCTAAAGAAGTGTTAGCTGCTTAGTCACGTCTGACTCTTTTGGGCCCCATGGACTGTGTAACCCACCAGGCTCCTCTGAAATTTTCCAGGCAAGAATACTGGAGTGGGTTGCCATGCCCTCTTCCAGAGCATATTCTGACCCAGGGATCAAGCCAAGGTCTTCTGCATTGCAGGCAGATTCACACAGTTTCTAGTTGGACCTGGGAAGCAGGTATATCAAAGGTCCTCCCACTCACACCCTCCTGGCACCAGGGGCATCAGAGCCACTGATATGAACTCTGACCTCTTTCTTTCCCTTCTTTCACCAAAATCTTATGCAGTGAAATTCACTCAACACAGTTCTTTCACAGGGTAATTAAGAGTAGTGGCCAGTAGAGCATTTGATGGGGCAGGAACTTACATCTATGATGGTGATTATGGTTATGATCTCATGACATTTTCAGAAACAGCCATATATGACCTTGTCCACTATGGTAGCCCCAAGTTTTTTTCCTACAAGTCTTGGAGAACAGTTTAGTTTTCCTAAATCAGGAGGAATAAAGGGTATTTAACACTGCTATGACGGAGCCTGAAGATACTGCTGTCTCCCCAGTCAGCAGTTTTGCTGGCAAGTGTGAGAATCAGGTGAGGGGTGGGGAGCATGCAGGCAGAATAAGAGAAGGAATGAATGAACACTCTCAAGGGAACTGAAATTCTCAGTCATTCAGTTAATGTGTCATGGATTAATATGCCTCAAGTGCCCACTGTGTACTGAAAGATGTGTTAAGGTCTCAAATAAGCATAAAAAGATAAAATACTAGTGCTTTTACCCCTGGTGAGAAATCCTCCCCAGTAGAGAAGATTCCTATACAGTCTCACCAGTTTCTCAGCTGTTACCAAGAGTATTTCTCCTTCTTGAAAAGTGCTCTTCTCATCACACTTTTTTGAGCTCTTTCCCTTCTTCTATCTGACCACTTTTGAGTTTTCTTTGCTGGCTTTTTTCTCTCCACCCTTGTTACGCCCAGGTCATGATCTCCACAAATCACCAGGAGGCCATATACCCATGCAAACGCAAGAGGGAATTTATTGCAGACCTGGGTCTAGACCGCACACACAGACCGACACAGCGGAGTGAAGGCAGCGGGCCCAAGCCGCCTGGTGCAAGGCTTTTAAAGGGAGAAGACAAAGGGAAATTGGCTACAGGTGGGGTGACGTATTGCTCTGTGATTGGTCAAGACAGAAGGGCGGTCAGGGGCTTTACCTGCGCTAGCCCCTGATAGGTATATCTTTGGCACACTATGATTGGTCGTGTCTAAGGTGGTTACCTGGGGGTGGGGGAACTTGGAAGGCTCGACACCCTAAGTATTGCAAAGCCCCTGGGCTCCATTCTGAGCCCTCTTTCCCTCCTTCTTCTTTAAGAGCTCTAACCCATTCCCTGTATCTTTAAATACCAGCTAAATAATCCCACTAAATACCATCATGATTCCCAAGTTCATGTCTCCAGCCTAGACTTCTCTCTCAGCTCCAGACTGATATGTCTTACTGCCTACTTGATGTCTCTACTTGGATGTCTAGGGGGCATGGTGCGCGTGACTATCTAACACTGAATTCTAAACCATATTTCAACTATTTCTCCACCCGGTGAAAACAATATCTGCCCAGTAGTTCAGACCAGAAATATGGAAAGCAATTCTGGAGTCCTCCCTCTCTTTTTCTATTCCCTATATTTAATCCATCAGTAATTAAGTCCTACTATCAACCTTCAGAAAGTATCTCCAGCTCATCTGCTTGATGAGCTTCTTCTGCCCTGCTATTACCCTCTTCCAAGTACGGTAATCCCATCTCAGCTGTTCCTGATCTCCCTATTTGTCCCTCCCCCACATCATCAATTTTCTACATAGAAACTAAAGTGAAATTTTAAACTTCTAAATCAAACTAGAATCAAACAAATTTTAAATAGTTCCCCACCCTCTTCTAGTACAAACCACACTTAACAAGGCTCCAAGGATTGACCTCAGACCTGATCTCTGCCAGCTCACTGGGTCACAGGCCCCAGGTTCACTTTCTTCACCCACAAGGGCCCTCCTTAATTTCCTTAAGTGCATCAGGGTTCTTTTTTTCCCCACTCTCTGGGCCTTTACCCATATTGTTCCCTCTGTCTGGACACACAACCTCTGACTTTTCATATTCTTCCTCTCTTTCTTCAATCTCAGCTAAAAGGTCTCCTTCTCACAGACAATTTTCCTGCTCACCCACTTAAAATAGGTTACCACGTTGTACACCATGCTGTTCGTTCTCTTCAGAGCTCTTTAATTTATAGTCACAGGTGCCTTTATGTTTTCACTGTGTCTTTCTCTCTAGAGCATGAGAGCAGAACATACGTGTTGTGTTGTTGCATCATTCACCTGAAATGCTGCCTGACAAACAGCAGGTGTCCAGTCAGAATTTGTTTGAATGGCTCTTAATATGATTTGGACTTTTTACATCCTTATGGTAATAAACGGAGAGACATCTCATATCCAGATTTCTCTCATATCATATCCAGATGAGAGAAATCTGGATATTCACAAGTTTTTGTTCATGAATTATTTTACGCAAAACGGTGTCATTTGGCAGACTCAAAGATCACTATGAAACATGGGTCCTGCTCTCAATCAGATTGTAATTTATTAGGAGAGAGATGCTACAATTTAGAACCAGAGGATATAGTCTAATGTGAATGTCATCTATCTGGGGGAAAGAAGGGAGAGCTGGTTGATAACAAATGATGTAGATCTAAAGAACAGCGTTGGGACCTTGGTTTGGGTAGAGTGTAGGCCAGGGAAAATGAAAGAACTGATATAACAGACTGGGAAAAAATTAACGCAAATTGTTAGGTGCAGTTCATATGAGGAAGTAAAATCTGATGAATGTTTTTAGGCTGGAAAATTGTAGCATCAAGAAAAAATAAAGGAAAGAAAAAAAGCAACCAGAAAAGGAATTAGAACAGGGAAGGAGAGGAGAATGTGTTCACGTAATGCTGGCTGGGTTCTAGAGATGGGTCTGATAGACCTGTCTGACTAGTAATTTTCAAATTTTTTTTTTTTAACTTTTAAACTTTTTCTTTAATAGATACTTTTAAATCAATAAAGCAAAGCTTGTAACATGTAAAACAGTTAGTGATGCATAAAGAAAATGTTTGCCATCTCTTCCTGCCTCCCTCCCTGGTGGCTCAGAAGTTAAAGCGTCTGCCTGCAATGCAGGACACCTGGATTTGACCCCTGGGTCAGGAAGATTCCCTGGAGAAGGACATGGCACCCCACTCCAGTACTCTTGCCTGGAGAATCCCATGGACGGAGGAGTCTGGTGGGCTACAGTCCATGGGGTCGCAAAGAGTCAGACATGACTGAGCGATCTCACTCACTCAGTCCTGCCCCCTCTAACCCAATCTTCTAAAGGGCTACCTTTCACCCAATACAATGACTGCCCCCAGGTGCTTATCTCCAAGTCTGCTCCTGGGGGGTCTGAACTAAGACATAGGAGATTTTTTCCCACAGTATTAAAGGTCCCAACATGAAACAAGAAGCTCTCTTATCCTGATATGTAATAATAGTCCAAATGTCCTGATGCTTGAATATAAATGTCAATGATCAGATTGGTTTTTTAAAAAATGGAATAATGTTTCTCTTCATTATATGGGTTCGGAAGTCTGTTGAGAAACTATGGAAAACATACCTTGGAATCCCTACCCTGGAATGTTTATCCAAGGACTCACCTTCCGCTGGTGGAGGGCTAACCTTGGCACACTGACGAGGTGCCCTTGTTTGCAGATTAGCACACTTCCAGGTGCCAAAGGAGTCCTCAGGAGGAGGTGACGGATGCCTGTGTCAGCAGGGAAGCTGCCAACCTTCTGAAACTGAACTGTGCTGGGGGATGCTCTGGGGGCTCAGCTGGCCCAGTGGGCGGGCCTCGATGGTGTGGGCCACAGCTGCCAATCAAAACCTTATACGGTCCATTGGTGTTACTCAAACTTGGTTTTTAATCTCTTAAGCTTTCTCTGGTTGGTTGGGGAAAACAAGTGAATGCGAGTAAAGCGCTCTAATAGAGTATTTAATACACAATCAATACTGAAAAAAAATATAGCCTTTTCTCCATCCTTCTCTTTTAACATCATCATTAATGATGCAATCTATAGAGAAATAAACTGTTGTTGTTCAGTCACTCAGTCATGTCTGATTCTTTGCAACCCCATGGACTGTAGCATGCCAGGCTTCCCTGTCCTTCACTGTCTTCTGGAGATGGCTCAAATTTATGTCCATTGAGTGGATGATGCCATCCAACCATCTCATCCTCTGTCACCCCTTCTCCTTCTGCCATCAATATTTCAATTACCAATAGAAATAAACTATGTATAGAAATCTGAGTTTAGTGTCAGTGACTCATGTGGAAGTTTGTCTGAGTGAATAAGTGGCATTTTCTATTTTTACTTGCTTCTGTTTATTCACTCGTCCAACAAATATTTATTGAACACCTATTATGTGTAACTAAGAGATGCTAGGCATATCATGGCAGACAGATTTGTGATCTTTATCCTCTTGATACTTTTATCCCCTTGACACCTTTCAATACATACATAAGCAGATTTTTTTTCTATAGCTATGAATATGTCATTTCCCTCTTAATGACCCCAATGGCTCCTCCCCCAACTCAACCCAATTAAATTAGAATTTCTTTCCTGGGGCGTAATACCTTCCATGTTTGGTCTCAAAATAACTTTCTTCTAGCCCATCACAAACATAGCCAAATTTTCCTTCCCTCTGGGAATGTCCCACGTCCCCTTTAGAAAATTAACAGATCAAGAAATAACGATTTGAGCCAATAGGTACCAAATGCTATACAAAGTGGTGCCTAACAGAGAAACCCAACAGACAAGTTTCTTCTGACTGGATTGCTTGGAGCAAATTTTCTGGAGTAGAGGGACAATTTTGAGAAATTTCATTTATACCAGTCTTTTTACAACTCCTGAAACTATTGATACTTTATAACTTCTTAAACTAAGTCTATTTCATGCTTCAGTTCAGAAGAAGAACCAATTGCTTCTCTTGTTTCAGGGTATAAAGGACCTGGTATAAAACCATTCTCCCCTCAGAGCACATAGTTATTATGTGACAACATTTTATCTCACGAGAAATCTGATCTGGAAGATTGGATTTGTGCAGTGGAATGATTTAACAACTGATCCATGAAAGATATCAAAGGTTCACAAGACACACAGATAGTTTACAGCATCACTCTCTTCTATTGTCAGAGGTCAGAGTCCATGTAAATGGGCTATACAACAGGGTCTTATCTGAAGCCTTTCATACGCATGACCTCATCTTGAAAAGCCAAGTTCCTAAGCATTTGAGAGAGAGACATGGTGAATAAACAGTGTAAAATTGGTTAATCATGGGTAAAGTTTTACCACACAACAAACATTTATGTACACATGTCCCAAGTACTCACTCTGCAGACACTAAAGAAGTTGAAGATGTGCTTTATTCTTGAATAGCTGGCAATCTATTTAAGCAGAAAACACACACAAACTTCAAGCCGGAAAACAATTTCAAAGCAACGTACAAAATATGTTGTGAATATAGCAAAAGCTATAAAATACAATAGTGATGCTTTCAGAAGAGCAAAATGTTTGTACCACATTAAGGGGACCTGGGCTGGCACTTCCTTTTATTAAGACAATTCATTCGAAATACAGAGGCTTCTCAGTTTTTCACTCAAACCTCAGTCTCCATTAACAAAGGGCATGACTAAGGGAAATAAACTTAGTTTAATCCTACATTTATCTTTCTTTTGTTTTCTTTTTTTAATCAGAGCAAACTGGAAGAACACAGTACATTAGAAACTAAAATATCATCAGTAAATAGGAGGAATGTAAACAGTGGAAAGCAGCTACATGGCTTTGTAAGGACAATGGTGCAAAGTAAGAGAAATAATTTAATGCAGCTAAGTTTCCTGAATTGTTTAAAATCCCAAAGAAACTTTGGGAAAGTAATTCTAATTTGAATTAGTAAAATACAATGAATAATACTAGAAATGTAAAATTTCAGTTTTATCTCATATCTATGCATTGGAAGTCCAGCAGGCAGCTTGGATATTCTATTTTGGGTGCATACTGAAAAGCTTTGTTTATAACAGTTGCACAGTATATTGACCCAGTAAAGTAAATTTCCTCTGTTTATAGAAACTTGAAAAACTATTTTGGTTTTAAAACCACATGTTGTTCATAAGGAACTCATTAGAACTGTGGATGAAAGTGAAAAAAAAAAATCAATCTTAGACTCATCTTTTTTATTACTGTCCAAAATATTGGTAGTACTAATTCAACACAAAAATAATTTCAGCTCTATCTCATATCTATGTATCTCAAATATATATACACACACGTATGTACACACACACACATATATATATATTTGGTGGATTGTAGAGCTATTTCTTACCCTTTTCATTGCTTTACATAAAAACCAGCAGACTTTTTAAAAACCAGTTTTAGAAACCATACAGGGATTTATGAGACAGGAAACTGTTAATGGAACTGCCCTTGTATTTTTTACAGCTTCTTTGTTATTGAAATGAAAGGGTCCAATTAAATTGTCACTAAAGTTATTTCCACTCCCCAGATGTTATTGTCTAAAGTTACCGTATACATCCAGAGAATCCTGTTCTTTCAGAGCCTGCAGTAGGAATCAAAAAGCCACACAGAGACAGATAAGCAGATAAAGGGCATTCAGTTCAGTTGCTAACTCTATTCAAGAAGGTGAAATGCGTAAGGACAAAGAGCAAAATATGCATCTTGAAAAAATGCCAATATTTACCTCTCTATATATCAGTATCAATAATTGTATATCTTATCTATCATTTATATTATCATATGCTGTCTTAATTAAGTATATGCAAATAGAAAATTTTAACTCCTGTATATGTGTCTTTTGATAATGGCCAAAAATTAAATTGTGCTGGTGCGTGTCTTTACAAATTTACAAAGTACATTTTCCAACAGCACTAAAGTAGACATGAAGTAGATATCAGTAAAGCTTGTATGGTGCAAAAGGAAATGATACAGAATGCAACATGGTAGCTAAGACTATATATATGTGTATATATATCTATATATATCTTAATTAAAAAATATAAATACCATGGAAATATGATTCTTATCAGAGGCCTTTACCTGGAATTTCTTAGCAAGTAAGATCAGTACAGCAAAACTCAGAGACAAACTGACAAAAGACATCCAGGCAGATCACAGACAGACCTCAGGGACAGGGAGAACCACAAAGACAGAGCATTCCTGGAGTAGTACAAATCTGATTAAAATAATTTTGCAGTGTAACTGGAGAACACTGGGCCCTTTGTTAATGGAGACTGAGGTTTGAGTGAAAAACTGAGAAGCCTCTGTATTTCGAATGAATTGTCTTAATAAAAGGAAGTGCCAGCCCAGGTCCCCTTAATGAGGTACAAGTACTAACTAGGGCATGGAAGGAAAGGATGTGCAGGAACCAGGTCAAGAGAATAGATAAGAAACAGTACTGACCGCACTAGCAACGATTTTCTTGGCCACAAGTGGGTAAAGATTATCACTGATTCTTCAGGGAGGACAGAATGAAAATTACTACCCAAAGTCTAACCAAGCTGATTTTTAAAAAATCAGGAGCACTGTGTGTTACTTGTAGTCCACATTACTCTGTAAGTTCAGTCAATCCCAGTTGATGTTTTATTACTAGCACAAAGTACTGAGATATCAGCTTTAATTATATCTAAAGCATCCCAACTAAAAAAAAGCAGCCAATACTCTGTTACCAAGAATAAGTACTAGTTAGTTAGGAGGTAATGCTATTTTACCAAGGTTTAGTCCTGGCTACTTAAGTGCTTTATATTATAGGTTTACATACTCTAAGTTTTGATCCTCAGAAGAAAATACTGTTAGGTAGGATGATTTATTTCATTTAGAGATGAGGCAATGCTTTCCAAAGTGTTAAGGACTTACTCAAGGTGAGTGACTACAACCCTGACTCTTTCATATCCACTTATAAGGAGACTGGACTGGCTTGTCTAGAAAGACAGTTATCAGAGTGGGTGCCAGGGCTTGGGTCTCTGGAAACAGAACTGGGCAAAAATAGAAAAACTTTCTTAAAGCTCAAGTTCTAGAAAGCAAGATGAGTGCATTCAAACAAAGAACAGAAGTGGGGAAAGAAAACTAAGCTAAGGTCCAGGAAGCAGGCAGGGTCTCGAAACAAGAGCAGATCCACATTGCCCTGGGCAATTGCTGTGCACAGAACAGTGACATCAATGGCTTGTCTAGACTGGCTTTAATGTCTTAAAAATATAGAGGTTGCCTGGGAAGAGTGTTACTAAGTAACTGAAACAGGTGGAAAGAACCCACTTGCCAGTTCAGGAGACATAAGAGACACAGGTTTGATCCCTGGGTCAGGAAGATCCCCTGGCAAAGGGCATGGCAACCCACTCCAGTATTCTTGCCTGGAGAATCCCATGGACAGAGGAGCCTGGAAGGCTACAGTCCATCAGGTCGCAAAGAATCAGACACGACTGAAGCAACTTAGCATAGCACACATGAGATGGAATTCAAGGACTGGTCTGTTATTCAAATGCACTTGTTTGTTTGATTGCTTTGTTTTGTTTTAGTATTTCTCCCAATATACCCCAGTGCCTATGGTCTCGGCGCATACAGAGAAGTTCATTGTCTGAAGACATATGAAAAAGATTGACTCTGAGTAATCATCCCTAATTCCTCCAAGAAATGTTGTCTTTAAATGTTGACAGTACCTACTTGTTTAATTCCTAGCTTAGTTGACTTCAGATTCACAGGTTTCCCCTTGTTTTCCTTGTAAATTAAGGAAGCCGGAGAAAAGCAGACTGAACCATTCTATCAAAGCAGTTTTGAGAAGACACTCTGCCTAGTCTAGTGCTTTTAATGTACAGTGAGGGTCAGGAATTGGAAATGAGGCTGGAAGGAATGAAATTAAAGGAAGTGATTTTCTAGATCCATGGAAGTCAGACCTTAATAATGAGACTTTATTGAAAATAACCCTGGAACACCTGACCTTCCTATGTTCAGGTATAAAAGTAGACATAAACCTATTCCAACTCTTATTCAGAATAATTTTCAGGTTATTGGCACTTGAGACATAATCATATCTTGTAATAAAAGAGGTGGGCTTCCCAGGTGGCGCGGTGGTAAAGAATCTGCTTGCCAATGCAGGAGACGCAAGAGGTACAGGCTCCATCCATGGGTCAGGAAGATCCCCTGGAGGAGGAAATGGCAACCCACTTCAGTATTCTTGCCTGGAAAATTCCATGGACAGAGGAGCTTAGTGAGCTACAGTCCATGGGGTTGTTAAGAGTTGGACATGACTGAGCATGCACACATAATAGAGGGGGTAATAATTACTGCCAATAATTAGGAGGGGGCTATATTAACATTTAACTGAATGACAATAAGTTAATAGTACAAAGACTGCACTCCAAGGCTTCAGCAAGCTTGAAGCTTGCCTCATTCATTAGGGCAGCTGACATGGGTGAGTGGCAGAGCTGTGGGCCCTCAAGTAGACACAGAAGGATCTGGGTGGCAAAGATCCAAATCTAATCACATTGCTCTTTTATAGCTGTCGCTTCTACAGACTTCACATTTTATTCAGACATGGAAAAAGTTACTACATGGCTTTCGGCTGTTAAGTGATTTTGGAAGTGTTCATAAATCTTTATGAAAACCAATTCAGTTTCCAACTGGTAACAGTTTAGGAAATGGGCAAAAACCCTTTCATAGCTCCACTGAAAAAAAATTTTCATTGAGTCAAATGAAATTTTAGTGACTTGACTGAGATGAATCCTTGTTTTGGGATCGATGTCCATATTGACAGTACTTGCTGCCAAGGCACTTTTAACCGACTTTGAGTCTCTCAGTTTATAAAATAAAAACCACAGAGCAGAATGAGGGTAAGGCAGGATAAACCCGTCTGCCCTCAGGACAGACTCTTGCCTTAAACCACACTATCAGTACCATCAGATTTTTATTTTTTTTTTAAAGCCAGGTTAACTGTCTTTAAAAAAAAAAAACACCTGGATTTCGTAACTTCATTAGATAATTTTTCACAAATAGAACTTGTAAATGGCTTTTAAATCCTATTTGGGGAAACTGCTTGTTTTTCATAGTAGAGAACTCAGCTAAATGAGGTAAGAGATATACAAAGGCTAGGGATATTTTTTGACGGGAGATGGTAGTATGATTGTAAACAACATTAGAAGGGCTCCGTATGGGAACTGAAGTGAAAAGAGAAATGTTTGTCTGAGGGTTGTTGTTCGGTCAGTAAGCCATGTCTGACCCTTTGTGACCTCAGCACACCAGGCATCCTTGTCCTTCATTATCTGCCTGTGTTTGCTCAGACTCATGCCCATTAAGACAGCGATGCCAACCAACCATCTCATTCTTTGTTGCCCCCTTCTCCTCCTGCCCTCAATCTTTCCCAGTATCAGGGTTTTTTGTTTTTTTTCCAATGAATCGGCTCTTTGCATCAAGTAGCCAAAGTACTGGAGCTTCAGCTTCAATATCATTTCTTCCAATGAATATTCAGGGTTGATTTCCTGTAGGACTGACTGTTTTGATTTCCTTTAGGATTGCCTGTTTTGATCTCCTTGCTGTCCACGGGACTCTCAAGAATCTTCTCTGGCACCACAATTTGAAAGCATAAATTCTTTGATGTTCAACATTTGTGGTTCAACTCTCACATCCATACATGACTACTGGAAAAACCATAGCTTTGTGTATATGGACCTTTGTCAGCAGAGTGATGTGTCTGCTTTTTCATACACTGTCTAGGTTTGTCATAGCTTTCCTTCCAAGGAGCAAGTGTCTTTTAATTTCATGGTTGCAATCACCATCTGCTATGATTTTAGAGCCCAGGAAAATAAAGTCTGTCACTGTTTCCACTTTTTCCCTTTCTATTATCCTACGAAGTGATGGGACTGGATGCCATGATCTTAGTTTTTTGAATATTGAGTTTTAAGCCAGTGTTTTCCCTCTCTTCTTTCACCGTCATCAAGAGGCTCTTTAGTTCCTCTTTGCTTTCTGCCATTAGAGTGGTAAAGAAAGAAAGAAGGAAAGAAAGTGAAGTCGTTCAGTCATATCCAACTTTTTGTGACCCCATGGACTGTAGTCTGCCTGGCTCCTCTGTCCATGGGATTTCCCAGGCAAGAATACTGGAGTGGGTTGCCATTTCCTTCTCCAGGGGATCTTCCCCCACCCAGGGATCGATTCAAGGTCTCCTGCATTAGGGGCAAACTCTTTACCCTCTGAGTGACCAAGGAAGCCCAGAGACAAAATCCTGCATGGCTTGTGTGCTGTGTGTGCTTAGTCACACAAATCTTAGTTTTCTGAATGTTGAGTTTTAAGCCAATGTTTTCACTCTCTTCTTTCACCTTCATCAAGAGGCCCTTTAGTTCGTTTTTGCTTTCTGTCATTAGAGTGGTATCACCTGCATATCTGAGGTGGTTATTTCTCCTGGCAATCTTAATTCCAGCTTGTGATTCATCTGGCCCAGCATTTCTCATGATGTACTCTGCATATAAGTTAAATAAGCAGGGTGACAATATACAACCCTGAGACAGTCCTTTCCCAATTTGGAACCAGTCCATTGTTTCATGTCTGCTTCTAACTGTTGCTTCTAGACATGCATACAGGTTTCTCAGGAGACAGGTAAGGTGGTCGGTATCCCCATCTTTTGAAGAATTTTCCACAGTTTGTTGTGATCCACACAGTCAAAGGCTTTAGCGTAGTTAATGAAACAAAAGTAGATGTTTTTCTGGAATTTCCTTGCTTTCTCTATGGCCCAATGAATGTTGGCAATTTGATCTCTGGTTCCTCTGCCTCTTTGAAACCCACCTTGTACATCTGGAAGTTCTTGGTTCACGTACCGCTGAGGCATAGCTTGAAGGATTTTGAGCATTACCTTGCTAGCATGTGAAATGTATGCAACTATATGCGAATTTGAACATTCTTTGACATCAACATTCTTTGGGATTGGAATGAAAACTGACCTTTTTCAGTCCTGTGGCCGTTGCTGAGTTTTCCAAATTTGCTGGCATATTGAGTGCAGCACTTTGACAGCACCATCTTTTAGGATTTGAAATAGCTCATCTGGAATTCCATCACCTCCACTAGATTTGTTCACAGTAATGCTTCCTGAGGCCCACTTGACTTCACATTCCAGGATGTCTGGCCTTAGGTGAGTGATCACACCACTGTGGTTATCTGGGTCATGAAGATATCTTTTGCACAGTTCTTCTGTGTATTCTTGCCACCTCTTCCTAATCTCTTCTACTTCTGATAGGTACTTATCATTTCTGTCCTTTATCATGCCCATCCTTGCATGAAATGTTCTCTTGGTATCTTTGTCTGAGGGTAAGCCTCCTTATTCTTTTATGTTCCTCCATATTTGTAACTCAGATGTCTGTTCACAGAAAAATTTTGCCCACTTCTTTTGGAACCTCCCCAACCAATTGTCATTGCCCATATTTTAGGAGATCTGCTTCCTCACAGATTTCCCCCAGCACAAGAATGATGCTAATATCCTTCCTTCAGTCCACGTGCCCAGTGCTGTCCTGTCTGTTGGAGGTGTCTCATTTTAAACCTGGAGTGGTCATGATAAACTTTAAGCATCAACAAGTAAACAATAGACAACTCCCTGTTTTCCTTGAGTCCATTCCATGCCTACATATTCATTTTTTCTCTCAGTAAATATTTATCGACACCTGCTCTATGCCAGGCACTGTGCTTAGAGCTACAAATATTAATCCAAACATAAATTAAGATAGGGCCCTACAGAAATAGAGATGGAGATGAAGAGAATGGACTTGTGGACACAGTGGGGCAAGGAGAGGGTGGGAGAAATCCAGAGGGTAGCATTGACATATGGTTCAGATGGCAAAGAATCCACCTGCAATGCAGACCTGGGTTCAATCCCTGGGTTGGGAAAATCCCCTGGAGGAGGGCAAGGCAACCCACTCCAGTACCCTTGCCTGAAGAATCCCCATGGACAGAGGAGCCTGGTGGGCTACAGTCCATGGGGTCACAAAGACTCAGACATGACTGAGCGACTAGCACAGCACATCACTGACATATATATTCTACCATGTACAAAACAGACAGCTAGTTGGAAGCTGCTGAGGGAGTCCATTTCAGTGCTCTGAGATGACCTAGAGGGGTGGGATGGAAGGGAGGGAGGCTCAAGATGGAGGGGGCATCTTCTTATTGTTGTTGTTCAGTAGCCCAGTCATGTCTAACTCTTTGCGACCTCCTGGAGAGCAGCACGCCAGGCTTCCCTGTCCCTTACCATCTCCCAGAGTTTGCCCAAGTTCACATTCATTGCATCAGTGATGCCATCCAGCCATCTCATCCTCTGATGCCCTCTTCTCCATCTTCCCTCAATCTTTCCCAGCATCAGGGACTTTTCCAATGACTCAGCTATTTGCATCAGATAAACCAAAATACTAGAGCTTTAGCATCAGTACATCCAGTGAATATTCAGGATTGATCTCCCTTAAGATTGACGGGTTTGATCTCCTTGCCATCCAAGGGATTTTCAGGAGTCTTCTCCAGCACCATAGTTTGAAGGCATCAGTTCTTTGGCATCCTGCCTTCTTCACAGTCCAGATATCACAATTGCACATGACCACTGGGAAGACCACAGCCTTGACTATACAGACCTTTGTCGGCAGAGTGATGTCTCTTCTTTTCAACATACTGTCTAGGTTTGTCATGGCTTTCCTGCCAAGAAGTAACCATCTTCTGATTTCATGGCTGCAGTCACTATCCGCAGTGATTTTGGAGCCCAAGGAGAGGAAATCAGTCACTATTTCCACATTTTCCCCTCTATTTGATGCAGTAATGGGACTGGATGCCATGATCTTAATGTTTTTAATATTAAGTCTTAAGCCAGTTCTTTCCCTCTCCTCCTTCACCCTCATCAAGAGGCTGTTTAGTTCCTCTTGGCTCCTTAATTCCTCTCCCCCACCCCGAAGAGGAGGGGACATGTGTGTACTTAAAGCTGATTCATATTGTTGTACAGCAGAAATTAATACAACATTGTAAAGCAATTTTTCTCCAATTAAAAAAATTACTTAAAAAGAAGACAGATTCCACACTGCAGGAAATTACAATATACATATGCGATTCAGATGAAATAAAAAAAGAACTATCCTTTTTAAAGTGCAATATTCTACATAGGAACAAAGACAGCTTTATCATCTGAAGGGGGACATCTACACTGACTCTTTCAATATGACTAGCTGCTTACTGGATAGGCTGGTGGAGCATTAGGACTGCAGTAAATCATATTTTTAGGAAACAAAATCCAAAAACTTCATTTAGGAAAAGTTAGGCATGTGGCACATACCAGGGAGTGGTAGGAAGAGACGGAGAATAGGTAGACAGCGTTTAGACATGGAAAGCTCTTGTGCCACACTAAGGAGTATCATTTTTTACTACATTCAGAAAAATAATGTATGCAATATCCTTACATGCCTAGGGATGCTGGAGTCACAGGAAATCAGAATCAGATAGTTTAGTTAAATGACGGATGCCTTAACATCAGAGAGAAATGCCAAGAGTCTGAATTAAATCTTAAAAGACTAATGAGGAAGAAATGGAATGAGGGCAAGGGGGAAAATTGAGCATATCACAGTTCTGGGGTGACTGGGTATTGCCATTCACTGTGATAAAGTGTGAAGGAGGGAGCCTTTTGGATGGGAAGATAATCACAGCAGGGTGTTGTGCTGAATTTGACTTTTCTGAGAGACATCCAAGTGACTGTATTTCAGAGACAATTAGTGAGACAAGTTTGGAACTCAGGAGAGATGCCTATTCTAAAGATATTATTTTGGTAGGATCATTAACATAGAGGAGGCTTCCCAGGTGGTTCAGTGCTAAAGAATTCACTTGTCAATGCAGGAGACATGGGTTTGATCCCTGGGTCAGGAAGATCCTCTGGAGGAGGGCATGGCAACCCACTCCAGTATTCTTGCCTGGAGAATCCCATGCACAGAGGAGCCTGGTGGACTGCAGTCATGTAGGGGTGGCAAAGAGTTGGAACAACTGAGCGACTAAACATACACACTTATTAACACGGAGATGTATGATGGAGAGAACATGTAAAGAGAATAAAACAGAGCTTTGAGAAAACCTTGAAGGATACCAAAGTTTGGGGTCACACAGATGAAAAGCAAGCTTCAACAGGTCTATGAAGGAATCATCTGAGAGGCAAGAGAACCAGGGAAAGGTCACATCTCTCGGATGACCAAAAGGACAGCCCTCTCTGAGGCTGCTTTTTCCTCATGCTGGTTTCTTCATTTCCTACCCACTTTTTCCGCCATGTTCTGTCTCCCCTGTTACTACCAGATAGCAAGCCCTCGCTCAAGCCTGACCCTTATCAGCCTTGGTCCTAACTTTTATTTCCATATCTGTTCCTCTAAGGGAGGCAGCTAAAGACGACCACTGCCCACAAACAACTTCACTGACCCAAATTCCAGTTACCTCAGTCTCTTCAAACTTAGAAGGAGATGGCTCTTTGAAGGAGATGATGGACATACAAGTCTGAGTGCCTGCAAATCTCCCATGGAAAACACAGCTGCATTGGAACAGGAGGGGAAGCAAAAGAGACTAAGCAGGAAGGCTGAGTCTTGGACTCAGCAGGGGAGAAATGAAGCAGCTAGGGCCAAGCAGCTAGGGCCACGGCTGTTCTTCAATATGAGGAGGACATGGTGACCTACTCCAATATTCTTGCTTGGAGAATTCCACGGACAGAAAAGCCTGGTGGGCTCCAGTTTGTGGGGTTGTAAACAGTTGGACATAACTGACGGACCAACAGTAGCTCTTTAGTATAACACACCAGGCCCTGTTGTCAGATGCCAAATCTTCCTAGAAACACTGTGGAATGGTCCTGAGCCGAGTGATTAGTGTGGACTTGCATTGTTGGATTTTAAGGGTCAGACTCTGAGAAGATCAGGGGTTCCTGACATTTTAAGTGAGCTCACGGCACCCAGGTAGTTTGGTGAAGTGTTTGAGAGTGGGCTGAGGTCTGAATAAACTTGGGGATTCTAGTGAAACATGGTTCAGAAATTTGGTTCAGAATCTAGGGTGGAAAGATTTCAGTGAGGCCATATACTTCAAAAAAAAGTGGGGGTTTTATTCTGCGGACCTCAGTGGTTAAAAATGTGGCTGTTTGAATTTTGGCTAATGGATGAGCTTGGAGCCCAAGTATGTCTGCCTTCTCTCTATTTCTTTCTCTGCTTTTTTCATTTTCTCTCTCTCTCATACACACACACACAGCTTGTAAGCTTATGCCCCACTAAAGCAAGACTAGATAGATGTGAATTAATTCTCTATTCAACATTTATATGTAAGACATGCACAAAATGTGGCATGTCTCTTGTACTCTAAACATCATCCTCAGTCTGTTGTCGTGTACACATTTTAAGTGGGTGCATGGGGAAGGGGCTGGGCTGTACTCCCAGTGTTAGCCTGTCTGGGAACCTATTGATCACTCCAGGTGGTGGCAGAACGATCCTCAATGACAGTAGAACACCTGGAGAATGTCTTCTAAGACAGAGCTTCTTAAACTTGAATGTGCCTAGGAATCACTCAGAAATCTTGTTAAAATGCAAATTCTGATTGAAAGCTGGTCTGGGGTGGAGCCTAAGATTCTGCATTTCTAACAGGTTCCCAGGTACTAGGCTATAGATCACACTTTGAGTAGTAAGGTTTTAAGAGAATATTCTTGGTTGAGTTTTATTACACAGCTATGCCAGCAGAGTATAAAATCTGTCAGTATTGTCAGCTCAGAAAATCTGAACCAAGCAGCTAAGTGTAAATCGTTCTTTTCTGTCAACATCTTGTGGTTGAAAAATTAAATTAGACTATGTAATGAAAATCTATTTTGACATTTAGTTAGAAGCTATATTAATCCTCTTTTATGATGAGATAAAGTTCTGCTATCTTTTACTAACAGATTCAGTGAATTATAGTTAGAAATCCCATCTCTCTCTGTAACTGTCTGTAAATTATCATGGTAAAATTCCTAGTGTAGTTCAGATTCTTTATTTAAATTAAATGCTTTTTTCACAGTAACAGAATGATTTGTAAAGAAATCTTTCAGCTATTTCCTTCCTTCCTTCCTCCCCTCTTACCCTTCCTCCTATCACATCTTTCTTCCTTCCCTCCCTGAAAGGAAAATACCAGCTTCCATAATAGCTTAAGTTCATAATGAGTCTATTTAATGAGGACAGGGAATCCAGAAAGCAATTTTCTGATGATATTCTTATTGAAATTTTAATTTGGATGAGCCTTTGAATTCTTAAGAATGAATATGATTTCTGAGAATCTAAACCTTAATATCAAACATCTACATTGATAGATTCTCCCAAACAGTTGATATATTTTTAATCTCAAAAGACTTCAACAGTTAAATCTTTAGATGTTTTCAGCCTGCTGTGGGCTGAGCACATCAATGAAGCCCTATGATTATGAAGAATATTTAATTCTAAAAATTTACCCCTTAGTCTGATATTACCATAATGATGTTTTGAAGAAGACTAATTCTGTGAATCAGATTATTATTCTCCAAAGAGGAATTCTGTGGTTACACAAACTTGGTAAAATGTGCATTCTTTAACTTTTTCTTAGACACCCACAGAGCACATAAATATTTGAAAAATACTGAGAAGCAACCTATTGTACTCTATTACAGTGTCTCTCAAATTTATTTGTTCATGGAGTACACTTTGAGAAATGTTTCCCTTTTCCATTTTTAATCTTTTCCCATATTGATTACATTTTTGGCTTGGGGAAGACATGGATAGAATGTGATCCTTTGCCTCATCAATAAAAAAAGAAGCCTTCACAGAGAGTTAGATGAGTTTCTCTGAAGCCTTTTTGGAAAACCAGGACCTTTTGAGCTGTGTTGGGCAAGGGGATGTCTACCAAGGGGGGGAAGAATGGTGGGGATATGGGTAGAGCAGTCATGATTCATCACCTGGCTGGCACACAGGATGAATGTCAGAATGCTGTCAGCAAGGAATGAAAGTGAGGATGGCTTCTGGGAAGAAAACTAGCAAAGCCTAGAGAAGATATTTTTTTAAACATGTTTGCCACCTCTACCCTCTTCATACTGGTTTAAGCTGCCATCTTTTCTCATTTCTTTAAAAGCCTTTTTACTGGTGCCTCTGTGCTTGTCCCCTTACCATCAATTCTTCACATAACTGTCAGAGTGATCATTTAAAAACAAGTCATGTGACTTCCCTGGTCAAGCCCTTCCAAGGGGTTTCCATTCCATTTAGCCCAGTGAAATCCAGTTCCTTGGTCATAGGGAAAAGGCCTTGTGAATTTCTGCAACCTCACCTCATGCTTTATTCAGTTCATTCCAGCCCTGGCCATTTTGCTGTTCCACCAAAATGCTACACTACTTTAAAATTTTGTGCCCTTGGTACTTTCTATCTTCTGGCGATATATTTCTTTCTTCAGATAGTCACATGACCTGTTCCCTTATTCCCTGCCATGTTACCTCCTCAGGGAGACCCTCCTTGATCAGGCTAAGACATCTGCTTTATTTTTCTGATAAACTTTTTTTGTCACATACTTTTACACTTATCTCTTTTCTGCTGCCTCCACTTGAGTTGCTTGTGTCTATCTTTGTATGCTCAGCACTTGAAACAGTACATCACATATTGTACTGAAAATCTTTCTGGAGTGCAACAATAAAGTCCATAAAGTTCAAAGAGAAAATCATCATGATCAGCTAAAAGAGAAAGTGGTAGACTTCAGGACTTCCCTGGTGGTTCAGTGGTAAAGAATCCGCCTGCCAATGCAGAGATAAAAGATGCTGACAAGGACTTTGCTATTCAGAGTTTTCATTGTGATCTTCAAATGCCTTCTATTGCTCTGTAATGTTCTTTACAAACAACCCACTGCTTTGTCTCTTTTTAAATATATTTTTTAATTTATCTGGCTGTGCTGGGTCTTCGTTGCTGCACGGGCATTTTCTCTAGCTGCAGCAAGCTCTCTAGCTGCAGTGTGAGGGCTTCTTGTTGCAGAGGCTTCTCTTGTTACAGAGCTTGGGCCCTAGTGCTGGGAGCAAGGTCACAGAAGGAAACTGCAAAGCGGATTTTCCTTCGGGGCATCCCAAGGCAAGGCCCCTCCTGGTATTTTTCTTGGGAAGTTCTGTTTATGCTCACCTGTTTATATTTTAGCTCAGCTCAGGTCAGTCCCAGTTAGAAAGAATTCATCCTGAGATAATTCCCTCAGACCTTATTTCCCTCAGGGGATTGGGGAAGGCAGGACAAAGGAGGAATAAGGGACATTTAAATAGATTACTACACCTCCTACTGGGAGGTTACTGGGGAGTTTACCAAGAGTTCTCTGGGGGTCATGGCAAGGTCACCACCAGAAGGGCTCGTACTTGGGTCACCTTTCCACATCCCACTCCCCTGATCACTCCACGGAGGAGGCTCCCTTCCTTGAAGAGACCAGGGTGGAATGGGACTTAGGAACGCTCATAACTGTGGCCAGCATAGTTGGAGACACTGATTGCTCTAGGATAGTGTAGACAAAGGAATTCATTATAGTAGTTATAAGGTTAATAGGGTTTTATTGCTAAAGCAGTGCTGCTAAACTATCTCTTTGTCCTCTTTCCTCTTTCCTCATAAGAACAACAGAATGAGACAGGTAGTGGTTGAGGTTAATAGAATAAAACAGTTTCAAGCTTAAGCCCTTCCCTCTAGCTTCTACATAGTTGCACTAGATAAGAGAAATGTAACCTTTCTACTTAGATTGATGTACTTATCATGACTGAATGAAGTATGCTGAAGACAATCAAATGGTAAACATACTATTGTTAAATCTGATTACGCAGAAATCTGACTTCTACAAGGAAAATGAGCTTAATGTTAAAGTTGTTGATTGTAGGCAGAAAACAAAAGATTGTATAGAATAATGTGTGATGTAATGGGTGTGTTTCTTGGGTATAAAAACTGTAAACCAACAACAATAAAGAAGAGAGACTGCTCCATCACCACACTGACTCAGCTCAGCACTTCGCCGACGCCATTCATCCCTCAAGACCCCCGGACCCGCCGGGGCTGGACCCCGGCACTCTAGCACATGTGGGCTTCAGTAGTTGCAGCACATGGGCTCAGCAGCTGTGGCTTCTGGGCTCTAGAGCCCTGGCTCAGTAGTAGTGACCCACTGGCTTAGGTGCTCCACGGCATGTGAGATCTTCCCAGACCAGGGATCGAAACTGGGTCTCTGACATTGGCAGGTGGATTTAAGATCTGAGCACTGATTCTTAGAGAATATCGTAGCCTGAGATGGACAAAAGCAAATAAACAAAAAAACACCTCTGAATTGAACAAAATCTAAGCTGTCTTTTATGTATTAGGTTTTGAATTCTAGTTTTCCACTTAGCCAAACCTGACCCTTCCCTTACATTCAAATTGTATTTCAAAGACCCTTCCAAATCACCTGACCTGCCTCTTGAGAAACCTGTATTCAAGTCAGGAAGCAAAAATTAGAACTGTACATGGAACAACAGACTGGTTCCAAATAGGAAAAGGAGTACTTTAAGGCTGTATATTGTCACCCTGCTTATTTAACTTATATGCAGAGTACATCATGAGACACGCTGGGTTCAAGGAAGCACAAGCTGGAATCGAGATTGCCAGGAGAAATATCAGTAACCTCAGATATGCAGATGACACCACCCTTATGGCAGAAAGTGAAGAAGAACTAAAGAGTCTCTTGATGAAAGTAAAAGAGAGTGAAAAAGTTGGCTTAAAGCTCAACATTCAGAAAACTAAATCATGGCATCTGGTCCCATCACTTCATGGCAAATAGAGGGGGAAACAGTGGAAACAGTGGCTGACTTTATTTTTTGAGGCTCCCAAATCACTGCAGATGGTGATTGCAGCAATGAAATTAAAAGATGCTTACTCCTTGGAAGGAAAGTTATGACCAACCTAGATAGCATATTAAGAAGCAGAGACATTATTTTGCCAACAAAGGTCCATCTAGTCAAGGCTATGGTTTTTCCAGTGGTTATGTATCGATGTGAAACTTGGACTATAAAGAAAGCTGAGTGCCAAAGAATTGATGCTTTTGAACTGTGGTATTGGAGAAGACTCTTGAGAGTCCTTTGGACTGCAAGGAAATCCAACCAATCCATCCTAAAGGAGATCACTCCTGGGTGTTCATTGGAAGGACTGATGCTGAAGCTGAAACTCCAGTACTTTGGCCCCCTGATGCGAAGAGCTGACTCATTGGAAAAGACACTGATGCTGGGAAAGATTGAAGGCAGGAGGAGAAGGGGACGACAGAAGATGAGATGACTAGATGGCATCACCGACTCAATGGACATGGGCTTTGGTGGACTCCGGGAGTTGGTGGTGGACAGGGAGGCCTGGTGTGCTGCAGTTCATGGGTTCGCACAGAGTCAGACATGACTGAACGACTGAACTGAACTGAACTTCCTTAAAAAAACATCTTCTAGGAGACTTCTCTGGTGGTCCAGTGGTTGACAGTCTACCTGCTGATGCAAGGGACAAGGGTTCGATCCCTGGTCTGGGAAAATTACACATTCCTCAGAGTAACTAAGTCTGTATGCGACAACTACTGAGCCCATGAACCTTAGAGCCTGTGGTTGGCAACAAGAGAAGCCACCACAATGAAATGCCCACGCACTGCAGCTAGAGGGCTAGACCCCATTCTATGCAGCTAGAGAAAGCCTGTGCACAGCAACAAAAACCTAGGGCAACCAAAAAATAAATCTTATAAGACATTAAAATTCAAGTCTAGATTATTCATAAATTTAACAGACAGTTTTATCTGGGCAATGCATTGATTCACACACACAGAAACCAAATTTATTTTCCTTATATGGAAGAGCATTTTGAGTATGGATAGCTAATATTTGTCAGACCTTAATATGTTCAAAGCAGTATTTTTAAAGCTTGTGGCTTATCTATTGTATCTTGTTTCTTACAGTGCATATTAAATTTCAGGAGCAAGATTTATATTAGTAGTTAGATTGAAAATCTGGAACTGATTAAAGACATTCACTTTTAACTTTATGGCCTTAGTTCCTGAAATTTTATATTAGCAATGTAAAGCAATCCAAGCTAATAGAAAAATTGGATTAAAATTAATATAAAGTTATTTTTCAAAAGGCTTTGTAGTTATGTCAATGACCTGATGATAAATGTTCAAGTAAAATTTGCACCATGAATATTGATTTATACAGAGTGACAGCATGCGGGATGCACCAGACTGCATTCAGACAGTAGTGACAGAAATGTACTGTCAGCCGGGAGCTATGTATGGCAGGGACTGCAAGCTGGTCATCAAAGTTCACTCTCCCCAAAGTATTATGGCTAAGTTAGCCATCTGGCCGCCAAGCCAGAGCCTATCTTTTCTGGCATTGCCACCCCTCCCCTAATCCTTACTGCTAAACACGACTCTGACTTTGTTCTCACCAGGGGAAAGTCAGTGGAAGCTCTGTGTGCCTCTTCCAGTCCAGGACTTAAAGCACTGTGCATATGATCCTTCGGTCATTTTCTCCCTCAAAAAACTAGAACAAATTCTATTTAAAGGAACAGTCTTTAGAAAACATTCCTTGTAAGGTAGGGGAACCGCCCTAGACAATAATGGAGAAAGGAGATGGAAGAAGCCTGGATCTCTGAAGTGCAGAGCACAGAAGCCAGACTACTTGCCCCAGACTAATAAGCGAGGAGGACATGAAAATCACTTTTGAATTCTTCTATTGTTAAGACTCCCTGGGATAGCATTACAGCAGCTTAGTCTTTCAGTTCAGTTGCTCAGTCATGTCTGACTCTTTGCAACCCCATGGACTGCAGCATGCCAAGCTTCCCATCACCAACTCCCAGAGCTTACTGAAACTCATGTCCATCGAGTTGGTGATGCCATCCAACCATCTCATCCTCTGTCATTCCCTTTTCCTCCTGTCTTCAATCTTTCCCAGCATCAGGGTCTTTTCAAATCAGTCAGTTCTTCACATCAGGTGGCCAAAGTATTGGAGTTTCAGCTGCAATGACATCAGTCCTTCCAATGAATATTCAAGACTGATTTCCTTTAGGATGGACTGGTTGGATTTCCTTGCAGTTCAAGGGACTCTCAAGAGTCTTCTCCAACACCACAGTTCAAAAGCATCAATTCTTCGGCGCTCAGCTTTCTTTATGGTCCAACTCTCACATCCGTACATCACTACGGGAAAAACCATAGCTTTGACTAGAAAGACCTTTGCTGGCAAAATAATGTCTGCTTTTTAATATGCTGCCTAGGTTGGTCATAGCTTTTCTTCCAAGGAGCAAGCATCTTTTAATTTCATTGCTGCACTCACCATCTGCAGTGATTTTGGAGCCCCCCAAAATAAAGTCTGTCAATGTTTCCATTGTTTCCCCATCTATTTGCCACGAAGTGATGGGACCATGTGGTATGATCTCAGTTTTCTGAATGTTGAGCTTTAAGCCAACTTTTTCACTCTCCTCTTTTACTTTCATCAAGAGGCTCTTTAGTTCTTCTTCACTTTCTGCCATAAGGGTGGTGTCATCTGCATATGTGAAGTTACTGATATTTCTCCCAGCAATCTTGATTCCTGCTTGTGCTTCATCCAGCCTGACATTTCACACGATGTACTCTGAATATATGTTAAATAAGCAGGGTGACAATATATAGCCTTGATTTAATCATTTCAAAATTTAGAACCAGTCTGTTCTGTGCCCAGTTCTAACTGTTGCTTCCTGATCTGCATACAGGTTTCTCAAGAGGAAGGTCAGGTGGTTTGGTATTTCCATCTCTTTCAGAATTTTCCAGTTTGTTGTGATCCACATAGTCAAAGGCTTTGGTGTAGTCAATAAAGCAGAAGTTGATGTTTTTCTGAAACGCTCTTATTTTTTCGATGATCCAACAGATGTTGGCAATTTGATCTCTGTTTTTCTGCCTTTTCTAAAACCAGCTTGAACATCTGGAAGTTCTCGGTTCACGTACTGCTGAAGCTTGGCTTGGAGAATTTTGAGAACTACTTTACTAGTGTGTGAGATGAGTGCAATTGTGCATTAGTTTGAACATTCTTTGGCATTGCCTTTTTTGGGGATTGAAATGAAAACTGGCCTTTTCCAGTCCTGTGGCCACTGCTGAGTTTTCCAAATTTGCTGGCATATTGAGTGCAGCACTTTCACAGCATCATCTTTCAGTATTTGAAAGAGCTCAACTGGAATTCCATCACCTCCACGAGTTTTGTTCATAGTGATACTTCCTAAGGCCCACTTGACTTCCCATTCCAGGATGTCTGGCTCTAGGTGAGTGATCACATCATCATGGTGATCTGGGTCATTAAGATCTGTTTTGTATAGTTCTTCTGTGTATTCTTGGCACCTCTTCTTAATATTTTCTGCTTCTGTTAGGTTCACACCATTTCTGTCCTTTATTGCCCATCTTTGAATGAAATGTTCCCTTGGTATCTCAATTTTCTTGAAGAGATCTCTAGTCCTTCCCATTCTATTATTTTCCTCTATTTCTTTGCACTGGTCACTGAGGAAGGCTTTCTTATCTCTCTTGCTATTCTTTGGAACTTTGCATTCAAATTTAAAAAGCCATCCTTGGTGCCTATTCCCTTTCAGGTTCTGCTTTGTCTTCATGATGTCCTGTCATTCACCCAGTCCCCAGAGGCTACCTGTATCTGTGTTCTGTTCTAGGTTCTTTCCTTTATGTTCTCAACTTCTTTGGCATCTAAAACCTGAGTCGTGTTGCATTTGTTTTTAGCCCCATCTGACACTTGCAAATAATTCAGATTAACTCAGTCAATTTTCAGAAGCTTATAGGCCATTACTTCTCTGAAAGGTACTTATTTTTCTTGAGAGTTGTGACTTAATCCAAATTAAAGAATTTTTTTTTTCTTGGCAGAGGTTCAACCAGAAGCCTACAGACTATTTTAATATCTGTCCAGTTAATTTCTATAATGCTAGACCTCCCTTCTTGTATGAAAAGTAAAGAACCTTTGCCTCAGACTCTCAGGCTAGGGTCAGGTTCAGCCTGCTCTCTCAATACAGGAAGAGAGCTGAACAGGTGGCCAGGCCCATCCTCTCATCTCTCTTTCACCATTTCTCTAGGAAGCGTAGAAGTAAGAGATCATCCCAGTCGTTAATCTGAGAAACAGGCTTATTTAATGATATCACAAGGTTATGAACTGCATAAGCATCAATGACTACCTGCTATTTCTAAGTAGACTTAACCAATGAGATTGGGTGACTCAACTTAGATTTTAGAGGTTTCCATTTTCTCATCTCAATGAATCAGACATTCAAAGTTTCCAAGTACTGCTTTAGATTGTCCAACTTCATCAGTCTTTGGGAGGCTAAAAGTGAAAGAATTTGTGGATGGTACTGATCAAAGGAAGTCCACCTTCCCTTGGGCACCTTTACTGGAACTTGGAGAATAACAGTTGCTCATCCTACCTGTCCGTCTTTACAGCGCTTTTCAAAAGCTGAGGGATACTCTTCAGTGAGATATGACATAGTTATTGGGTCAAGATCAATATACAAAAAATATGATGAAAGAATATTAAAATATTCCTTTTGCTATAGTTCCCACAAGTATTGTTTTGTGAAATTTAGTTTCAATCATATAAAAATAGGAAGGTGTCGGAGAAGATGATGGCACTCCTCTCCAGTACTCTTGCCTGGAAAATCCCTGACGGAGGAGCCTGGTAGTCTGCAGCCCATAAGGTCACTAAGAGTCGGACACGACTGAGCGACTTCACTTTCCCTTTTCACTTTCATGCATTGGAGAAGGAAACGGCAACCCACTCCAGTGTTCTTGCCTGGAGAATCCCAGGGACGGGGGAGCCTGGTGGACTGCCCTCTATCGGGTCGTACAGAGTCGGACACGACTGAAGCGACTTAGCAGCAGCAGCAGCAGCAGGAAGGTGTATGTATGTGCATGTTTATTAGTGTGTACTGTGTTGTGAGGCAGAACCGTATTTCTCATTCTCATAAACAAAGTTTTGAAAAAGCTTAATTCAGCCTGTTATTTCATTTTGGAAACAGGATGGCTACTCTTCATGGGTGCCTGCCTATGGCGTTACTGTCATTGAATGGAGTCTTCTGACTTGACGCTTGATGTTGAAAGTGCTTCTGTACCACAAAATTGTGAACTACACATCTCTGTCCCAGGTGGTCAGCTCCAGGGCTATCCATTTGCAAAGCTATTTAATTCTCTCTGATTCTATAAAAATCAGTTTCCAAATCCCAACAGTGCCCTGGTTTACTAAAGAGTAATGTCAGAAAAGAAAAGTAAATGACCTCACAGTATCTATGTATCTATAAACACATGGAATAAACCTATGGCCTCTAATCTTAAACTCCCTTGATCATGGACAATATTATGTTGTACTTTCTCAAAGGACCATGTAATTCTTTACCAAGAAGCTCTGATATACAGTTGAACAATTAACATGATGAATTATTTACTGCAAAAAAAAAAAAATTGGAAAAAAAAGAATTCCTTGGTAGCCCAGTGGTTAGGATTCCACACTGTCACTGAAGTGGGCCCAGGTTTGATCCCCAGTCATGGAACTATGATCTCACAAGCCACAGAGCACAACCAAAAATAAAATTTTAAAAAAATTTAAAAAAAATAGAAGGAATTTAGTCAACAAATTAATTTGTAGATTCTGCTATAGATTTACTTTTGAGGAAATAATGTTAGGGAAACATTTTTATTCTAATTATAAAAAAGTACTATTTAGTACTAAGAACTCAAATATCTTAATGTAAATTGAGTACTACATTTAAATTTTAGATTTTTATGCATAGAATTATTTATATTCCAGATGAAATTACTTAGAGCTAGATGTATTTAATTACTGTACATATTTAAAAGTATAAAATATTTGCCAAAACACTCAAAAACATAAATCATGGGAAAGGAGAAATTTCTGACTGATTGTCTTAGTTAGAAATACTGACACACTAGTTTATCTTATGAATGATCACATCCAGAAGCTTAACTAATAACCTCACCATTGTCTCTTATATAGTGAAAAGAAAATCTGAGTACAAAACCTGTCTGAGCAATGAAAGATGAAAATGTTAATACTGTTATGAAAAATGGTTTGACTTTTTAACTCTAAAATATTCTGTTTTTCAGAAATCGGTCTTCCAAAAATAATCTTTAAACTCACTAATTTGCTCAAAAGTACCAATTTAAAAAATGAAAAAAGATAAAATATCAAAACTCATGTTGTAAGAATAGTTTATAATAATTAAATACTGATATGGTGTTCTTTCTGCTTCAATCAAGAACTCACTATTGTACATTTGAAAGCTTTATAAAACTGCTTTACCTTCTACCTGTATAATACTGATAAAAAGTGGTATTAAAATAATTTATAGGCTTTATGTATCTATGAGAACTTCTCTATAAACTAAATCATTTGGGGCTAACACATAGTTTCTGTGAGCAGAGAAATATATTTGAAAATATGCAAAAGAATTAAAAGGGCTAAGAAAATAAAGAGTATTTTTCAGGGTTCTCTAATATATAATGTGTGACTCAGGTTGGGCCTCAGAAGCAATTTATCTTTTTTGCAGAATCCTCTGAGGGGAGGGAAAGGCGAGAAAGGAGAGCAGCGTGGTAGGGAAATGAAGAAGGCACTGCTGTTTGGAATGCTGTAGTTGCCAAAGAAAGGCCACCCCGCAGCTCAGCTTGACCTTTGATGTGGAAAGTACAGATGGCTTCTTCTTTTAATAAAGCATCATCTCTAGACAACAACACTTGGGTGCTGCTGGCTTACGGAGTTAACAGCCTTCTCTTTTTTCTGATGACACTTTCCTCCTAGTAAGCTTGGAATCACAGGAGGTTTTAGAGCTTCGTCTTATGCCTCCTTTGCATTGCACCAAGCAGGTTTCATGCATTAGCCTCACAACCCAGTGAATCGTTAAAACAGTAGGGGGTTATTTGGATGGGCACACAGAAGGATTTCCAAAACTAGTTTTTTTTTTTTTTTCCCCTGTCCCTTCAAAAAAAATCCCTTAAGCTGCCTTTGAACTTTGAAAGGTAGTTTTGTATTAGCCTTTTCTTGTCATTTGTAAGATGTGAACAGTGCCAGTGCTATGTAAGCTTAATGTACGTAATCATTTTGTGGAAAATATTCTGTGGCCTCCTAAATAGGTACGCATGAAGTCATTTTACCCTCTAGAAAATGCTATCTTTAACAATTTGACACTGGACTGAGTCCCAGGTATTCAAGGACTCAAGAGATTCCAACAGCCAGCCTAAGGAGGGATTTGGCAAACAGACATGTTCGATGGACAGACTTGTCTCAGTGCATCAGGAGAGGGACGGCAGACTCGGTAGAGTAAACGTTTAATCGAGGGACTACTCAACAGTGTGAGGTCAGGCTTACAAGCAGGTAAAAAGAAGGGGAGGAGGACTTTCCTATGGCTCAGTGGATAGGATTCTGCCTCCCCACGCAGGGGACCCAGGCTTGATCCCTAGTCTGGGAAGATTCCACACGCTGGGGCGCAACGAAGCCTGTACAACGCAACTCCTGGGTCCGCTGCTGCAACGACCGAAGCCCTCACGCCTAGCGGTTGTGCCCTGCAATAAGGGAAGCCACCGTGACAAGAAGCCCACACGCCACAACAAAGAGTAGCCCCAACTCCTTACAGCTACGAGAGAAAGCCAGCACAAAGCAACAGAGACCAAGTGTCGCCAAACCAAGAAAGTGGTAAGTGCCAGCATCACCGCCAGGCCTGAGGAGCAAGGCGAGGAAGCAGTTATGGGGCCCCAGGGAGAGGGGGTGCTCCAGTTGACAGAGCGCTCTCCACTGGAGGATCCTCCAGCCCACCAGCTGCTGTGGAAGAAAAGCCCCAGCTTCATCCCCTCAACCTCCTCCACGCCTGTGTCTCTGGTATAAAGCTTACAGACTTTCCAAGGAGGAAATGAGTCCCTCTGAGGTCATATGTCATGCTTGAAATGACGCTTTTTTAGAAGTCAGTTCTCTTCTCAGATCATGTGGGTTCTCCCGAGTGTAAACCAACTAAAAAGAAAACAAAACCTAAAAGAGAAATTTATACTCTCTTCTCTCAACATCTGAATAATTCTGTGGAACATATTTCATGTTTATTGGAAAAAACTTCCCTCAGTTGTTTTCTAGTTTTCATACAAAACACATATGCAAATATTTGGAAATGAAATCATATGACTCATGTCTTTCTCTTGTAATTGTGCTCTATAGATGTAGAGAGTAGTTTATTCTCCCCTTTGAAGCGTGATATGGGGTTGAAAGTGTAGCTTTTTTGGAAATGAGTGAGCTTTGTCATCCTACTACTCATAGTTTTCCTTACTCACCTACTCTAGGCTTTATTTACCCAGCTTGGACTTACAGTCAAATACTAATTTTATGATTTTGATAAGTGTCTAACACACCTCTACATCTCCATGGTAGCAAGCTGTTAAGTAGAGCTCTTCCTGTTTGGGTTTTGTCTGAGACCTGAGCCAGAGGTGACAAGTGAGCTGCCATCTCACATCTCAGGTGTTAACCGACTCTACAGCTGGACTTAGGAGGGACTCTGGCTCCCCTCAGCTAGCCGCCCAGTTCCAGCTTACAAAGCTTGGAAAGCTCAAGAGAGAAGAAAGGGTTTCCTGGAGGATTCTTTAGAGAGAGAGGCATCAGAGTGCTTGTGGTTCTTTGTGGTGAGATAGGGCCAAGAAGCATATTTTTGTTTCCTCAAGTCAAGTGAGAGAGGCTTAGAGGAGGCCACACAGAGACTCTTGGAGGTGGTCTCTGGAACTGTGGCATCACGGTAGACTGCAGTCCCGCCTGAGCCTGCTGAGGACAGGGTCTTAGCCAAAGTGACCCGTGGTCATGAAGGGGAGCAAACCGCATGGCCCACAGACAGGGGCCCAGATGGGCATCGCCTACAAGAACTGCCTGGGTCGTTTTTGGGAGGTTGTTCCCAACAAGGCTTTGGAGGGTCAAGGAGGCCTCATGAGAAACAGCCTGGATGTGACTTGCTGAACACCCAGAGACCGAGAAGTAGAGGAATGTAAAGGAGACATCTTTAGTCATGAGGGATCTCAGAAAAGCCCAAGAAAATACTCATAAGAGAAAAGAGTCACTTTAAACATCTGCCAAATGCGTGTTGGGAAGTACAGTATACTAAAGGGTAAGAAAGGTGCATAATATCCAGGTTCAGATTATCAGAGAAGGCTTCTCAAGGGAAGTGACATTTATGCTATGGCTTGAGGGCAGAGCAGGAATTACCCAGGTAGAAAGTGGGCAAGTGGTACCCAAAGAAGAAGGCAAAGACTGTGTGAGGGTCCAGAGGTGAGACTGAGCATGGCCTGTTAAAGTAATTGGAAGAAATGCTGCTCTGTTGGAATTTAATATAGTGGTGCCTAAGAGAAGAAATGATACATTTAGAAAGCCAAGATAAAATAAATGTAGACTTTATTCTAAGAAAAAATGTGGAGCTATTGGAAAACGTTAAAGAAGGAAAATATAACGAGCAGATTTGTCATTGAAACTACACTCTGGCTGAAGGTGCAGAATGTGCCAAGAAGGGATGCAGAGGAGGGAAGATGCTATGCTGCTTCCAGAACCCAGAAGTGAGTTCCCGGTGGCCTAGACTTGGGTGGTGCAGTGATAAAAATCTGCCTGCCAGTGCAAGAGGCCCAAGAGACACAGATTCAATCCTTGGGTCAGGAAGGTTCCCTAGAGAAGGGAATATCAACTCACTCCAGTATTCTTGCCTGGGAAATCCCATGGACAGAGGAGTCTGGTGGGCTACAGTTCATGGGGTCACAAAGAGTTGGACACGACAGAGCACACACATGGCATGGAGACTTGAGTAGTGGCAGTGAGGATGGATGTAATGAAATTGGGCAGTGCTGAAGATAAAAACGAAAGAGATTCTTATTAGCTGTTAAAGTGATAAGTCAGGGTGAAAATCAGGTTTTTTTTTTCCCCCTCTGGGCAATTGCAAGAATGATTGTTTCATTTACTAAAATAAGAAGTATAAATAGAATGGATTTGATCTAGAGGTGTCTTTGAGGCTTCTAAGTGAAGCAGCACTATAGACAGATGAGGAAGTGAGCCTGAAGCTCGAGACAAAGATGTAGGCCCAAAATGCAGTCCTGAGACTCAAGAAGATAGTGACTGAAGCAATAGGAATAGATGAGGCCATTGTGGGGCGATTAGAGGGAAAGCAGCCTTTGAGGCGGAGAAGGCACTGGCACCCCACTCCAGTACTCTTGCCTGGAAAATCCCATAGACGGAGGAGCCTGGTAGTCGGCAGCCCATAAGGTCACTATGAGTCGGACACGACTGAGCGACTTCAGTTTCGCTTCTCACTTCCATGTATTGAGGAAGGCAATGGCAACCCACTCCAGTGTTCTTGCCTGGGGAATCCCAGGGATGGGGGAGCCTGGTGGGCTGCCATCTGTGGGGTCGCACAGAGTCGGACACAACTGAAGCGACTTAGCAGCAGCAGCAGCAACCTTTGAGGAGCCATGGCCTTGAAGAGAATCAGCATTTGAAAAAGGCATAGAAGGTGCAAAAGAAGGTGAGGAAGAAGACAGATTGTGATGGCGTCCAAGGGCCCCAAAAAAGGAGCATCCAGAAGAGGCCAACATTGTTAAGGGCCATTAAAAGCCTAAGTAAGATAAAGCTGCTAAGCTGCACGACAGGTTTGGCACTAAGGCTGTGCTGGTTTTCTTCTCTGTGTACCCAGCCTTCTTCATCTTGCTCCATGGTCAGGAGTCTGACCAGTATGAACCACCCCAACGAACTGTATCCTACCTTGGACTGTATGCATTAGAGCAATGGTGAGCATGGACATGATGAGAAGGGAAAATGGGTGAAGAGATATTTTCCCCTCAGCTTCTTTGTAACTTTGCTTCCTTGTCCTAAGGTCACAGTTCCTTTTGGGCAGTTCTCTACTCACCTGTCTTGGGCTGGACTGGGAAAGAGCTTTCTGTGTTCATTAGCTCTGGAGTATCAGGCTATCCCTTGAGTGTTCACTGTACTTTACCAATGGGTTTTTATCATCTTTTTATATTACATCCTCTTCAGATTATCCCAGCCTGAATGTCCCATCTCTATTCTGGTGGAATCTTGATTGACACAGTGGTCACTTGAGACTTTGGTGAGAGGCCTTTCAGTGGTATGGTGAAGGCAAAAACCAGATTACAGATGGATCCAAGAGTAAATGGGAGGTGAAGAAAAGGAAATGTTAAGGAGAGTAGTATTTCTATCTCAGAGCTCTTCTAATAGCATGTCACCTTGACCTTGTGTGCATGCTCAGTTGGGTCCGACTCTTTGCGACCCCAACATGGACTGTAAGTTGTCAGGTTCCTCTGTCCATGGAATTTTCCGTGCAAGAATGCTGGAATGGGTTTCCATGTCCTGCTCCAGGGGATACCCCCTCAGTCCAGGGATCAAATCTGCATCTCTTGCATTGGCAGGTGGAGTCTTTACCACTGTGCCACCTGGTCTTTCTAAAAGCTTAGTTATTAAAGGGTGTGGAGAAAAGGCAGAGGGACCACAGAGAAACATCCAGAGAGATTTTATGTATTTTTCTCTTGACTTTATCACATGGTTATTTGTGAGTATAAGTCAGTATAAGAAGAGACTTTGCGGTTACAGTGAAAAAGAAGCATTGGAACATGTTTACCTAAGGTGGTAGGAAGTAATAGGACTTCCCTGCAATAGAAGGGTGAGTCTGAGGCAGAAGGACCCTGTCGCATAGTTGCAGGGAGGGAGGAGCATATGCCTGGCACAAAGGGAAGTCTGTAATAGGAATGGGCGACTGAAGCTACTCGACCTTGATGGCTTCTCTTTCCCTTGTGAAGTTGAAAGCAAGGTATTCAGTAAAAGTGAAGCATATGTAAACCCATGGCGGTTTCATGTCATTGTATGGCAAAACCAACACAATAAAAAAAAAAAAAAAGAAAGGAAGGGCAGAAAAAAAAAAAGAAAGTGATAGGGTTGCAGATTTAAAAAGAAAAGAGAACTGTAAATATTTTGGAATAGAACATGATCGTCAGAACTCTTTTGAGAAGTCAGTTGAGTCTGAAAAATTACACCCTGAGGCTCGCATAATGTACAAGTTTGTTTGAAATGTTTCCGGAGGCCCTGAGCAGTATGGGCTCTTTCGGAAAAGGTGAAGAATTAGACTGGGCCCAGGCCGGGTTCCCATGTACTAAGACTGAAGACAACGGGAGGAGACTGAGGAGATAGCAAGTATTTGAAATAATGGAGCATAGCATTTAATCTGAATAAGGAAAGAATATAGTAAAAGAGAGAAAGGAGTCATCCAGAGACTAAGTGTCCCTCAAAGACTGAAGTCAGACATGGTGGAGCTAACAGAACAGGACTGGTGAACAGAGAGCCGAATTCCTGAGCTTAGTATTCCAGCAGAATCCTTCTGAAGACTGACAAGGTCTTGGGGGAAGCCATGATGGTGAGTGGCTGATGTGGAGAAAAGATGAAGGTCTTTGGCCATTAGGCTTGATGGGTGATCCATGGGATAGATGGCTGCCATTCCTAAGATAATGTCTTGTTTGCAAAACGTGAGTTTGACTGGTTCTCAAGCACATTATTTCTATTTCAAGCATAGTATTTATAATTAATGCCTTATATGCCATTCATCAAATTGATAAAAATCCCAAATATACATAGTAATATTTAAATGTGAGAGGGTTATTCTTTACAATTCAACTCCAGTTTTTAAAATCCAGTCCTTTAAATCCTTTACTTAAACATATTAACATATTAACTTTTAAAAAGGGAAAACAGGTGGGTTTCTTAAACCAGGCTGCCCAGAAAAGTTCCTCATTTGGTTTTCAAATTATAAAGCACAGAAGGAAGGTTTGGTTTGAAGTTTAATTTACCAGAGCTATACAGGATTAGTTTTTCTACATGCAATCCAGTATTTGACAGTTGTTAAATATTTGCTTTAACCATGAATTTATTTTGAGTACAACACAATTGCACCTACTATCTCTGCACAACTTTTTTAGGAACTACCATACACTCATAATATTTAACTAGAACAATGAATGATTTAAAAATAGAAAATGCACAAATTACTGTATTCCGTTGGATTACAGTAAGCTCTGACAGAAAGTGGAATAAAGTGATTCTATAAAGAGCTTCAACATAATTTTTTAAAAAACCATTTATTTTTATTAGCTTTAAATATATTTAGCTCTTCAGTGGAGTCTCCTTGGAATACACACTCAAAATCCAGTACTGTATCAAGCCTGTGATAATAGGCCTTAACTCTTTTCCCTTTGAAATCATAGCAAGCTTCCTAGGTGTCCACTAGTGGTAAAGAACCTGCCTGCCAATGCAGGAGATGTGGGTTCAATCCCTGGGTTCGGAAGATCCCCTGGAGCAGGAAATGGCAACCGACTCCTGTATTCTTGCCTAGAAAGTCTAACAGACAGCAGAACCTTGTGGGCCACAGTCCATGGGGTTACAAAGAGTCGAACATGACTGAAGCAACTGAGCACACAATAATTATATAATAATGATAACACAAATTCACATCTTTTAAATTCATAGACACACACATATTCATATATATGGCATTGTATGTTATACGTATACATATATGTGTATCTATTTTCAATTTAGTTCTAGATCTAGATATATTACTTTATCTATATCTAGATATGACCTTCCCAGGTGGCTCAGTGGTGAAGAATCCATCTGCCAAGCAGGAGACATGGGTTGGATTCTGGGCTAGGGAAGGCTTCCCTGGATTCTTGCCTGGGAAGTCTCACGGTCAGAGGAGACATCCTGATCTTAATATAAGAAGGTGACACTATTACACTGAATGAAAAGTTGTGATGGATCATTTTAAACTGGAAGCACCCTATTACTCAGTTTCTTATGTGACCAAAGAGTAACTTGGGATGATGGAGTAAGGATATAGTGGGTCTTTGGCTGAAAATAAAGATACAGTGTATCTTGGTGCCAAGGAAACAGATATGTTCAACTGAATGAACATGAACTTGGTCTCATTAACTTCATAATATAAATCACTGTGACAACCATTCAGTCACTCATTAAACATTTATTGAAGGTTCACTCTGTGTTAATCCCTGGAGATAAAGTGAATAAGATATGGGATTTGCCTAATATGGGTTGGGTTTGTAACTGATCTAGTTTACTTAATGTTTTATATTTTATCTGTGGAAATGATATATATTCATCCTGGGAATGTTTTTCACAAACCAATGTATGCCAAGTTTTTAAAAATTTTTCATAGTTTCTAGTTATAAATCACAGTGAATCTCATACATCACTCCTATTTACTTTATGAAAACAATGTCTTTCTATATTGTCCTTTTTATGACCCAAGGCATATTTTATTTATTAATTATATTTTTTCAAAGTTACACAGATTATTTACTGTACTTCATAACATTTCTTTTGATACTAGGAAAAAAGTATTTGTAATCACCAACAAATACTAAAATATAAATGTAAAAACTCTCCATGTGTATGTTTATGAGCTGAATTTTAGAAGAATTAGAAAAAAAATGCAGATATTCCAACTATGGATTTTGCCTTGATTCATACATTTTTTCCACTCAGCCATTACAGTCTGCAGATGCTACTGCAGTGTTTGTGACCAAACTCTGAGTATTAAGCAACTAAAACTATTCAAGCATGATTACTGCTTTGTTACCTTTCATAACCTGGAACAATTATCTACCCATCAATAATCTTCTGCAATGACAGATTTTCTGACCATATCTAGATGAATTAGGGGAGCCAGAATACAATATTCATATGTTAATGTCAATGATTAAAGCACTGGTTTAAATTACCTTTTCTTTTTTGTTTTTTTGGCTTGTACCACTACACAGCATGAGGGACCTTAGTTTCCTGACTAGAGATGGAGCCTGTACACCCTGCCGTGGCAGTGTGGAGTCTCAACCACTGGACCGCCAGGGAAGTTCGATTATAGTTTATTTGTTTAGGGAATATTTGACGATTGCAGAACTGCCAATAGTCTTATTTATTATGCTACTTAGTTAAATTCTGACTTTTTAATTCTAATCACATTGATTTTAAATACCAAAGATTTTGTTATTCATTTGCATATCTACTACAGACATTTTACAACATCCTCAGAAATTAAGTAATGTCTGTACTACTTCAATGCTAGTCACTGGATATAGAGTGGTAAGCAAAATAGAGTCCAGACACTCAAGGAGTTTCTAGTCTGAGGCTGTATTGTTTGGCGTTTGGTGCTTGTTAGAAGTATAGATGTCTGGACCTTAGTTCAGAAGATATGGGATATGGACTAGGAAATTGCAGTTAAAAAAACCATCCCAGGGGATCTGAAGCACATTCTCAAGTCTCATTTTGATGAATAGTCTTTTTGAGCCAATCTTTTCAAATGTTTACCAGATCATCATTCTTCTACTTAAAACCATCTAACAGCTGCCTGTTGAGTTTAAAAACCTTCCTAACTTCTTAGCACAGCCCCTGCCGTCCTCCTTGAACCTCCTTTGGCTAAGATTTTCCTAATTGATGAAGCTGATTTACTGGCTTGCTCTGCGCTTGAAAGTAAGCAACGTCATATTGTGCTCGGGGCCTTTAAGCCTTGCTATTCCCTCTGCTTGGAATCCAGATCCTCCATATTTTCAGACCTTGCCTTAAACACCACTTCTGTGTGCACTTTCCTAGTCCACTCTTACCCTGGGATTCTCTAACCAAATGCTGCCCATGACTACCCATTAAGGCATATCCAGGCAATGTGTGAAATAATGGATTTATAGGACTCACTCCAGATGTCATCAATCTTAAGGCCCAGGAATCCACATTTTTGACAAGGCACCTGGATGAGTCTTATTATCAGGCACGTCTGGAAAACTGCACGATCAAATGTAGTAATTCTTTTCACAGACACTATCGCCATAAGATGACACCACTCTAATGCAGAAAGTGAAGAGGAAATGAAGAGTCTCTTGACCAAGATGAATGAGGAGAGTGAAAGAGCTAGCTTAAAACTTAACATCCAAAAAACTAAGATCATGGCATCCAGTCCCATCAATTCATGGCAAGTAGACAGGGAGAAAGTGGAAATGGTGACAGACTATTTTCTTGGGCTCCAAAATCACTGAGGATGGTGACTGCAGCCATGGAATTAAAAGATGCTTGCTCTTTGGAAGAAAAGCTATGACCAACCTAGACAGCATATTCAAAAACACAGACATCACTTTGCCGACAAAAGTCCATACAGTTAAAGCTATGGTTTTTCCAGTAGTCATGTATGGATGTGAGAGTTTGACCATAAAGAAGGCTGAGCAACAAAGAACTGATGCTTTTAAACAGTGGTGCTGGAGAAGATTCTTGAGAGTCCCTTGGACAGCAAGGAGATTAAACCAGTCAATCCTAAAGGAGATCAAACAAGCCCATCTTAAAGGAAATCAACCCTGAATATTCATTGGAAGGACTGATGCTGAATCTGAAGCTCCAATACTTTAGCCACCTGATGAGAAGCATCAACTCATTGGAAAAGACCCTGATGCTGGGAAAGACTGAAGGTAGGAGGAGAAAGGGATGGCATCACTGACTCAGTGGACAAGAGTTTAAGTAAACTCCAGGAAATTATGAAGGACAGGGAAGCCTGGCATGCTGCAGTCCATGGGGTCACAAAGAGTCGGACATGACTGAGTGACCGAACAACAAACGGCTGTCAGAAAGAAGCTTTGTCTGGGTGAGAGTAGGAACTTTAGGTTATTCCATTCTCTGTTCTCAGGACTTGAACATGGTCTGGCACTTTGTGGAAGTGGCTCAATAACTGTTTCTTGACTGAATGGATGAAATACAGATTTGGGGAATCTCCTCATCTGGTATTTAAATGGAAGTAATTGGCACTATTTTTAGGATTTAGCTATTGTTGTTAAAGATGTAATTTAACTTTTAAAGGTTGATGTCAAGTGATTTCAACCTTCCTTGAAGATTGAAGTATCTGAGTTTGATACCAAAGTAAAAATCTGAAATGTTTATTGTTCTTCCAATGGCTATGTTATTTCTATAGTGACCTCTAACGAAACCCAGTTTTAGATTTGATGGCTGTTCAAAATGAAGTGATCGCTGACCTCTAACTGAAGTATCAGAATACCTAAGTAGTTATAGTTTCAAGCTGAATTATAGAAGTTAAAAAATGAGAACTACATGATAGCTAGATTATAGTTAATTGCAAAGGAAAAAGAAATCTCTACTCATGGAAACTGGTTTAGAAGATTTCTATAACAGGATGTTTTTGCCTACAATAGCCAAGTAACTCCTTTAAAAACTTTCATCTGGTTATTTATGACTCATAGTCATAAGACCCCAAAGACCAGCTCCTCTAAAGCAAAGAAGATTATCAGTGGAACAAACAAGTTTTTCTTAGTGTGATTGTGCATTGCATATATGCCCTTAATTGAGGTAACATCATGAACACACCTGCAAGAGGGAGATGGGGAGCAGGCAAGCATTTTTGATAGTTGGTATACCCTAAGTACAATGAAAAATACATGTTGCTTTGCATGCTATCTTAGTCAAATATTCAGTATCCTTAATTAACATTCAGAAGAATCTCTCAGCTCCCAAAGGGACCATAACTTCTGAATTCCCTTTGGTTAATCATATCAAAGATGCTCAATAATTATTTGTTAGTTAATGTAAGTTCTCACTGATTAAACAAAGTACTCTCTCTGAGTTAAATAAAAAACATTTCTCTAATATCTTTACTCCCTACATCAAGACTAATAAGCATACAATGACACTTGATAAAGCTTTCAGGTTTCCTATAGAACCTGATTAAGGCAAAATAAGTAAACAAACACAAGCAAAACAAAACTAAATGCACGCAGAATTCAAATAGCTCAGCTATATTATTAAAATTCATGATTTTAAGCAATGGATTTGTTTTCTCTCTTATTTTTTTCTCAGAAAAGATGCTGATGTTAGTTTGAAAGATATGATTTACTCATCAAAATTGTGTACCAATATAATATCTCTTTTAAGTTGAATCTTAAAGCTCTCCTAGACACTTTGGATCTAGCTTCTTTTTAGAAATCTCTGTAGAGATTCAAGTCTTGCTTGTTAAATATGAAAGAGGAAATAGTAACATACATTAATAAATAGGCACAGAAAATATCAGCATATGATTTCAGAAGATTATGTGAAAAATAATCTTGGCCCTACACAGATTTAGTGGCACCTATGCATTTAGGGAGGAACATGGTAAATGACTAAGAGCTTTGAGAACATAAATTTTGGAGTCAGAAAGTTTTCTGTTTTATCACAACTGATTTTCTGCTGTCATCTTGGGAAGAAGCTTAATTTTCTTAAGCCTCAGTTTCCTAATTTGTAAAATTGGGATATTACTTAAATGAAGATTTTCTGAAAATTAAATTAGATATTATTTATTAAACTTCTCAGGAAGGGCCTGATATACAAAAAAGTTTCAAGAAATTGGTGCTACACATCATATTACATAAATTGACTATAAATATACATAGATACCAGCTTTATATGTGACAATTTAACTATATATATCTGTATATGAAGTTCATATGGATATGAATGTGTATACAGCTCTAGACAGTTCTGTATATGTATTTTTTTGATAACAAGTTCATTAAAAGTGAAATTTATTTTAGGGCTAAGATTTAATATTTTCCCTCTAAAATGTCAAACAAATTTGGATGATTTTCTACAATTATTTATAATGTGATAAAATGTTATTTAGTATTATTATGCCTCAATTTACATGCTACATATATTATCTTGTATATATAAAAATACATTTAAAATAAGAAGACTGTAATAGACTAATAAAATAAGACTTAATCTGTATAAATAGGCTGAAACTTAGAGTATGGTAAAACAGTGGTTATATTGATAAAAGAACAAGATTTATCATGAGGTGCTCTATTTCAAAAACAAAACGAAACAAAAAAGAATTTTGGAAAAAGTGATGAAGAGTTGTTAGATTTTTAATCAGCTATTTCTTTTATCAGCCTTTGCTTCTGAGGTTTTCACTTGTTCATGATTATTGTTAACTATATGCTTAGTAGATATTCATATTACTATTCATTCAAACTACATATCGTTGGTGGAAGGGAATGGAAGTTATGTTTTCCTAGTCTTTACCTATTTCAGTCAATTAATCAACATTTATTAAATATTAATTCACAAATATATCAACTATATGCCAAGTTGCTGAAGCTCCAATACTTTGGCCACCTGATGCAAAGGGTCTAGAAAAGATCCTGATTCTGGGAAAAACTGAAGGCAAGAAGAGGAGGGGACAACAGAGGATGAGATGGTTGAATGGCATCAATGGACATGAGTTTGAGCAAGCTCGGGAAGATGTGAGGGACAGGGAAGCCCGGCTGCTGCAGTCTATGAGGTCGCAAAGAGTCAGACGTGACTGAGCGACTGAATAACGCTATGCCAAGTACTGCTCTAGTCAACCATGGAAAGATAGAAAAAGTCCTTACTCTTTTTAAATTTATATTTTAGTCAAAGGAGATGCACACTATGGAAGCAAGGAAATGAGCAGATTAGGGCAAAATCCAATAGTGATGTAACCATTTCTACTGAATGAATGAATGAATTCTGTTGCTCTATTCACAATGTGGGTGATCTGTATTTCTCGAGGTGGCCACTTAAATGTTTTCTCTCAGTTACTAAGAGTCTAGAAGCCCATTTCTCTTAGGATAACTTTTCCCCTACATATAGCCCTTTCTGGTAGGACTTAAATCGGCTCTTGGCTGGGACTTTCTCGTGTGCCCATCATCTGGTCAAGAGCTAGCACTCTTGTGTCCTTTGTCCTGGTAAATTCTGGGAGTCTGCACTATTCTTGGGCTTCCCTGGTAGCTCAGCTGGTAAAGAATCTACCTGCAGGGAAGGAAACCCCAGTTAAATTACTGGGTTGAAGAAGGGATAGGCTACCCACTCCAGTATTCTTGGGCTTCCCTGGTGACTCAGATGGTAAAGAATCTGACTGCACTGTGGGGGATCTAGGTTTGATCCTTGGGTTGGGAAGATCCCCTGGAGGGGAGCATGGCCAGCCACTCCAGTATTCCTTTCTAGAGAATCCCCATGGACAGAAGGGCATGGCAGGTGGCAGTCCATGGGGTGACAAAGAGCAGACATGACTCAGCGACTAAGCACAGCACAGACTATTCTCAACTCAGCATTTTCTTCCTGCTTGTCTCTTAGAGCAGCCAGTCTTCTACCTTTAGACTTTTCTGGTGTGAGTCTGCACCCCACAATTTAAAGGAGCAAAGGTCACAATCACTGCGTGGTCTTATTAAACTCTGCAGCAGGCAAAAAGGCAGATAACTGCTACCCCTTTCCTCTTTACCGTATAGATTTTGGGGAAGCAGTTTGCAGCACACCAGTAATTCTCTCTGAAAAAAGTACGTTCTAATCCCCAATCCTTCTTTTGACTCCTCCAAATAGTTTTATAGACTGTAAGTTGGTAATTAACCAAGAGTTGTAAAACCAACCAAGCTGTCCATCCCCTTGAAAAGTCCTGTGTAGGTAGCCTGGCACCTCACTTCAGAATACTGGAGTATTTTTCACCTCTCCTTTTTGAATTCGTCTAAAACCTAGGTAAAGAGTCCCAGGTTAAGGTTTAATAAAACAAAGTTATGTGATAGAATTGGTGGATAGCTTTTTCAGAGTGGATGGTTCAGGAAGGTTTTGGACAGAAAAGGATGAACCACGAAAAGATCAGAGAAAAGGTAGCATTTTGAACAGAGAGAAGAGCTGATGATGAAGCTCCTAAGGTAGGGGAAAAAAATGACTTGAGAATGGGCACAGGAGAGAAAGCAGGAGGATGTGGGCAGAGTGTGTGGATGAGAAGGAGAGATGAAGTCAGAGAAATGGTCAGGGGTCAGGACCTCTGCGATTTATAATCCAGAAAAAGAAGGACTTCTAGTTGATGGGTTGGGAGGAAGAGAAAAAGAGGAATCAAAGCTAACTCCTCAATATCACCAACTGAATCCACGCTAGTCTTTATGAAAACAACAAAAGAAAAATAGAAAAGCCAGGCTGACAACAAATGGCGACTGGATTATCAGGTTCAAATGTTCACTTTTTGAAGAGTAAACATTCTATTCAGTTCTTCAAGAATTTAAATTCATGCCATTTCCTGGGCTCCTTCCTTTGCCACCATAACAGCTGTTCTGGTTAAGAGTTTTGCCTTATTATATGCTTGAATTTCAACCTTCATTGAGAAGATAAGGGGTTGCAGAGCCCTCTGTGCTTTAAAATGACTGGAAATTTTGTAATCATCAGCAAATAACTCCAAGAAGGAAATAAGGAAATTCATTCTAGAATCCTAAGACTTGGGAGCTCAGACAGGGGCTGTGAACATTCTCAGAGGAGCTATGCTTTCTCCAAAGCTGAACCTTGTGACAGGAAACATCAGTAAGAGGATTACAAATATATATTTAATAATGAATATTCAGTATTCAATAATGTGATCTGGAGGCAAGGTTATGGAGGAAAGCCATGGAGATAAAGGAATGGAGTTAAATTTATAGTAAGGAATGAAATTGTGATGAGTAAAGAGGAAGTTATAAGATTTCATGACTTCAAGACAGAATCTTTGTTTTCTCCTAGTTTGTCAGTGAGCAGCCAAATGAGGAACTTGGGAAGTTCATGGGACCTGAAGAAGAGATGGAAAGCAAAAATATTAGATGTTAAAACACTGTTGTGGGGCATGGTTTTTAAGAGCATGGACTGTAGAGCTAAACTGCCTGGGTTAAGGCTAATTTCTAAGAAGTTGTATGACCAGCAAGTCACTCACTCCTTTGTGCCTCAGTTTCTTAACCTGTGAATGAGAAAGCTCCAGATCCCTTAGGATTGTAAATGTGCATATGGAGTATTTAGAATATGGTCTGCAATGTATGAGCAGGATTAAATATAGGTAATTAGGGACTCCTGGGATAATACTGAGATGGTTTCCCCAGGAACACTTGCAAAGATGAGACTAGTGGATAGAATGCAGTTCCATTTTCTTTGACAGATGTCATCAGTATAGGCAACCTGTATAGATGATTTATATAGAACCAGCATTTCTGAGATGAATTCCATCAGAAATGAGGCTCACACATGGTAGTGGATGATAAAAACCTCAAACAGGATTATGTTAGCCTAGGAACACAGGGACAGACAGAAAGAGACGGCTCTGCAAAGCAAGGAGGTCTTGGATAGACCAGTGAAAGCCCAGCTGGAGAGGAGCCGCGGGTTGAAACAAAGAAGAGCCAAATCGACAGGCTCAGGGCGAGGAGAAGAGGAAGAGATGACATCATTCAAAATGTAGATGATAATTCAGTGACTACATTAAATAAATAAATAGGTAGATAGCTAGATAAAAGATCTAATTCTTTTAAGAGCTGCTGCTAAGTGAAATGAATCCTTTTTGGCTACAGATGCAAATATGGGAGAAAAAGAGAAATGATGTGTTGAAACTAACAGATTGCTCACTTCAGAAAAATGAAATGTGTTATAGCGTCACCCACTGAGGGAGAAGCCAGACCCGGGGGGAGTCACTTCTATCAGTTCTCAAAAACATTCATTGAGATTTGAAGGGTTAATGTGGAACAGGGTGTTATTAGTGACAGGAGGCTTTGGTACTCTTCCTAGTACCCAAGGCACAGACCAAACATGCTGTTCCAAGCATAAGGCTATGATGATAAAATTGAAAGAAATGACTAAGTTGTGTCTGCCACATCTTTGTGTGCTCAGTTTAAACGGATTCAAGTGAAAAATCCTGGCTGATCGGCTTTCACAGCTGCTTTGCTATGGGGAGCAGCTGCTGCTGGCGCTAAGTGAAATACTCACATGGGATGCCAACAGGCAGAGTGTAATTCAGGGCAGGGTACAGACATGTGACTCGAGGGCAGAGAGTGGTAAGTGCAGTGGGAAATGGCATTTCACGTTTCTGAATTGATACCTTTCTAATCTAATTATTAGCTTTTCAATTGAGGTATAAGTGACATATTAGTTTCAGGGGTACAACATGATGATTTGTTATTTGTAGATCCTGAAATAAGTGTAGTTAACATTGTTGCGATATCTAGCGACAGAAATTTTCTTTCTTGTAATGAGAACATTTAAGATTTATTCTTTATCAATTTCAAATATGCAATACAGTATTCTTAACTAGTCATCAGGCTATACATTCAATCACCATGACATTTATCTTATACCTGGAATTTTTTACCTTTTGACTCTTCACCCATTCTGATCACCCTTTATCCATCCTCTCCCTCTGGAAACCACCTATTTGTCCTCACCTATCAAAGAGCTTGGTTTTGTTTGTTTAAGATTCCACAAATAAGAGTGATCATACAATATCTGTCTTCCTCTATATGGCTTATTCCACATAGCATAATACCCTCAATGTTGAATGGATACCTTTTCTAAAAGCCAAGAATAGGGAAGCAGAGACAATGGAACTTTTCTGAAAGCACTTTGCCAACAAGTAGCAAAACACATCATACTTGCCTGACTTTCTGCTTGCTTCCACAGGGGCATGGGTTTTCAGGATTATTTAAATTCTAATATGTAGTCAGGTATAGGTAAAGCAATGTCATGAATACAGCTACATTAAGCAAAATAGGACTCACAATTCAACCAAGGGCAAGAGGGAACTAAAGGAAGGAGCCACAGAAAGGTTGGCCAATGTTGAAATTATCACCATGAGGCTCTCAGCTGTTATCCAGATGACTGATAGTTTCAAGATATCTGGATTTCCCTCCCAGGCACTTGAAGCCAGAACTGGGTTTAGGAGTGGAGACAAATTTAAAAGATAAAGGGGAACAGGGTAATCGTGGACATGGAATAAGCTACTGTGTGTCTAGGAGGCTGAATGCTCAATAAGAACAGGAAAAGAGATAAGGAAAGATCAAAACATCATATTTGAGCTGCAGGTGGAGAGAAAAATCCAGCATCAGACGTGATGGATGTGTCATTGGGAGGAATGGCAAAGGCAGCAGAAAGGGAGGGCTAGTGATGGATGGCCTGATGAATTAGGGAGCCTGGAAATGTCTTCAGGGTCAAGGGTAGGGGAGAGAGCATTCTGGAACAGCTATAGCTAAACCCATGACTGAAGGAAGTTCATAAAGGGTATACCATGGTTTGGGATTTGTCTTTAGCAAAGTCAGACCAGAAAGACAGCCAGGAAAGAGCCTTTGAGGATTCCTAAGATAGCAAGATCAAGAGGCAAAGATAAGGTGAAAAATCAAAAGCCATCTTATTCTTTTAAAAATTGTATCCTCGGATTTAAATTTGTGCTTACTGAACTACAAAGAATTTTAAAAGTTAGCAAAGCCTTCAGAACTTTAGTGGGTATCATCTAGGTTTTCTCTACCTCTCCACAAACAATTATATAAGGGGTAATTTAAAATATACATTTAGAACAGATTTGGATATTAGTATATTATAGGAAACAATGTGGTCAGCAGGAAACAAATTTTCTCTTTACTGGAGCACCTTGAGCTTTACAAGACATCCAATTTCTTTTTTAAAAGGCTCCAGAGGAAATATAGGCTACTGTGCAAAATAAGTCAAGAGAAAATGAGTCTGAGCAGCAGGAGTAAAGGGGTGGACATGGAGTGTACACCCTGGAGTACTGCAACCCTGGACTTGTCCAGGTTTCCAACTTTGTTTCACATAGGACCTGGGCAGCCTGGGGCCAGATCTACCTATCAGGGTAAGGAAAGAAAAGTGAAATTGAATATAGGAAAGTTAAAATCAATAAACTGATTTTAAAAACCTCCTGTTTTGCTTAGACTGATGCAATGTCAAAGACTTGGTCTCCTAAGCATTAAGAACAGTTTCTGAGCAATGCCATTCCTTAGGCATAATACAAAACCCAACATTGAATCCAATCACTACCCTCTGATTTTTTGATCTGGTAATACATAATTAATCCCAGAGTCCTCAAATCAAAATATGCAACATGATTTATGAATATTAAATTATAAGACATTGGCAAATACTATTTTCTACAGTATCAGAAATCTGTAGAAAAAAATTAAACCCCAAAGAAATGTATTATTTTGGTAATCTGGAAAAACAAGATGCTCTGATAATAAGAACCACATACTGTTTACTCAAAATATCATCCTGACACAGGTTAAGAAGACTTTCCATAAACATTCAGTGTCAAGCTGGCAAAAAAGAAAAGGATTACCGAGCTCAGCTGTACTTTAAACACACTGACTTACTCACCTCCTGAAGGGATTTTTTCATAGAGAAGACTTACAGATGACCAGAGAATTACTGTTCATGTTAACTTAGTGGGCGCATAGATGTTTTCTTCAAGCAAGCACTTCATTTAACACAACAGGAGAGGATGCTATTTTCTCTAAAAGTTCCAGAATATAAACTTACTTACTAGAGGAGACTAAATAACAAATTGTTAAAGATGTACAAAACATTTTGGAAAGACTTTGTTCAAAATGAATACTATGAATCAGAATTGTTACATGTCAGATTTTTTTCTTACTATCATCCACTATATTGCCCTTTAATATCAACTTTTGTTGATAAGTACATCAACTTTTGTTGGTTCTGTTGATACTAGTATTTCATAATGCCTACCAGTTTATTTTTATCTTTTTTTCCCCAACACTCCCATGTACACAATGTAGGTACCTTCCATTCTGGAGAGAATTACTTAGAGCTGTGCTTCTCAGACTATGTACAGTGAAGGATGAGCTTTTTTGATGATTTTTTATTCTCAATCTATTGTAAATCAGTTCTATCATACATCAATGGAAATGAGTTACTAACAAAATGAAATTAATACAACAAAAGTGTATAGACATGTAACATTTTTATTATTAAACTCTGTACTAATATTGTTCTGTTAAGTGACTATAAAGATTTTAAATGCCAACTCCAAATGTTTCCATTCATCTCATGAGAGGCTAGTAACAGTTTTTATATTGGCACTGGTCTCCATGGTTCACAATTTGAGTAGCACTGATTTGGAGGGTTCAGATTAACCAAAACTCTCAGGATCTTCATCGTACACAGAGTCACTGAGTCACAGGGACCCTACTCCATGTAGTAGCTACAGACATAAACAATAGCTGTTATTTACATAGCATGTTTTTCTTTCCCAAAGTGTTTGCATGTTCACACTCCCATTTATCTTCAGGACAGATTATGATAAGCAGATGAAAATTCATCACTTTATCAACAAGAGGCCAACATATCTTAGTCATGGAAGTGGATGTAGTTAAATGCACATGTTTTAGCCTACTATTTTCTAACACTATACTACAAAAGTCTGAATAGAACACACCTCATGCAAACCACACAGGTAACTGAATTACTGATCTTTTCACTCAATTAAAGAAACATTTACTAAGGGCTCATACGTGCCATGCACTCTGCTTGGCCTCATATGTGAGTAATCGATAAAGCGAATGTTTCTTTCATTCCAAGAAGGCAGGAAGTGTAGACAATCAGTAAGTTTAGTGCCAGGCTGGGGTTTGGTCTGGATGCAGAGCAGTGTAGTTGTTGGCACTGCTGAACTGGACTTCTGATGATGAGGTAGCATGACATGAACAAAGTCACAGAAGCTGGACAAACAAGGAGAATCTGGAAACCGGTCATCCTAGTTCAGACTCTGGGTATGTAAGGATGACTTCTGGGGAACAAAGCTGGCAAAGAAGATGTGTGCTTAATCACGGAAAGGTGAGCCAGGAAGTTGAGGAGTCTGGGTCCCTTTTCATTCCTGCAGGTATGAGGGCCTTGCTGAATGGAGCCTCTCCGCTCTCAACCCTACTCACTTTGACTTACGACTTAATCACAGTCCCCAGAAGGCAATCTTAATGACACAAAGATAAGCATAAGATAGATATTACAGAAGATACGTTGGGGGAAAACAGAAAAAAAGAGAGAATTACATTGCACAGTACACAAAACTTAACAAAAGTCCTGATTAAACATTTATATCCTTTTCAATAATTCACCAGGTTTCTTACTGGCTATCAAGATAATGTACCTTTTAACTTCCTCTTCTCTCAGACTCATTAAAATCTCTTTTCTTTGGACAGAGGATCCTGGTAGGCTACAGTCCATGGAGTCGTAAAGAGTCAGACACGACTGAGTGACTTCACTTTAAAGATATAGATGAATGGGAGAGGTTGTGAAACATTAAATAGACTGGTTACTCAAAAAAAAAAAATCTCTTTTCTTTTGTAATCTTCTATCTCCATATTCCTCAACCCATTCAATAAAAAAGAGACTATTGTTATTTCCCTTCAAATGTTTATAGGGAAAGTCTAAGTAACATTAAGGTCTCTTTTTCTTTTTCTCTTTCTCTAACTTGAATGGAGACACACAGACACTTATTAGGAGATCGTTGGCGCTCTAACATGGGAGGGCGGTGGCGGCAGAGCAAGCTGCCTGAGTGGGAAGAAGTGAAGAGCGATAAGGATGACGGAAAACACGAGATGCTTGAGAGAAAGAATAATGCTTGAGCATGGCCTCCAGGCCCATTTTTAGCTCCAAATCTACTTGGATTCTTTTTCTTAGATGTAGACACAATGATCCTTGATAGCCTTACAATACATCTCTATTTAATTTAGCGACATGAGTTATTTTATTATGAAGATATGCCACACTGGTTGTAAAGGAAGAGGAAATCACCTTTGAAAAACACTCAAGTTACGGAGATCAGATATTAACTGTAATAAGAATAATCTAGGCTGATCTTTCTCTCCATTGTCTTAGTGAAGCAGAGGCTGGACACAGAGGTTTTTTGTTTGTGTTTTTGGCCACACTGCACACTGTGTAAGATCTTAGTTTCCTGGGCCAGGGATTGTGTGTCTTCTGCAGTGGAAGTGTGGAGTCTTAACCCCTGGACCACTAGGGAAGTCCCACACATAGAGTTTTAAGTTGCAAATTCTGGATGTTATGTTTCCAAATAAAAGGAAGCTGATGGAGAGGAAACACTCTGATAACAACAGCATTAGCATGGTATATGCACATACTGCTTTGTGGCTCCCCAGAGTGCCCCCATTTTATGAAACAGAACGGTGAAGAAAACCTAATTAAAAATGTTACAGTTATATTAATCCAGACATGGGATTTAGAATTAAAGTGAAGGGTACTATTTTCTTCTCAAATGAAGTAAAAATGTAAGCCTGACAGATAGATGATAAAATCACAGAATCTCAGCCTTGCAAATGGTCACCAGCTTTTCAGGTTGACGTATGAGAGATACCCCGTATACTCAGCATAGAGATTCCTCCCACCAGCCACACTATATTCTCATCTGTATTGCCACCTTTGGCCATGAAGGACACCAATAAATACGGCACTCTCAGGAAAGCATGATCAGAGTTCATGGACATACTGTCAAGAGAAGAAATAAAGTCACCAGCATGGGACAGAACAGGCTCTAGGTTTCAGAACATTACATTTTATGATTAAATAGGGCTGGTAGCTAATAAAATTCAGTGACTATGACATGGTTTCCCCAACTATACTTAAGGTAATTCCAAGGTTACCCAAACCAAATATTTGAATGAATTCACAAAGACCAGAAGGCATTTCTAGATCTCCCAGCTATAAGAGTTCTAAAAAAATAACTGTTACATTCAGCTCAACAGAACAGTAAAGCAAAAACGCTTATCGCTGGTGACATACCAGGGAACAGTTAAAATTGCTTTATGGCCTTTGGTAATGAGAGTGGACAGCAGTGTAACAATACATAATAAGATGAGTTTAGTTTTATGTCCTGAGAACAATCTGCTTCACCCTTACACTTCACTTCTTTACACTGTTTCTGTTTTAAATAATTACAAAAGGTAGCTGGCAAGTGACAGCTAAAACCACTATAGCAAATGGACTATATTGTAGTGTTGACGTCTACCCTGAGCACCATTATCTTAGATTTCTAGGGAATTTAGTATATGTGAAGGTGTCACATGAAACAAATGTCTCCTGACTTCCAGTAGACTTAAAAGTATCACCTTCAGGCAAGACGTTCTCAAGTGTGTGGCTAGTGGAGGTGGAAGGGGGGTTCTGGAAGGGGAACACATGTATACCCATGGCGGATTCATGTCAATGTATGGCAAAACCAATATGATAATGTAAAGAAAAATAAATAAATTTTAAAAATTTATATATATATATATCCAAAGGGTTGCACACAAAACACTGGTGATACCTGAGCTGCTATTAGAAGATATAGCAAAGATTATACTTTAATAGTTATATTTTTATTTGGAGATTAGTACATGAAAATAAAGACCATATCAAAGCCCTGATTTCATGGATAATCTTGCTTGAGATGGGTTAGTTTAAAAAGTTCACATAAAGAAAAATATTAAATAAACAGTGTAAGCGGTAGGTGGTAAAAAAGGCAGAAACTTTCGATGTTAGTATGTGGTAGGTGGTCTCCCAAATGGATCCATGGGCCTCAGCGTCTGGTGTTCAAGCCTTTGTATAATCCCCCCACTGAGCAGGGCTGCCATGTAACCACAGGCTACTGTGCAAATGAAGGAGTATAACTTCCAAGGCTAGGACACAAGACATTAAGGCTCCACTTTGATTATTAATTCTGAGGGGCGTCAACTGCCAGGCCATGAAAAGCAGCCCTGTAGAGAGTCCCCTGGGCCAAATAACTGAGGCCTCCCGTGAACAGCCAGCAAGGAACCGAGCCCACTTGCCTACCGCCATGTGAATGCCCTGACATCTTGGCTGCCACCTCTAAAGACATCTGGGACCAAAACTATCTTATCTAAGCCACTCCTGAATCGCTGACCCACAGAACCTGCGTGAGGTAATACACACTTATTTGTTGTTTTCAGATGCTAAATTCGGGGGTATTTGGTTACATGACATTAGATTAACAATAGATAAAGAACATCGTGATCATGACCAAGGCATCCTTGATAGGGAATCGCATTTACCATTGCTCAGAGATATCTTTCTTTTCTCTTGTCTGAAACTTCCGTTACATAGAGCTGAAATGAGATTTAACAAAAAGTGTACATCTTGCTGCTGCTTTTGCTGACAAAGTGTTTACTAGTACTTACTCCAGGCAATGAGAGGGTTATAGGCTTTTAATAAAAGCAGACTCTCTAGCCAAGAGAAATCTAGTGGCTTCCAACAGCAGGATAGTTTGAGAAGACGAGATCTGAGCTTCTGAATTCCCTATGTTAAACGACCTACTGTTTCTCTTCCTCTTCTAAAGGGGTCTCAAAGCAGCTGCCATGGCTAAGCTCTACCTTCATGTGGGATTTTAAAGTTTGCCTGGGCCCGTAAGTGAGTCTGTGGTAAATTGATAGTTACTGTTATAGCTATTATTTAATGTTTTTTAAAAAACAACTTCAAAAATACTGTTTAGGTATTTTTCATATTAATTAACTTTCTCTTCTTGTCAACAGGAGATCGCTTTATAAATTCTTTGAAACCTTAATCCAACTTCTTACCTTCACTCAGAGGACTTGCTGGGAAGATTCCTGTGATATTGCTAGTCCCTCAGATGAGAGTACATAGAGCTAGTTTAAAGAGCATAGATACAGGAAGAATTCAGTTTATTTTCTGTGCTAACTCATATAGTCTCACTTTTTTATTTCTCAATTATTTCCCCATCACCCTTAGAAGTTTCTTATTAGGTCTCGGGCATGCATGTTGAAAATTAATTTGGTTTCCACTGTGTTTTGCTACTTCTGCTACGTCAGCATTTCCATAATTACAACCTACCACTGGCTGTCTCCCAGATGATTGCTAAAATTATATGTCATGGGATTTAACTACAGACCAGATCATTGTGTTTTTTAATCTTTGCTAGAATTCCTTCCAAATAACTAAAAACTAATCATCCTAGCTCTTTTTTTTTTTGTTTGTTTTTTTGGTCTCTGGTTTGGGCCTTTTGAAGCACTTCTCTTCAACAGAAGAGAATTTACTCTGTATTTTCAATTTGCTTTTGGTTCATGGTTTTGGGAAAAAGGAACAGGGTTTGTGGTTTTCCATAACCCTATCAGAAGAGTATCTGTGAACCAGTTTCACTAATAATTTGATGCACAGACACATTATTTGCCATATAATATTCTTGTCTGAAAAATTCCACAGACAGAGGAGCCTGGCAGCCTGCAGACCATGGGGTCACAAAGAGTTGGACACAACTGAGTGACTGAGCACACACACAAACTTCCTGAATATCTATTTTGGTGACTACCTAAATCTTACACCATCACTTACTGATTCTAGCTCAGGAATCATATTTTTAAGTACCTATATCACAAATAACCCAGATGAAAGTAAAAGCATTTATGGCTAGTGATGCAAATGAAATTTACCAGGAAGGCTAACTTCTAGGTCCAGTTCTCAATTTCAAACCACGACGTGGGTGAGTCTCATCACTCTTCAGGGGCCAGGCATGCCATCTGTAAGACAGGAGGGTTTCGGAGTACATGAGCAAAGGTCACTTCCAGCTCTACAAGCCTAGAGCCTCGTAACCATGATGGCAGCTGAAGACATCCATCCCCACTTACTGTGGGCTCGAGCGCTCCAGTCACCGAGTCTTGGTGTTCCTGCTCGTTGGCTGTTTTACTGTCAGTAGTTCTGCCTATACCTTTTCTTTGTTCTGTTTCCCCAAACCATTTTTGTTGTTGGTTTGGTTAGATTTTGGATTCCTCAGCCTCTGTTTCTCCCTTTATGTCTCAACAAGAGAAAGGGAAAATGACAGCGATTTGCTGCCTCTAGAATCTTTAAGAAATAGACCTGAAAAAAACCTTCCAGGAAACTTGTCGCATAAAGTTACTCTTTATGTGCATATCAGTTCTTTCTGGATTGTTCTCTTTTAATGATTAGGATGTTTACTGATTTTAGGTCTCCCCATCAGGATGTACTCTCTATAAAAGCAGCCACCTGTGTGTCCCATTTCCTGTTTCAGCCCCAGCATGCAGGTCACTGTTAGCCAAAACAATAATTATTCTTGTTTGTATCAACTTATATACTCAGTATGCTAAATGAATTAATTGAACCAGAATCCCTTTCAAGGAAATTTGGCTTTTGATGGAAATATGCCCCCAAAGACATCAGAACTACTTAGAAATAGCAGCTGTTCGGAAAACACTTAATGTAGTCATATTAAGTAGTCCCCAGTATGATAATGAGGCAGAAAATCAAAAAGAAAGAATCAAATTCCTAGACAGAGGCGTGTCCAGTAAGCCTTCTCTAAATAGTTCACAGCTGTGTACCATGTGGTTTGACTGGACAAACAAACTTAAGAAGCACATTTGGCTTGGAGAATCCTGGCTGTAACTGTACTTTGCCTCTCTTTCTGTGGTCAGACACAAGGTAACAATCTTAGGATTGTTAATAACTGCTATTCTTAATAACTGCCATCTCAGGTTATCAAAATTCCTCATTAATTTGAGTGCTAGAAATAATAGAATTTCTGAATCTAAAGCTAACTTCATTTTTTAAGTGGCTGCAGCTTCTGAGAAGAAATACTAAATGGGGGGGGGAATACAAGTGAAATTTCAAAAAATTAAAATCCATGACTTAAGGACTGCTTCTACTGTCATTTGGTTTAAAAGAAAGAATGAACTCTTCAATTTCAGTAATTAAATTACATCTGTGTGTTTGATGTTTTGAAATTCTTTATTATTGTTTATTAATAAAAAGTCCTTTGAGACCATTATGCAAGAGGATATAAATGTAAAAGATTAAAAGGATTGATAAAAGCTCAATTATATTTATTCATTTCATATAAACCTAAAATTTAAAGATATGACTTACTGAAAAATTATTCTGAAATATCTAATTTACAAAGCTGACATGTCAAAGTGAGGTCATTTGGAAGCTTATTTCATGATAAGCACAAGTTATGACACTGATATCAGTAGAGTGGCACTATTAGTGTTTCTATTTCTATAACTAAAATTTTCATTTAGAAACTATCACAAGTATTTTAATGTCTATTCTATTTTATTTAAAAAGTTACAACAGATATTTTATTGAATGGAATTGGCAATCAACATGCTTTTTTGATGAATGCAAGGAGAATTTAGAGTTAATGCGATAAGAAAATCTAAGTAATGTTAATGAAAGTCAGTGACAGAAAGTAACATACTTAATTTCTGTATAATACTTTAAATACAGAAGATAACCTCAAATCCCTCTGTGACATAAGACATATTTCATTTACTACAAAAACTTCATTTTTTAGAGCTCTTTCATACTTCAGTGTATAAAGTTATAAAAGCTATAGAACAAAAAAGAGAAAAGTAAGCCCTAGTGAAACTATGTGGAAAGAATCACTGTTAATATTTTAGAGTATTTTATTTGTGCTATTTCTATATTTTTAAAAACATAATTAAAATCACACAGAATGCACACACTTTTATCTGCTAGCTTTGAGAAGAAAACTTAAAATTTGATTCTTTGTAATTATGAAAGTCATAAGTTTGTTGTAGTATATTTCAAACACAGAAAAATTAAAAGAGATAAGAAGGTCAAACCAGAATCTCATTCCTTAGAGAACACTAGTTGGACCCAAACACACAACTTGGATTTAATAATTGATGCAAGCGGCAATGCAGTCAGTAGGTAAAAGATGGACTTTTTAATAATGTTGAATAAACCAAATGAAATACATGGGATTCATACTTCACCTGTACACCAAGATACATTTTGGTTAAATGAAAGATATAAATATTCAAAAACAAAAGCATAGAACAAAAATGGGAAATTTTCTTAATAATCTTAGGGAAGAAAAGGCTTTTAAACTATGACTCAAAATTGAGCTATAATATAGATATGTATATTGTATGTATATTAAACTGCATGCATGTTAAAACCTAAATATCTAAAACTTAAGAAAAGTCAGAGGAAAAATGGCAAACCAGAAATCAATATCTGTGACTCATAGACAAAAAGCCAATCTCCCTAGTATATACAGAGCTGGTAGAAATTAATAGAAAGAGTAACAACTCATTATGCATGCTTAGTCTCTTCAGTTGTGCCCAGCTCTGTGCGACCCTATGGACTGTAGCATGCCAGGCTCCTCTGTCCATAGGATTCTCCAGGCAAGGAAACTACAGTGGGTGGCCATGGCCTCCTCCAGGGAATCTTCCCAACCCAGAGATCAAACCCGTGTCTGTTATGTTTCCTGCATTGGCAGGCAGGTTCTTTACCACTAGTGCCACCTGGGAAGCCCCAACAACTCATTATAAAAACAGAGGAAAGGTATGAACACATGGTTTATGTAAAGAGAAAAATGGTTCCTACACAAATGAAAAAATACTCCACTTACAACAAGATAAATTCAAATTAAAACTACACTGAAGTATCATTTTTACCCAAAAGATTGACAAAAAATCAAATTTGACAATACATTGTATTGATGATCCTTTGGGGAAATGAGAACTCTCATACATTAAAGATAGAAGTATAAATCTGTACAAACACTATATGGTACAATTTGATAGTGCAAAATCATAAATGCATATACATTTTTTACCCAGTAATGGCAAATCTAGAAATTTATCTTACAAATAGAGTTCCATCATTCTTTGAAATGAAAATGAAAGTGAAAGTCACTCAGTTGTGTTCGACTCTTTGAGAGCCGAAGGATTATACAGTCCATGGAATTCTTCCACGCCAGAATACTGGAGTGGGTAGCCTTTCCGTTCTCAAGGGGACCTTCCCAACCCAGGGAAGATCCCAACCATCATTCTTTGAAATAGCAGAATATTGAAAACAATCCTAATGCCCATCAACAGCAGACAGGTTTAGTAAGTTATGGTGTATCCATAAAATGGAATACTTGTTTCGTTGTTTAGTAGCTAAGTCATGTCTGATTCTTTGTGACCTCAAGGACTCTAGCCTGCCAGGCTCCTCTGTCCATGGGCTTCTCCAGGCAAGAATACTGGAGTAGGTTGCCATTTCCTTTTCCAGGGGATCTTCTTGACTCAGGAGTGGAACCCATGTTTCCTGTGACTCCTGAATTGCAGGCAGATTCTTTACCCACTGAGCCACACGAAAGAATGAAAAATATTTCTGTGATATGAAATGAATGGAAATGATACTTAAAAACTTCTCAGGATAAATTTTAGGTAAAGAAAAGCAAACTGCAGAAATTGAAGTTCTTGGTGAAATGTGGGTAGAAAGACTTGTAACTAATTTTATATCCTATGGTTTTCATTCTTTAGGTATTAATTTTGAGCAATCTCTAGCTTGGTTGGGATACATTTTCTAGAATTTCTTTTTACAGATTTGTGGGCAATAAATTCTGTAAGACTTTAAAGTTTGCACATCTGTGCTTGTAGTTCTGTCATCCTCATACATTAAAGACAATTCGGCTATGTATAAATATCTGAAATTATAATTTCCTACTCAAACATTCAGATGTTTCATCTTCGTATTTTCTTTTGACATACCTCATAGAAATCTGAGGACTGCTTCATTGTTTTACTACATTGTAGGTTTCTTAATTTTTTTTAATTTCTGAGATTAAAAAAAATTATTATTAAAATTTGAGTTACACTTAGTCCGGGAATGAATTTCTTTTTCTGTGATTTTGCCTAGAACTGTGTTCCTGATCAGCACAGTGAGGTAATCTATTTTCCTTTTGCCTCTAAAGTAAGTTTTTATGTTATATTTTTAGATACTTCTTCTCCAATAGTTCATGTTTTCTTCTAAGGAGCACATGATCTTTTGATTAAATCTCTATTTGTATCATGTATCCTCACCTCCATCCTCACATCTTTTGATCTCCACATCAGGAATTCAATTCTGACAGTGTCATCAATCCTGTTCTTTATCAAATCCTAATGTGGATACAATTTTGCTATTATATCTTTTTTTAAAAATTTACTTCTTTATTTTCTTTACATTATCGTGTTGGTTTTGCCATACATTGCTATTATATCTTAAGATTTCTTGCAAGGTATGTGTATACTACTCATTGTAAAATGATAATCATCTAATAACTGGGACTGGATGCCATGATCTTAATTTTTAAACGTTGAGTTTTAAGCCAGCTTTTTCACTCTCTTCTTTCACTTTCATCAAGAGGGTCTTTAGTTCCTCTTAGCTTTTCTGCCATAAGGGTGATATCATCTACATATCTGAGGTTACTGATATTTCTGAGGCATCCGGTCCCATCACTTCATGGCAAATAGATGGGGAAGCAATAAAAACAGTGACAGACTTTATTTTCTTGGGTTCCAAAATCACTGCAGATGGTGACTGCCAGCATGAAACTGAAAGACACATGCTCCTTGGAAGAAAAGCTATGACCAACCTAGACAGCATATTAAAAAGCAGAAACATTATTGACAAAGGTCCACCTAGTTAAAGCTATATTTTTTCCAAGTAGTCATGTATGGATGTGAGAGTTGGACCATATAGAAAGCTGAATGCCAAAGATTTGATATTTTTAAACTGTGATGTTGGAGAAGACTCTTAAGAGTCCCCTGGGCTGCAAGGAGATCAAACCAGTCAACCCTAAAGGAAATCACCCTGAATATTCATTGGAAGGGCTGATGCTGAAGCTGAAATTCCAATACTTTGACCACCTGATGTGAAGAACTGACTCATTAGAAAAGATCCTGATGCTGGGAAAGATTGAAGGTAGGAGGAGAAAGGGACGACAGAGGATAAGATGGTTGGATGGCATTGCTGACTTGATGGACATGAGTTTGAGCAAGCTTTGGGAGTTTGTGATAGACAGGAAAGCCTGGCATGCTGCAGTCCATGGAGTTGCAAAGAGTCAAACACAACTGAATTACTGAACTGAATAACTGGGAAGATATTTAAAATCCTGAAAGATGATGCTGTCGAAGTACTGCACTCAATATGCTGGCAAATTTGGAAAACTCAGCAGTGGCTACAGGACTGGAAAAGGTCAGTTTTCATTCCAATACCACCCCTCCCCCCATGAAAAAAGGCAATACCAAATAATGTTCAAACGACTAGACATTTGCACTCATTTCTCATGCAAGCACCATTATGCTCAAAATCCTTCAATCTAGGCTTCATCAGTACATGAACCGAGAACTTCCAGATGTACAAGCTGGATTTAGAAAAGGCAGAGGAGCCAGAGATCAAATTGCCAACATATGCTGGATTAGAGAGAAAGCAAGGGAATTCCAGAAAAATATCTACTTCTGTTTCACTGACTATGCTAAAGCCTTTGACCATGTGGATCACAACAAACTGGAAAATTCTTAAAGAAATGGGGATACTAGGCCATCTTACCTGTCTCCTGAAAAACCTGTATGCAGACAAGATGCAATAGCTAGAACTGGACATGGAACGACTGACAGGTTCAAAATTGGGGAAGGAGTATATCAAGGCTGTGTACAGTCTCCCTGCTTATTTAACCTAAATGAGGAGTACATCGTGCAAAATGCCAGGCTAAATGACTCACAAACTGGAATCAAGATTGCTAGGAAAAATTTCCAAAAACTACAGATATGCAGGTGATACAACTCTAATGGCAGAAAACGAAGAGGAGCTAAAGAGCCTCCTGATGAGCATGAAAGAGAAGAGTGAAAAAGCTGGTTTAAAATTCAGCCTTCCAAAAACTAGGATTATGGCATCCGGTCCCATCGGAAACAGTGATAGATTTTATTTTCTTGGGCTCCAAAATTACTGCAGACAGTGACTGCAGCCACAAAATTAAAAGATGCTTGCTCCTTGGAAGAAAAGCTATGATAAACTTAGTGTATTAAAAAGTAGAAACATCACTTTACTGACAAAGACCTATATAGTCAAAGCTATGGTTTTTCCAGTAGTAAGAGTTGGACCATAACGAAGGCTGAGCACCGAAGAACTGATGCTTTTGAAATGTGGTGCTGGGGGAAAACCTTGTGAGTCCCACGGAGTGCAAATCCTAAAGAAAATCAACCATTAATATTCATTCACCTGATGTGAAGAGCCAACTCACTGGAAAAGACCCTTATGCTGGGGAAGATTGAGGGCAGGAGGAGAAGGGGCAACAGAGGATGAGATGGTTGGATGGCATCACCGACTCAATGGACATGAATCTGAGCAAACTCTGGGAGATGGTGAAGGTCAGGGAAGTGTGGCATGCTGCAGTTCTTGGGGTTACAAAGAATCAGATATGACTTAGCCACTGAACAAGAACAATAATTAAGAATAGTCAGAACAACAGGAAGAATGAAGTTGTAGGATACAAAAAGATGCTATTTAAATTACTTAAGATGAGGTGAGAAAGTAATAAAACCTTTAAATATTGTTTCACTTAGAACTCAATATGAACCCCTTGAGATGATATGAAAGTCACACTTCTATAGGAGAGGAGACTGAGAGAACACAGATCTATTTGTTTAAGATCATATAAACAGTAGATAAAGGCAGTAGTAATTAAAATCTGATGTATAGAACTGGGCCATTGTTTGCCTGAAGGAGGTTTTCAGGGTTACTTTAAGGAAATCCTTCCTATGTAATTGTCTATGAATTCTCCAAATCTCTTGTGTAAACCTTCCTGTATGACTGACAGTGCTGGCAGAATGTACATCAAAAAGAAGAGCAAAGGAATTACGTTACTCAAAGCAAATCCTGGCACAGATAGTTCAGGCAAGAAACCAATCTCGCATAGTCATGCAAAGATACTACCTTGGCTTGTGCATAATGACTCTAGGATACTGCAAGAGGAATCTAAATGAAAAAAAAAAAAATACTGCTTGTGTGATGAACTAGGAAACATTTAGTGGTGGAGTCTGTGGTGGCTCAGATGGTAAAGAATCTACCTCAAGTGTGGGACTCCTGGGTTTGATCCCTGGGTTGGGAAGATCCCTTGAAGAAAGGAATGGCAACACTCTGTAGTATTCTTGCCTGGGAAATCCCATGGACAGAGGAGCCTGGAGGGCTTCAGTCCATGGGGTTGCAAAGAGTCAGACACGGCTGAGTGACTAACACTTTCACACTTTCTTAAAGGAGAATGTTGATGACTAACACTTTCACACTTTCTTAAAGGAGAATGTTGACATCTTCCAAGGTCCAGTTAAAGTCCAGCACCCTCAGTGAAGCCTTTCCTGTCAGCCCAAATCATCCATTTTCTTCTCTGCTTTCAATTATATTTACTTTGTTAATGTCTTTTTCACATCCTATCATACATAATCTTGTTAAACTTTTTCAAGTGTTCAATCTTGTTAAATTTATTCAACTGCTGAATGAGCCACACTTCTTGAGGGACAGATATTCTCTTATCTTTCTTTTTATCATACTACCAGGGCATGGTCCTTGGCTTATGCAGAATCGCCCAGAAGTTTAAAATGGATTGAAGCTATATAGACTAGCAAGGGATCATAATAATTCTGAAGGATGATTACTGTAGGGTTCACAAGCTAAAGCTTTTCCCTTTCATGATGCACCCGAAGAGCCAAAGTTGGAAAATTTATCAATCAAAATCCAGAGATATGTACGGACTCTAGGAAAATGGTACTGAAGAATTTATTCTTCAATAAGAACTGGGGCAACAATGGAGAAACAGACATAGAGAATAGACTTATGAACATGGTGAGAGGGAAGGAGAGGGTGAGATGTATGGAAAGAGTAACATGGAAACTTACATTCAGTTCAGTTCAGTTCAGTTGCTCAGTCATGTCCAACTCTGAGATCCCATGGACTGCGGCACACCAGGCTTCCCTGTGCAACACCAACTCCCAGAGTTTACCCCAATTCATGTCCACTTAGTTGGTGATGCCATCCAACCATCTCGTCCTCTGTCATCCTCTTTTTATCCCACCTCCAATCTTTCCCAGCATCAGGGTCTTTTCAAATGAGTCAGTTCTTCCCCATCAGGAGGCCAAAATATTGGAGTTTCAGCTTCAACATCAGTCCTTCCATTGAACACCCAGGACTGATCTCCTTTAGGATGGACTGGTTGGATCTCCTTGCAGTCCAAGGGACTCTCATGAGTCTCCTCCAACACTACAGTTTAAAAGCATCTATTCTTTGGTGCTCAGCTTTCTTTATAGTCCAACTCTCACATCCACACATGACTATTGGAAAAACCATAGCTTTGACTAGACAGACCTTTGTTGCAAAGTAATGTCTCTGCTTTTTAATATGGTGTTTAGGTTGGTTATAACTTTCCTTTCAAGGAGTAAGCGTCTTTTTATTTCATGGCTGCAGTCACCATCAGCAGTGACTTTGGAGCCCCCCAAAATAAAGTCTGTCACTGTTTCCACTGTTTCCCCATCTATTTGCCATGAAGTGATACAGATGTCATGATCTTATTTTTCTGAACGCTGAGTCTTAAGCCAACTTTTTCACTCTCCTCTTTCACTTTCATCAAGAGGCTCTTTGGTTCCTCTTCACTTTCTGCCATAAGGGTGGTGTCATCTGCATATCTGAGGTTATTGATATTTCTCCTGGCAATCTTGATTGCAGCTTGTGCTTCTTCCAGCCCAGCGTTTCTCATGATGTACTCTGCATATAAGTTAAATAAGCAGGGTGACAATATACAGCCTTGATGTACACCTTTCCTGATTTAGAACCAGTCTATTGTTCAATGTCCAGTTCTAACTGTTGCTTCCTGATCTGCATACAGATTTCTCAGGAGGCAGGTCAGGTGGTCTGGTATTCCCATCTCTTTCAGAATTTTCCACATTTTATTGTGATCCACACAGTCAAAGGCTTTGGCATAGCCAATAAAGCAGAAATAGATATTTTTCTGAAACTCTCTCGCTTTTTCAATGATCCAGTGGATGTTGGCAATTTGATCTCTGATTCCTCTGCCTTTTCTAAAACCAGTTTGAACATCTGGAAGTTAATGGTTCATGGACTGTTGAAGCCTGATTTGGAGAATTTTGAGCATCACTTTACTAGCGTGTGAGATGAGTGCAATTGTGCACTCATTGTATTTGACCATTCTTTGGCATTGCCTTTCTTAGGGATTGGAATGAAAACTGACCTTTTGTAGTCCTGTGGCCATTGCTGAGTTTTCCAAATTTGCTGGCATATTTTGTTTAGCACTTTTACAGCATCATCTTTCAGGATTTAAATAACTCAACTGGAATTCCATTGCTTCCACTAGCTTTGTTAGTAGTGATGCTTCATAAGGTCCACTTGACTTCACATTCCAGGATGTCTGGCTCTAGGTGCCTGATCACACCACCCTCTCCTTCCTCCCCACCATTGTATCCATAAGTCTGCTCTCTATGTCTATCATACGTGATTTTTAATACTAACCTTTACTTCCTATCAAAGTCTATAATTTTCCTCTACTTGGTATGTTCTTTAGGACTATTTTGACCTTCACTTTCTCAAACTACATATTTCCTTTAATCATTTAAAGTATATAAGAAAACACTAGTATTTAAAGAAATATTCTTTATGAGAAAGACAGGACCATATCAGTACATTCCTTGCTTATGGGCAAACTTATTAACACCATTTAGTCCTCAGGAAACAGCAAGAAACCAAAAGGGCTTGAGAGCTGTGGACACCATCTCCTCATCTATAAATACAGAAATAAACTCCTAAAATACTCTGTAGGATGAAGGACCCTTGGCTCACCTTTTAGCACCCTGTGTTCACCTGCTAAATGAGGCACACATTTTGACACTCTACATTCAATGTAGATTTAACTTGTTCTCCTAAAGTCACATTTCCTATTTTAATATATATGTTAGAAGAATTCAACCATTTCTACACTGATATAATGGCTGATGACTGGCCAGCACAACACCAAATCTGCCTTTCACACTACCTTAGTAGCTGGCATAATGCTATTTATTAGGATGGAAAAGACTGGGAGAAGAGAAGATCTACAGAGAAAAAAAAAATTCATGGGCTTAGTTATGACTTGTTGAAACAAAAGGACCAATCAACTTCCTAGGGAGTAACTGGGTTTGGCATTCACAGAAGAGGTCTGTACTGGGGATATGAAAAAGGAAAGTGCCATTACAGGAAGTCTGCATAATATCAGGGAGGAAGCAGAGTTAGAGATCAAGTATTTTATCAGCTCTTTATGGATTACATTGGAGAAAGGGAGCTTTCCAGATATTAAAATGTATTTTTTAAACTGTAATGATTTAAGTAATGTGATACTGAATTATGACAGAGTTCAAGTATATATAGGCATTAATATATGATAAATGTAACATTTCCATATGTATATTATTCAGCAGAAAATGATCAGCATTGGATTCCTTCTCCATTTTCTTTGGATATTCCTATTTTTTAAAATGTGTTGCTATTTTGATGATTGCAACAAGCAATAATGAATAGCTAAAAACCTGGAAAAATGTTAGATCCTATTATTCATCTATATATAATTTGTTTTGCTAAAACTTATAAAACCAGTATATTAGAATACAAATTAAAAATTGTTTTAATAGTTCTGAGGTAAAGAAGGTATATCTAAAAATGGCATATAAGATAGAAAACATATTTAAAAATTTACAAAAAGTTAATAGGAGAAAGAAATGGCAACCCACTCCAGTATTCTTGCCTGGAGAACTCCATGGACAGAGGAGCCTGGTGGTTTGTAGTCCATGGGGCCGCAAAAAGTCGGACATGACTGAGTGACTAACAGAACAACAAAGAGTGAATAATGCAAAAAAGCAGTAAAAAAAGACACAGTAAGGAAAAGTGTTTTCAACAAAATATGAAGATGTTTTAAAATCACTATTAAAAAATAAATACATCCATAGAAATATAAAGATTATGTCAAATGATGACAAAAATATGAATGGCAAATAGCTTGTAAAACAATGTTAGAGATATTTAATCATAAAAACAAACTAAAATGATAGTGAAATACTATTATTACATCACTGGATAGGCAAAGATATTCATCAAATACATATTGAGTCCTCATATTGGCTAGGGCAGATACTGCTTTCAAAGAGAGGAGTAAAAATACATAATACATGTCACGTTTTTCTTCTAAATGCAATATTAACTCTCCTCCATTGTGCAATGGGGGATCTATGTCCCCCTCCCCTTGAACTTGTGACCTTTGTAACTGTTTCACAACTAACCAGAATGTGGCAGAAGTGATACTGTGTGACTTCCAAGGCTAGGTCATAAAATGCTGTATAGTTTTACCTAGTTCTTTCTGCCGCTTTCTCTACATGCTTTCTCCTGAAACCCAGGCACCCAGCCATTGCCCCAGCATCAACTACCAGACAGCTAAGCCTTCATAGGATTTCAGCCCTTAGATTTCTAGTCTTCTTGCTTAGATCCAGATACTACAGAGCACAGGCAAGCCATCCCAGTGCGTTTGAATTTCTCACCAAGGGAAACTATAGGAAATACAAACGATTACTGTTACTCAGGCCACTAAGTTTGGGAGTGATTTTTTAACTGCAAAAACAGGTAAATAACACACTGACTTTCAGAACACCATCTCAAACCTGAAAACGGCAAATCTGCTGACTAATTTATCTTGAGGAAGCACTCAGACAATTGCACAAGTATTTGTGTATGGGAAAGTCAATTATAGCCTCCAATTTTTCACTCTTATAAGCAAGATAACATTAAATAATTTGGAATAGCTTAGATAAACTGTAATATATTCACATAATGGAAGACTATTCAACCATTCAAAGTATGTAGTAAATCTGTATTTGACAAAGAAGTTCTTCAATTGATACTATTAGGTAAAAAATTAGGTAACAGATTTCATTGAATCACAGATGTAGAAAACAAACTTATGGTTACCAAGGGGGAAATTGCAGGGAGGGATAAATTGGAAGATTAGGACTGACATATACACACTACTATATATAAAACAGATAAATAATAAGAAGAACCTACTGTATAGCCCAGAAAACTCTACTCAGTACTCTGTAATGGTCTAAATGGGAAAAGACTCTTTAAAGAAAGGAGTGTGTGTGTGTGTGTGTGTGTGTGTGTGTGTGTGTATATATATACTGATTAACATTGTCATACACTTGAAACTAACATTGTAAATCAACTATACTCCAATAAAAATTAATTAAAAATTTTAAAAAATCAGATTTGAAAGTACTTTACATATAGAATTCCATCCTATGGGGAATTTTTTTCTTTTTAGGCATAGAAAATCTTTAAAAATATACATCAAAATTATAATGGCAGATATCTTTCCTATCAAGTAAAATAAGCTATTTCTATTTTAGAAATTATAAAGAAAAAAACTCAAAGCATTTAAGACAGTCTCTCAATGCTCACAGATGCTGTGAGATAGTCATTAGCAGTGTTTTTTTTTTTTTTTTAAAGAGATGAGCTGCACTTGTCATATTTTGAGCACTTTTCCTTCCACTCCTCCTCCATCTTCTTTCCTATTCCTGATCAAATTGTCAAGTGCTTCTCTGGCTCTTAATGTCTAGGGAAATGGGAAAAATTATTGACTTGAATGAATGTTCATAGGTACTACTATGAAAATAAATGTCACTGTTTTATCACACACTGAAAAGTTCCAGGGTAATATTATTATGTCTATTTTTATTTATTTATTAAAAAAAATTTTTTTTATTAGTTTTGCCATACAATGACATGATATCGCCATGGGTTTACATATGCTCCCCCTCCAGAACCCCCCTCCCTCCTTCCTCCCTCCTCCCTCCCCCCGGGAAATCTCGGTGCACCAGTCCCGAGCACCAATCCTAGGCTGGTGATTGATTTCACATATGATAATTAATATGCTTCAATGCCATTCTCCCATATCATCCCACCCTTGCCCTCATCCACAGAGTCCACGAGTCTGTTCTATACATCTGCGTTCCTTTTGCTGTCTTGCATGCTGGGTTCTCGTTACCATCTTTCTAAATTCCATATATATGCGTTAGTATACTGTATTAAGACCAGAAACTATTATGTCTATTTTTATAAATGGGGAAAATGTCTCAAAGACTCTAACTGGCTTGTCTATTATCAGCCAGAAATTATTTGAAAAGAAACTAGATATGCCAGCCTCTGAATTTATAGCTTTGCACATCACTAGGAAGTACTGCAAAGTGTTTGAAATTTCTACTGTACTATACTAGGTATCATGCAAAGAGAACTAACTATACAGTCATATTGTCATAGACATTATGGTCCATGTAAATTAATACTTATTTACTTTATTTAAGCATACCTATGGCTTGAAACTCAAGAGTCTTCTCCTGCACCACAATTCAAATGAATCAATTCTTTGGCACTCAGCCTTCTTTATGGTTCAGCTCTCATATCCGTACATGACTACTGGAACAACCACATTTTTGATTATATGGACCTTTGCTGGCAAAGTAACGTCTCTGCTTTCTAATACAGGCTAGGTTTGTCATAGCTTTCCTTCCAACAAGCAAGTGTCTTTTAATTTCATGGCTGCAGTCACCATCCGCAGTGATTTTGAAGCCTGAGAAAATAAAATCTGTCATTGCTTCCACTCTGAAAGAGCTGGACATGACTGACTGACTAACACTTTCACTTTCATGGCTTAAAATTCAATATTAAAAAAGAAAAAAAAAATAAGATCATGGCATCTAGTCCCATCTGGTCCCATCACTTGATGGTAAATAGAAAGGGAAAAAGCAGAAGCAGTGACAGATTTTATTTTCCTGGACTCCAAAATCACTGCAGATGGTGACTGTAGCCATGAAATTAAAAGATGCCCGCTCCTTGGAAGAAAAGCTATGACAAACCTAGAGAGCATATTAAAAAGCAGAGACATCACTTTGCTGACAAAGGTATGTAGAGTCAAAGCTATGACTTTTCTAGTAGTCATGTACAGATGTGAGTACAGGACCATTAAGCAGGCTGAGTGCCAAAGAATTGATGCTTTCAAATTGTGGTGCTGGAGAAGACTCTCGAGAGTCCCTTGGACAGCAAGGAGATCCAACCATTAAATCCTACAGGAAATCAACCTTGAATATTCATTTGAAAGACTGATGCTAAAGCTCCAATATTTCAGCCACCTGATGTGAAGACTCAACCACTGGAAAAGATGCTGATGCTTGGGAAGGTTGAAGGCAAAAGGAAAAGGGAATGTAGAGGATGAGATGGTTAGATAACATCATCAACTCAATGGACATGAATTTGAGCAAACTTCAGGAGATAGTGAAGGAAAGGGGACCCTGTCATGCTATAGTCCATAGGGCTGCAAAGAATCAGACACAACTTAGCAACTGAATAATAATAAATGAAGGTAAAAAATGATAATATTATACACTTCACTTTACAAATAGATTATTATTGAAATGGTATAGTTAAAAAAAATAAAAGCTAAAAGTCAGTATTTGTTTTAAATCTGTTCTAATTATATACCAAGAAAATTCATTTATTTAGAGGACTATACCTTTTATAGTCCTTTGTAAAGACTGAAGGCAAAAGGAGAAGAGGGAGGCAGAGGATGAGATGGTTGGATGGCATCACTGATTCAATGGACATGAACTTGGGAGAATTCTGGGAGGTGGTGAGGGATGGGAAGCCTGGTGTGCTGCAGTTCATGGTGTCACAAACACCACTGAGTGACTGAACAACAACCTTTTACTGAATATATTCTACCTACTTTTCACAGTCTAAAAAAAAATTACTACATGAGGCTTGCCTCAAACCTTAAAAATAAAGGACTAATTCAACACATAATTGTGAACTGGGTAAAATTTATCCTCATAACTCATTCATATTTCCTTTATCCTTTAGATTTCATTATCTGGACATACGGACATGTATTTATTATCCCTACAGAAGTTCCACCATAACACTTCAATTAATTAAAGTACATTGTCTGGCAATTCTATATCTTTGGCCCAGGACTAATTAAATTTTTGACAGTTGTGGTTGAAAATTAGTTATCTTGTCTTATTATGTTGGATTTTTCATCACATTGCTTCAGGATGCAGCATGGAAATAAGTCTTGGAGATGCTTCATAAATACTCTGGTAATATTTTACAAAATATTTTCTACCTTTAATATAACTTACATATAAGTGTGCCATTGATTAGGGAAATGTCAAAGAAATGATCAGTTATAGCTCACACTCTACACTGAAGAAGAAATGGAAGCTCAGAGTATCATAACCCAAGGACCAAAAACTAAATAAAAACTATTAGAGGCAGAAGTAGAAATCCAGTTTCCTTAACTTTAGTCTTATACTTTCTCTCCATGACTCTGTTTCTTCTCTACAACACCACCATATCTGCCTAGTTGAACCAAAGAAAATGAGTGACTACCTTTAGTTCTCCTGGACAGGTTGTCTGTTGTCTGTTAGATACTCAGAACACAATGGTTGCTAGATTCCGCCGAACTAACAAGACAGTTCTAAATGCGTCCTAAGGATGTATCTCATGCTGTAGGTTGTATTCAAAACCATTGTTTAATTGAGTGGTTATGGCAACCTTCCTAAATCATGGCAAATTATTAAGCAGCATGTGGTACAAGCGGGACCAGGAAGGCTCAGGTGTAATAAATGAGTGTCCTTTGGAGAGTCATAAAAGGAAGTAATTCATTAGGGAAACCAAAGAAATTTGTAGCAATTAAGCATATTGAAAAATCTGTTATACATAAAATCCCTTGCTTCTTGTCTGAATTAAAGCAAGAACTAAAGATAATTTTCCCCCAAAGTTTTCAAAACCATGATAATTCACTTAAAATAGAGTTGTTCTTTGATTTATTATTTATATTGTAGCATATAAGTAGCAATTACTTTTCATAAAGAATTTTAATTTTTCATCTTAAGTATATTTATCTAATTCAGATTTTTATGCTTAAATAAAATACAAAAATAAAATCCAAGCAAATCTAAAAAGCTCCAAAGAAAACTTAAAAAAATAGATATTATTAGTGTTTAGAAAAGTGTTATATAAGACAATGTTTCAAATCCAGGTAATTCTAGAAACAAAAGAATTTATAAAATGAGTTATCAGGAACAAGTCAAATCACTGCACTTGGTAATAAGCCAAGGATGAGACCTTGCTCTATAACTTTTCTTCAAACCCACACATATCTTATCTGTCATTTTTCAGTTTGCATATACAATATTTGAAGCATTTTTTCTTTTCACTACATATTAATTAAAAAAAAACACTTTCATGGGTAATCATCATAAATGATATACCAAAATTCAAGCTGAATTTTTATCCTTCTATTATTTTAGCATTTTTCAATATTAGTGAATAAATTTCATTCCAAAGCATCTCTGTTAACATTTGTTGGGTAAAAAAAACGTGGAATGAGGGCAAAGCACAATTTAAAGGGAATCCCAAAATGAATAATAATTTAAATCTCCACAAGAAAAAGACCAAAAGTTTACATATTATATGCCCACATTAAAAAAAAGAAACAACATCTGGGAGTCATGATTAGGCATTCAATTAAAGCAAATGAATGTCAAGAATTTCATATGAACAATGTTAATCAGATTTGCTATTACATTATTTGAATAGGAGTCCTTTATTTCTCCACTTCATAAATAGTATCTCTTCAAGGATCTGCCGGTGGGTGAAAATAGGACATAGAAGTTACATTACTCTGAAGAAGCAGATGCGGAAAGGGGCATGCCTGCGAGGCTCTGTGCTCATCACCCATGCTTAACGTACTGGGCTACAAGAAAGTAGGTTGTTTTGAAATGTACAAGTCGCATTTTTTTTCTGTAAATATGGATTTTTTTCCCCTATAAATTCTTTGGGAGTTAAAAAATTAATTAAGACACAAATCTGGGAAGGTTTATGAAAACTGGGCAACTCGGGTTGGTATTTAATGTAAAACTGTATAACAATAAAACGAAGTACTGTACTTCTACAAATACAGTGTATGTGTATGTACTGAACTCACTAATATGAAAACCAGCAGGATGATTCAAAGAGTATTTCAAGACTTCCTATTTGTAGGAAATGAGGAAAGAAAGTCAGAATAAAGTTGTTGAGTTAGACACCAAACAATGTAATATTCAATAGTCAGTAAAACAATTACATTTGTGGTTAACTCTTCTATGGAGAAGAGTTCATTTGTATCTCTACCAAATAAAAACCTAAAATTAATAAGAAACACAGAGTCTAGGCCTTAATCAGCAGAGCAGACTAAGGCCTTAAAAGTCAACTAAACAAAGCTCCATTCTCTAAGATAAACAAAGCTCTAGTGTAACATTGAAAGAAGACTTATTTTGTCTTATTCTTAAATTTTTGATAATTTTTAACACAATTAATATTTAGAATGATGGCATTTTATGTCTGACAGATCATGTTTATCAGAGGAAACAGACCTAGAGTTCATTGTTTGAGTTACAAATAGTAATCATGCAGCCATTAATTTGTGTTTTAAGAAAAGAACCCTATAAAACCACTCTAAGGCAAATCAATCAAAGACATCCTCCTTTCCAGTTTGAAGCAAAAGTATGTTTAAAAGTTCTGAATCATGAAAACTCTAAATTATGTTCGCAGAACAGTGAGAGATTCCATGTAACTGGTGTTTAGAGAGTACTTGTCTGATTCTAGGAAGTTGGGCTAGAAGTGCAGAGGCCTTGCAGAGAAGACTAAGGACTGCGGACTCTTTTCTGAAGGTAATAGGGAGCCTATGGGGGCTCTCAAACCAGCAATGGTATCATCAGACTAGTTTGGGGGAAGATTCCAATAATTTCTTCTCACATACAACATATTTTCTTGCCATTTAAACTTTATTTTCTTTCTAGCTTCTCAGCAGTGTTAATAACATGGATTTAGCTGTATAAAATGTTGATGTATGAGGACTGGGAGAGTATGCAAGGGATCACTGCAGATAGGCTAACTAGAGGCTTGATATGGGTGCAGAGGAAGTTAAAAATGTTCCTTTACTGTCAGCATAATCTGATAATGTGAGTCATCCTTTACCATTAACATGACTATAATCATTGGTCAGGGGGGGTAAGGAGATGCAGGTGGTAAGAAACTTTTTTATTAAGAACTAATTCACATGACTGGAGAAGGCAATAGCACCCCACTCCAGTACCCTTGCCTGGAAAATCCCATGGATGGAGGAGCCTGGTGGGCTGCAGGCCATGGGGTTGGGAACAATTGGACACGACTGAGTGACTTCACTTTCACTTTTCACTTTCATGCATTGGAAAAGGAAATGGCAACCCACTCCGGTGTTCTTGCCTGGAGAATGTCAGGGACGGGGGAGCCTGTTGGGCTGCCGTCTATGGGGTCGCAAAGAGTTGGACACGACTGAAGAGACTTACCAGCAGCAGCAGCAGCAATTCACATAACAGAATTTACCACTTTGAAATACACTAGGTATATTCTTCACATGTTCATAAGATTGTGTAACTTCATCACTAGCTAATCTTAAAATATTTTCATCAGTCCCCAAAGAAACCCCAAATCTAATAGCAGTTACTTCTCACTTCCCCCTCCAGCCCTTGGCAACTACTAATTAATTTTCTGTATCTGCAGATTTGCCTACAGTATCTGAATATTTTACATAAATCAGTTCATATAATACAGGGCCTTTTCCATCTGGTTTCTTTCCCTTATCACAAAGTTTTCAAGGTCCATCCTTGTAGCATGAGTCAGTATGTCATTCATTTTATGGCTGAAAAATGCTCCATTGACTAGACATATCACTTTTATTTATGAAATCACCAGGGACGAATATCTGGGTTGTTTCTACTATCTGGCTCTTATAAAGCTGCTATGAATGTTTGTGTACAAGCTTATCTGTAGATATATATTTTCAATTCTCTTGAGTATATGCCAAGGAATGGAACTGTTGGGTCAAATAGTAACCCTGTATTTAACTGCCAGACTGTTTTCTAAAGTGGTTACATCATTTTGTATTGCTACCAACAATGTATGAGGGTTCCAATTTCTCCACTTCCTTGCCATCATTTATTGTCCAAATTTTTGATTACCACCATGCTGTTGGGTCTAAAGGGTTACCATAATTTTAATTTGAATTTCCCTGATGCTTAATGACATTGAATATTTTTTCATGTGCTTCTTGGCCATATACCTTCTTTGGAGAAACATCTGTAAAAATCCTTCTTTCCTACCCCCATGGACTGTAGCCCACCAGGCTCCCATATTCACGGAATTTTCCAGGCAAGAATACTGCAGTGGGTAGCCATTCCCTTCTCCAGGGGATCTTCCTGACCCAGGGATTGAACCGGGTTCTCTTGCATTGCAGGCGGATTCTTTACCATCTGAGCCACCAGGGAAGCCCATCTCCTTTCATTAATTGTGTAGTTTTTTCAAAAATACTTGAGTAATAACAGTTTTATATTCTGAATACTAGATTCTTATCAGATAAATGATTTGCAAGGATGTTTTTTTCCCATTCTCTGTGTTGTCTTTTTAAAAATCACCTATATGACATTTTAAAGAGTGGTTTTAAGTTCCTAGCAAAATTGAGAGGAAGGTATGGCTCTTTCCCAAATGTTCCCTGCCCTCACACATGCATAGATTCCATGATAATTATTAATACCCTCCAGCAGCTTTACAGGTAATGAACCTGCCCTGACCCATACTCACCCAAAGTCTGTATTCACATTATGGTCACTCTCAGTGCTGTACTCATTTGGCATGTATCAACCATTGCAATATTATGCACAAATGTCTCACTGCCTTAAGAATCCTTTGCACCCTGCCCAGCCTTCCCTCTCCCTAGCACATAGCAGCTACTAATCTTTTTTCTGTCTCCATATTTTCACCTTTTCCAGAATTACACAAGATGTACAACAAACTTCTTTTCAGATTGATTTCTTTCACCTAGTAATATGCATTTGAGGTTCTTGCATGTCTTTTCATAGATTGATAATGTATTCTATTTGGTGGTGAATAATATTCTACTGACTGCTATATCACAGTTTATTCATTCATTCACCTACTGAAGGCATCTTGATTGCTTTTAAATTATGGCAATTATGGATACAGCTAATATAAATGTTTGTATGTATGTGTTTATAGGACATAAGTGTTAAACTCCTTTGGATAAACACCAAGGACATAATTGCTGGGTTACGTAAGAATATGTTTAGTTTACTTTTAATTTTTGTTTTATATTGGAGAATAGTTGTGTTAGCTTTAGGTGTACAGCAAAGTGATTCAGTTATACATATACATGAATCTATTCTTTTTTCAAGTTGGTTTCCAATTTATCATTACAGAATATTGAGCATCATTAGGCTATTACAGAATATTGAACATCATTCCCTGTGATATCCTGGTTCTTGTTGGTTCAGTTCAGTTCAGTCACTCAGTTGTGTCTGACTATTTGCAACCCCATGGACTGAAGCACACCAGGCTTCCCTGTCCATCACCAACTCCCAGAGTTTACTCAAACTCATGTCCACCAAGTTGGTGATGCCATCCAACCATCTCATCCTCTGTCATCCCCTTCTCCTGACTTCAGTCTTTCTCAGCATCAGGGTCTTTTCAAATGAGTCAGTTCTTCATATCAGGTGGCCAAAGTATTGAAGTTATAGCTTCAGCATCAGTTCTTCCAATGAATATTCAGAACTGATTTCTTTTAGGACTGACTGGTTTGATCTCCTTGCAGTCCAAAGGACTCTCAAGAGTCTCCTCCAACACCACAATTCAAAAGCATCAATTGTTTGGTGTCTTTATAGCCCAACTCTCACATCCCTACATGACTACTGTAAAAACCACAAGGTGAAAAGACAGCCTTAAGAATGGAAGAAAATAATAGCCAATGAAGCAATGGACAAACAACTAATCTCAAAAACATACAAGCAACTCCTGCAGCTCCATTCTAGCAAAATAAATGACCCAATCAAAAAGTGGGCCAAAGAACTCAACAGACATTTCTCCAAAGAAGACATAAAAATGGCTAACAAACACATGAAAAGATGCTCAACATCACTCATTATCAGAGAAATGCAAATCAAAACCACAATGAGGTACCACTTTAAACCAGTCAGAATGGCTGTAATCCAAAAATCTACAAGCAATAAATGCTGGAGAGGATGTGGAGAAAAGGGAACCCTCTTACACTGTTGGTGGGAATGCAAACTAGTACAGCCACTATGGAAAACAGTGTGGAGATTCCTTAAAAAATTGAAAATAGACCTGCCATATGACCCAGCAATCCCACTGCTGGGCATACACACGGAGGAAACCAGAATTGAAAGAGACACGTGTACCCCAATGTTCATCGCCGCATTGTTTACAATAGCCAGGACATGGAAGCAACCTAGATGCCCATCAACTGACGAATGGATAAGAAAGCAGTGGTACATATACACAATGGAATATTACTCAGCATTAAAAAAAATTCATTTGAATCAGTTCTACTCAGGTGGACGAAACTGGAGCCCATTATCCAGAGTGAAGTAAGCCAGAAGGAAAAACAACAATACAGTATACTAACGCATATATACGGAATTTAGAAAGATGGTAAGGAGAACCCAACATGCGAGACAGCAAAAGGAACGCAGATGTATAGAACAGACTCGTGGACTCTGTGGAATAGGGCAAGGGTGGGATGATATGGGAGAATGGCATTGAAACATGTTAATTATCATATGTGAAATCAATTGCCAGCCCAGGTCTGATGCTCGGGGCTGGTGCACCAAGATGTCTCAGGGGGAGGGAATCGTGAGGGAGGAGGGAGGGGGGTTCTGGAGGGGGAGCATATGTAAACCCATGGTGGTTTCATGTCATTGTATGGCAAGACTAACACAATAAAAAAAAAACAAACAAACATAGCTTTGACTAGATGAATCTTTGTTGGCAAAATCTTTACAGGCAAGCAGAAAACTACTATCCATCCAAACTCAATGTACCACTTTTGCATTTTCAGCAACAGAGAATGAGGGCTCCTGTTGCTCCACATTCTCATCAGCATTTGGTGTTTTCAGCGTTTCGATAGACATTTTAATAGGTGTGTAGTAATAGCTCACTGTTGCTTTAATTTGCATTTCCTCAGCAACATTTAATCTGGAACATCTTTTCACATGCTTATTTGCTGTCTGTATATATTCTTTGATAAGATATCTGGCTCATTTTTTGGCTCATTTTTTAATTGGACTGCTTGGTTTTTTAAATTATTGAATCTTAAGAGGTGTATATTTAAGATAACAATCCTATATCAACTATTTATCTTTTGCAAATATTTTCTCCTAAGCTGTGGTTTGCCTTATTTGTTTTAACACTGTCTTTCACAGATATGTTTAAGCAAGTTCAGCATGTCAATTGTTTCCCTTGTGGTTTTTTCTTTTGGTTGTATCCAAAAAGTCATTACCAAAGTCTGTGTTGTCTTTTTAGTTTGTCCATAGTATCCTTTGACGCAGAAACATTTTCAATGCTGAATTTCAATTTATCTATGTATTCTGTAGTTGCCTGTGGTTTAAGTACCATATCTAAGAAAATACTAGCTTATCCAAGACATGAGGAGATACACTTAGGTTTTCTTTTAAGAGAGTGACAGTTTTAGCATTTATACTTAAGTTAATGACTTTGAGTTACTTTTTATATATGATATGAAGAAGAAATCCAATTTTTATTTTTTGTTTGCTACTGGATATCTAGTTGTTTCAATACTGCTTGTTAAAAGTCTCTTCTGCATTGAATTATCAAGGCATCCTTGTTAAAAATTGACAATAAATACATGCTTTGTTTTTGGATTTTCAGTTCTATTCCATTCACACACACACATATGTACACACATACATACATCTATACATATATATACTCATTCCCAGTCTCACACAGTCTCATTTCATTTTGTATTAAATTTTAGAATGGGTCATGGGAGGCCTCCATTTTTGTTCCTTTTATAAGTTGTTTCAACTTTTCCCCATCCTTTGCATTTTCATATGGAGTTTTGTAGTGTCTTGCCAAGTTCTGCAAAAAACAAAAAGACAGCTGGGATTTTGACAGGGTTTGCATTCAATCTGTAATTCAATTTAGGGAGTCTTCCAATCATGAACATGTGAAATCTTTCCATTTTAGGTCTCCTTTAATTTCATCTAATGATGTTCTATAGTTATCAATGTACAAGTCTTGCACTTTTTTTGTTACATTTATTTCTAAGTATTTTATTTTTGATGCTATTGTAAATGAAATTGTTTTTTTCAATTTCATTTTCAGATTGTTTACTGTTAGAATAGAGACATATAATTAATTATTAAATATTATTTAGTATTCTTCAACCTTGCTGAACTTATTAACTAATAGTGTTTTTATTGGCCTTCCATTAGTCCACTAGTATTTTATATATATATAAGATCATATCATCTCCAAATAAGAAAGTTTTGCTTTTTATTTTTCAACCTAGATGGGTTTTATTTCTTTTTAAATATGTTTGATACCTTTCATTTATTTTAAGTTATACTTGAATAAAATATTACATTAGTTTTTGGTGTACAAGATTTTCAATATTTTTGTACATTATAAAATAATCATCACAATAAGCCCAGTTACCATTCCCTGCCATACAAAGTTGTTACAATATTATTGACTATATTCTCTACGTATACATTGTATCCCTGTGATTTATTTATTTGATAGCTGGAAATTCATACATCTTAATTCCCTTCACCTGTTTAGTCTGTACCCATGCCCATCTCCCCCCTGGCAACCACCAGTTTCTTCTTTATCTATAAGTCTGTTTGTTTTGTGTTTTAGATTCTGCATATGAGTAAAATCATATGGTATTTGTCTTTCTCGGTCTTGACTTACTTTGCTTAGCATAAAGAATGCTTTTTATTTCTCATTCTTGCCTAATTAGCCCTGGCTAGAACCTCCACTACAATGTTGACTAGAAATGGTGAGAATAAACATCCTTATTTTGTTTCTGATCTCCGTAGGAAAGCTTTCAGTCTTTCACCATTAAGTATGATGTTATCTGTGGGGTTTTTGTACAAAGGTTTTCCTGCTATCCGAACGTAGAACGTTCTTATGAAAGCTTTCCTAAGCCCAAATGGTGTAAAATGAAGACGCAATTAGCAAAGGACACATCTTGTGAGCAGATGCATGAAGAAAATGAAGACAAAGCACAGCTCAAAGACGCAGTTTAAAGCTTTGGTACTAGATGCTAAGATGACGAGTGTAGCTCCCAGGGAATGAGCGGCGCGGTGCTGCTCTTGATGCTCTAGAAGCATGTGCCCTCTCTGATGGCTTGCTGCAAAACAAATGCTGCTTTTGGCCTTTCATCTTTTTTTCATAAAAGTAAAAATCCTCTTCAGATTTCTTTTGGTTACTGAAAGCAAATACTAACTTAGGTCCTCAATAAAAGTGAAATGTTACAAAGCAAACTTCAGAAAAAGTCGGGTATTCCTGTGTATGCTTTACCAGGTTGAAAAATTTTATGTCTAGTTTGTCGGGTACTTTTCATCAGTAAAGGATACTGGATTATGTCAATGCCTCTTCTGTGTCTACTGAGATGATCACGTGGTTTTATTTTTTATTCTATTAATATCACCTTGATTGATTTTCATGTGTTAAACTGACCTTACATTCTGGAATAAATCCCACTCTGACATGGTGCAGAATACTTTTTATACGATACTGTATTCAGGTTGATAGTATTTTGCTAATGACTATTTGGGCCTATATTTATAAAGAATATTGGCTTGTAGTTTTGTGTTATCTTTGTCTAATTTTAGTATCATGGAAATATTAGTCTCATACAATGAATTTTGATGTATTCCTTAATTTTTTTGTGGAAGAACTTGGAATGTATAGGTATTAATTCTCCTTTAATAGTTCTCTGGCTTTAATCAGTGAAGTAATCTGGTCTTAGACTTGGTGAGATGTTTTTGATTACTAATCTCTACCCATTACAGGAGAAGGCAATGGCAGCCCACTCCAGTACTCTTGCCTGGGGAATCCCATGGATGGAGGAGCCTTCTAGGCTGCAGTCCATGGGGTCGCGAAGAGATGGACATGAATTTACTTTCACTTTTCACTTTCATGCACTGGGAAAGGAAATGGCAACCCACTCCAGTGTTCTTGCCTGGAGAATCCCAGGGACGGGGGAGCCTGGTGGGCTGCGTCTATGGGGTCGCACAGAGTCAGACACGACTGAAGCGACTTAGCAGCAGCAGCAGCAGCTATACTCATTACAGATATGATCACATTTTCTATACCTTTTTTCCAAGTAGAGAATACCAATATAGAGCTAGAAATGATTTGTGTGTGTGTGTGTGTGTGTGTGTGTGTGTGTGTGTGTGAAGTGTGTGCTTAGTTGCTCAGTCATGTCTGACTCTTTTGCAAGCCCATGGACTGTAGGCTGCCAGGCTCCTCTGTCCACAGGATAATCCAGGTAAGAATACTGGAATCGGTAGCCATTCCCTTCTCCAGGGGATCTTCCTGACCCAGGGATCAAA